>JANZLF010000221.1:21625538-21636531 GCA_026546835.1 Erythroxylum foetidum
AATAATTGTGAAATAATTGTTTGAATGTGATAATTTGGGTTTGATTGAGATGTGATATTGTTCAATTGCGACATATGTATTCCATGCATGAATGCATGATCAGTTAATGACAGTTGTGACCGGAGTAGCCACCGAGAGCTTAAAGCTCAACATATTTGGGCCTCGAGCTCACAGTGATTCAGAGCCTCAGGATCAACGATTAACGCGACCAGATTGGGACAGTTTTAGGCGCTCGGTCACAACAACGTAATAATTGGAAAAGTGTCACATATGCATTTCATGTGCTTTTGATTTGGTTTCTTTGATTGATAATAATAATCATGTGGTACTTCTGAATGTGACATGATGAAACAACTTTGTTATGCTTAACTATGCATGAATTATGTGAACCATCGATAATGGTTCCTTACTAAGTTCGCAAACTCACCCAAAATTGCAACTTATTTTTCAGGACCGAGAGAGTAGACTCCTAGCTCAAGAGGGACTTTTCTTACTGTTTAGATCGTGTTGGCAAGAGAAGTCATAGCTCACAGGTCGGTCAGCTGGGATTTTTGGGGGATGACCTAGTTAGACTTTTGTATTAGATTTATTTTGGAGTAATGTACAGATAGTGAAAAACTGTCAGAGATGTAAATTATTGCTGTTGATGAAATGAAATGAGGAAACATTTTTGTTTCAAAAATTAGTGATTTTTATATTGATGTTTTATGATTATGATGCCATGTGAAGTACAGTAGTATTTGCTCGTAGCTTATCCTTATCGTAGGTTATGTATCGGAATGACCTTCGGGCATCCCGGTGTATACCTTATGATAAGGGAGTGCTACATCAGATGTGGCCTACGATCATGGCCTTTAGGGCCACAATTATGGCCCGTGTCGGCCAGATGCGCAGACACTAAAAATTTCAAGTTTCGAGGGATTTTTCAGACCCCATAAAAACATTAAAGTTGATTAGAACATAAAAGATTTTTAAAGAACAAGACAAAGAGGTATAAAAAAGCTTTTGCATCAGCTACTTTTGAGAAACCCTAGAGAGAATTTATCGAGAGATTGAGAAAGAGAAGAAAGAAGAGAGAAGTTGAGAAGAAGTTGACTCGACGTATTTTTTGGATCAGGAGTTTCCTGACATCACTACCTCCCATCTTCCATTCAGAATGTAATTCTTGTTTGTTTTCAATTTTGTTAATGTATAGAATTGGGAATAATAGTTTTACGATAGAATTTTTGAATGTTGAGATGTTCTAAACTCACTTTTGGAGTTTTATCTATGAATTAATGAAATTTGAATGTTTATGTGTTTCTTGAATTTGTTGTGGTTTAATTATGCAAGTGCATAATTCAATAATAAACTGAGAGGGTGAATCGAATGAAAATTAATTAAATTGGGCTAACGAGAGTTACGTGATTTAATAGACTAAGAATTAAATCTAATCGAAAAAATTGTGCAAAAAGAGATCTTGCATAGATTTCTAATAATTTATTAGATAAATTCACAACTAATTAGAGTTTTAGGTAAATTGTTAACTAAGATATTGCAACTTTCATAATTTGATTAGGATTAATGTTTATAACCCAAAAGAGAGTAATCAACCCTAGGATCGTCTATAACCAACAATTCGGTAATTCATAATCAGTTAAGTTAGCATTAAGGATATGTAAAATTTCCTTTCTCTCAATTGATAATTCCCTTAGGTTGATTCTTAGGTATGGGTTGCAATTGCTGAATTATTAATATTTTCGTGATTGATTCTTAATTTGATTTGATTTGATTGGATTGAATTCTCGTTTTAGTTTCTTTATATTTTGAATTTCTACTAATTGTTCCGGCCTTAGATTTTAGGATTAGATTATCTTCATCGTGGGATTGACACCTTCGGTACTACACTAACGAATCGTGCGCTTGCGAATTATCAAGGATATTTATTAAAATTTACACACATCAAACTCCAAATCAGTGCCTATTATCCAAATTCAATTGTTTAGATGACTCTTTTTAGTGCTCGCAAAATCCATAAAGATTCAAAATTAGATGGAATAGCAGTTAAACAAATATTTAAATTAAAGCCTAATAATAGGGTTGTTTATCTTTCAATTTGTAACATATGTGCAATTAGTAAAAAATGGAAGAATTTGTACGAGTTAAGATAAGAGATGATGGATAAAAGAATAAAGATAATTTAAAGTTGTAGCTTGATAGAGAAAAATGATGTTATCAATGAATTTTTAATTAGCTACCAATCACATCCTTAAACTAAACAAATTTATGTTAAGTCAGAGGAAATGATAGCTGACTTGAAACTAGTAGGTTATTCACTTGATATTTGCAAAAGTGTTTCTAAATGTAAAGATAGAGAATAAAGAGAGTGCCTATACTAGCACACCGAGAAGTTAACTATTGCATTTGGCTATTTAAAGGGTATCTATGACATTGATACTGATAGTATATTATGTGCTTTTGTAAAGTTTAACGAGTATTTTGTAATTTTAAAAATTACTTGATGCCGCATGCGATATTGACTAATATTAGTACTGTACTATACTAGAATTAAATTTGATACCAAGTTTATTATGACGTTCGTAACATTTATTTTAAAGAAAGGACAAAATATGGAAGAAAGAAAGGAAAAAAGAAAATTTTATTTTTTCACTTTAATTTTTGATTTTTTGGCTTTATTTTTAAAGAATCCTTATTTTTTATTTCTTATAGTTTCCGTAATTTATAAAACTATAAAATTTGGTTTTTTGTTTATATGTTTTCATAATTTGATTTATCATCAAGTAAATATATTATTTAATGCTAATAAAATTATAAATAATTAAATTTGATAATTACTTAATAAATATAATTTAAATTTAAAATATCTCCAAAATATGTAAATTTAAAATAAAATTTATTTTAATAAATAAATATATTAATAAATAAATATTAATTTATAAATAAAATTTAATTATTTATTTTAATAAAATATAATAATTTTGTGATAATTTATTAATAAGTATTGTATAAGAGATTAAAATACATTTATTTAACTAATTATTTTATTTTTAAATTTTGTCCAATATTCATTAATATTATTAATATTAACAATATACTATTTGGAGCTATATTAATATTTACAATTAAATAATAACTATATTAATATTAAAAATTAAACGATTTAAAGTTTAAAAATAAGACTGAAAATAAAGTGAAGCTAAGCGGCCATAAGTAGATTTTTCGCCCGTCTGGCACTTCTTCGCCCTTCTTCAGACGTATCTTTTCTCGTAAAATTTGTCTAAACATCAGAAGAAAGAGAAAGTAAGTGGCAGCGGCGGCGGCGGCGGCGGCGGCGGAAGAAAGGAGAGTAGTAAAGATTTCCATTTCCAAGAATACCTTTGATTCTCCTTCTCCTTCACCCCTCTCCTTTCTTTTTTCCAGGTACCACTCTCTCACATTCTTATTGTAAAACTAAAACCCTAAACTTTGGGAACTTTTGTTATTGTTTTCTCAATATCTGGTTGTTATTGGATTATTTTGATACTATGTTGGGTTTGTTTGAGTGAAGTAGGTCAGAGGGAGAGAGAAAGAGAGGTGGTGTTTGATTGGCATGGAGGAACCAAGCCACCTTAAACAGGCGCTGATTGAGGCAACTGCTGGAGCCGTTGCCGGTGGCGTTTCACGTACCGTTACTTCTCCCCTTGATGTTATTAAGATCAGATTCCAGGTTGTTGCCCCCTTCTACGCCTTAAAAGATACCACATAGTTTTTCACTTTATGTCCTGCCTTATTTTCTTGTAACTTGTATGATTAGCATGTGTATCCCACATTTGGTTCTAGCTATAAGTTTGTGTCTTTTCAAGTGCACTTCACGTGTACTGAGTGCGTGATTTTTGTGTTTGTATGCCTTCTTTCGGCATTTGGTCGTTTCTGTCTAAGTTTAATTTAATTACAGGATATCGATGATTAGGCAAGAGTAGAATTAAGGATGATAGAATTTTGACGACATAAAAATTGGGTATAGTAAGTGGGAAAGTTTTTATATTTATGTGGCGATCATTAGTAAGTATATTGACTTTTGCAAAACTAATCATATATCATCTAAGAGTGCGTGCTTAAGAAGTGGACGAGGCACTAAGGGTTAGAAATTAATTATTCTGATTGGAGGATGAGGTTAGGTTCAGCTTGATGCAGTTATATAACAAACTTATGTGATCTTTCATTTTAACTAAGTTGGATCTTTTGTATCTCAATTGTTGTTTCTAGTTGTAGTTGACAAAACATATCGGTATGTATATTTGATACAGGTTCAACTGGAACCCACATCTTCATGGGCTTTGCTTCATAGAAACATTCATGGACCATCCAAGTACACTGGAATGTTGCAAGCAACAAAAGATATATTCAGAGAAGAAGGATTGCCGGTATAATAAACTCTCTTCCGGTTATTATCTGATGCATGTATTATTGATTTGCAGAACAGTAGAGCTTTGTTTTTTAATTGATTGCTGGTTTATGCATTCTTTCACATTAGAGGCAATACTAAACAACCTGTTCCTTCTGAATTTAACTTCTGGGAAGGGAGGCAAACGCTGACAGCTTTTTCCAACAAACAATCTGCATATCTCCATTTCTGATCCAATGCCTCTCAGTTATATCTTTCTTTTCTGATCCCAATTGTTACCATACTAACTTGCTTTAAGTGTATGTGTATGGAGGGGTGAGGAGATATTATTTCATGAACTCTAGTTTCTTGCAGTGATGCTTTTGAGATACTTATATATAACAAGTTCTTCTGGTAGATTATTTTTATAGCTTCGTTTCCAAATATCTTCTCCCTACTATGCCTTTTACATTCCATAGATGTTACCTGTAGGGCTTCTGGCGCGGTAATGTCCCAGCTTTACTCATGGTTATGCCCTACACTTCCATTCAATTTGTGGTGCTACAGAAATTGAAAACTTTTCTTTCCGGTTCTTCTAGGAAAGGTATTGGAGTTTGAGAGCTTTTTAAAATTTTATTTTGTGATCTTACCTTTTCTATTCTTAGGTATGTGGATTGCTACTGTATCAGTTCCTTATATGACTGACTTGTTGTGTTGCAGAGGATCATGCAAAGTTGAATCATTATATTTCATATCTCAGTGGATCATTGGCAGGCTGTATGGCTACACTTGGATCATACCCATTTGATCTTGTGCGAACAATATTAGCTTCACAAGGTGAACCTAAGGTACCATATATGGCTGTGTTCCACCATGTATTCTCAGATTGTTTTTCCTTTTATTTTACTTGTTTTCTTTATTCCCTTACTTACTGATGCAGGAGCATTCCATAAATTTAGGTACTTTTATTAAGTATTTTTATTTAGCTTGCTTATGTTACTTTTCCTATATAAGTACTAAATAGTTTATCAGCTATGGTTTCAAGGAGTTGTATTTCATGGTGCAGTTAAGAGTTGAATTTGAAATAGTATAAATAACTAGCTCCTGCACAGACACGGCACTCTTTATGCCATGTTGTTTTAAATACAGGTTTTTCTTCAAATTCTCTCTTATGTCTGTTCCAGCCACAAATCACCCCAATTCCAGCCCATTTGTTGAAAATGTTGCTCTAAACCTTTCTCTGCCTCTGTTGTGGTCAATTTTAGTTATTTTTTATTTACCTTTTGACCTTAAAGTATACGACATTAAACTAGTTTTATACGCATTAAATTATTTTGCAGGATGTGTTATCTGAAGCCATCCTTTTGTTAGGGGCATTTTGAATGCCAAGCTATACTGCCTCAAATTTTTGCTGTTGATTTCCTCTTATGAAATTTCAGTCATAAGAATCTTAAATACATCAAGAGCTTTAAACATGAATTAGCTATTGATATCCTTGTAGTTAACTTAATCTTTGACAATTAGTTTCTTATTATTGATAATCACTTTGCAATCACAGTATTTCAATTATTGTTTTCCTTGGAAGCATGGATTTCTTGTTCTTTGGAAGGATGCAATGGTGTAATGATCTTGCTTATTTAAACCTTGTATGAACATGTGGTCTATACAGTGTTATGTTTGTGCCAGATTGCACCTGAAGTGAACCATGCATAACTAACTTCTGGCTACACAAATTAGAATAATCATCTTCCACATGCAAAGTCCCTTTTAGTCCCAGTTTAGCATCATGTTTTTTAAGTTCAGTTAAAATTAACATTGGTAGTGAGCATCACAAAGGGACACCTTTGGTTCTTTTATTTTACTATTTCCCTTTTTCCATTATAAAGTTCTTCTGAACATAAGATTGCTTTTGTGAATGCCTGCTCAGTCTTTAGCATGGCATGTTGCCATAAGGCTATTTGGTCCTGTAGGCCTTGCTGGCTCAAGATAGAAGTCTATACGTGTCCCTCTTAGCATTTGTATGATTCTTGAGAGGCCTTGCTAGTGTCTCTTTTTCTTATACTCCAGTCATAAGCTTGTTTATGAAGTGTTAGTCTTGGTAAATAAACTGACAAAATGAAAATGTATTGGTAAGTGGTTGATATAATCTTAGTAGGTAAAGTTGCCTCAGTCAAGCTTCACATTGTTTTGTGTTTAGTTTAGAACAAACTGCTACTGCTTGAAGATATCATGTACCTTGGTACATTACTGTTTGACGAAAAAGTGCCTGCATTAGGTTTATCCAACAATGAGGTCTGCATTTGCTGATACTATCAGAACTCGTGGAATCAGGGGAATATATTCTGGACTGTCACCAACATTAGTTGAGATTGTTCCTTATGCTGGCCTTCAGTTTGGTACCTATGACATGTTCAAGCGTTGGACCTTGGTATGAATTTTGGATGTCTTTCTTTTTAAGATGTCTGTCTAGAAAACTTGGTTTTTGGAGTAAGAAAGCAATCAAATTGATACTTCACCTGATAACATTGGTCTGATAGGATGAAATATCTGGAAGTACATTAGACGGAAATGGATGATGCATTTACTCCTTTTAGATTTATTACTTATTACCATTTTCCCTGGCACCTTTTCAAGTTTCAAATTCGCAATCACTTTACAGATGCTAATAGAATTCCTTGCCATGAAATGATTTGCTCTTTCAAAGAAAAACGTGTTGAGTTCTCCACTTGTTTTTACGTACTTTTAAATGTTAGTGATATTTTATTCTGCTTTTTGCACATATGTGCTTAGGCATTTTGGATTTGATGTATTTTACTGCTTTGATTGTAGGCATGGAATCGTAACAGGTCATCTGAAGGAAGCTCAATGCATGCTGAACTTTCAAGCTTTGAGTATTTCTTATGTGGTTTTGCTGCTGGAACATGTGCCAAACTTGTCTGTCATCCTCTTGATGTGGTTAAGAAAAGATTCCAGGTTGGGTTTCAGCCTCCTTGAGGTTTCGCTTTACAGAATCTTTTTATTCGTCAGTGGTTGAAACACTTGCAATGCTTCTTTTTCTTCAACTACTGATCATGTTTGTCAAACTTAATGTTGTATGACAAACATTGATCAGTAGTTGCCTTTGTATATTGACCTTGCGGAATTCATTCTTGTGATAATCACATTTTGTCAGAAAGAGTTCGTGTTCTGTTTTAGATTGTGACATTGGCAGATAGCTTCTCTTATTTCATTCTCTGGTCAGTCATAATAAAAGAAATTTCCATGTATATTTAACTATTATTAGCAGTTAATACATAGAAATATATCCAAATCAAGGAAGTCAGTAAATTTACATATTTTAAGGTCTGTTAGCCATAGTTATTTTCTGATTCAAAAGACCAAAACATCAGAGCCGTCTAATGATACTCTTCTCCTTGTATATATTTTTTTTCCTTCATAGGGGTCTATCAATTTCCTGAGCAGCAGGGTTAGGTGTACAAAAATTCTTTGCCCATAGTTTAGCATGTATATTGAATTTCTTGGTTTTAATTTGCAGATTGAAGGGCTACAGAGGCATCCAAAATATGGTGCTAGAGTTGAGCACCAAGCTTATAAAAATATGTTTGATGCTTTTATACGAATCTTAGAAGCTGAAGGTTGGGCTGGTCTTTATAAGGGTATTGTCCCTTCAACGATAAAGGCTGCACCAGCAGGAGCTGTAACATTTGTAGCTTATGAAATTGCGCATGATTGGCTAGAATCTGTTTGGACTTGATATCTTGGAACTATCTTTTTGTGTGTAGAATTTTCTCTTTGGCCATCCCATTTTTTGCAGCCTCCAACGAGGATTAGATAGAACTTAGAGGAGTAATTGTTACTCCCTTCAAATTAGTTATTTCAGGTATTGGATTGGGTTAAAGGTTAACACGCAGATCAGGCTGCAACATGTAAAGATGCAACTTTGAATACTATAGGAATATTGACTCTGAATAATACCAACAATTTGCCCTTCCCTTTCACAAGATTTCCATGTTTTGGACAATATTTGCTTATAATCGCAAGACCAATTTTTACAGTCCTCAGGTATTTTTGGCTTTGCTATAGTTTGGACGAGATTTAATGGCTAAGGCTGTTGCCAAACTATTCAATAGCCTGTTAGGTTATTCAGTCATTTAATCAGCAGAGATAATTTTGGTCCAGCTCAAATTTGATGGGTCAGGTTTGGCAGTAGGTTTTTTCGTAATTAAGAATATGAATCATTGTCTGGCTCAAATTGGTCAACCCAAAAGGTTTGATGATCCAAAGTTTTTACATCGTTTTGGTTTAATTACTCAAAACAACATTGTTTTGATATGATTAGTCATTATTAAAACTGATATACTTAGGTTGGGCTGGACTGTAAAGAGTGTCCAATTGGGCTTGGTCAGTGGTAGAATTGGCTTGTTACCATCCTTATTCGTTGCTTGACATTATGCATTTTTATGAATGGGAGTAATTTCTTTATGTTGAATCAGAAGAAAAATTTTCTCTTATGATTGAAATTAAACTTTTTGTTCATAGTAGAAATTGGCCATTGCTACATATCGTTGCATAAATGAGTTCCAAAATTTCTCTGTCCTTTAGAAAATAGTTTAATAAAATGAATGATGTCATTTGAGAATATTAGTATGGATTGTTGACCTTGATTATAACGACCAACAAATTATCTAAAATTTTGTAAAGAGTTGATAAGCTTTAATGATTATCATAATATTAACTATTTTATAATTGTATATTGACAAATAATATATATAGGTAATTAAGTCAATATAAGTTGTGATGATAGGTTTGGATAGAAGGAATGGATCTCAAAAAATAAGTTCTGTTATTAGATGGGACTCTTCTTAAGTTGAAAGTGAGGATACCAGCGATGTATGTCTCCAAGGATGCCTTTCTATAACGTTAATTATATGTCAAGAATGGCATGACAATGCATTAGCATTCAAATAATAACTTAAGGATTCAATATCTAATGATCTTATTGGAGAAATGAAGGAGATCAAGGATTCCTACAGTGAGTAATTTCCTTCTTATAGTTTTACAATACCAAAATCATATTTACTTATTCTTTTTTTTTTAAGACTTAGAAAGGAGATTGAGTTGCCCTTTAAATTGTTAACCTTGGAAATTTATAATGAGCATATGACATGGCCAAGACATAAGAGTTGATTTCTCAATGTTAACTTGCAAATATGATAAATGTGAGTAGATTTGAATTCTATTCTTAGAAAGGCTCTCATATAGTATCTTTGACAATACTTTTTTTAGAAATTAAAATGGTGTATTAATAAAAGGGAAATTGTTAGTTTACAAGGCAAAAAATTATAATCACCAGGAGTTAGGTTGCTAACTAGGAGTTTGACCCAAGTTGGACCATTAACACTAATAACCTCACTTTAAGGATAGATATCCTTCACATGTGTTGCGTTCTTGAGTATCAGAAGTAACGTAGTGGTCTCATTGGCTCTATAACTTTCCTCCACAAGAATCAATTTTTGCATGTCTTAGTTATGTTGTTCCTCCTTCCTCACAGATTGTGTGTAGTAAGATATATTAGAGGCTCAGGACTTCAATAGCTATTACCAAGAATACGTCAAAATCTGCCTACTTTAGTGGTGTTCCTCCTTATTTCATCATTACAGTAGAGTTGTTCTCTAATCTAGTTGGCGGTTTCTTCCTATAAACATGTATTGGTTTTTTGTAAATCTTATTTATCGGATTAAATTATTGTTTGCGTACCCGTATCTATGATTGCTTGTCGTGATGTTGATTTGATTGATCGTATTGATTTCCTCTCGTCTTCTTTCGTTAGAGAATTCCTCAATGGTTCATAATGATTTCATTCTATAAGTTGTTTCAATTTATATAGCCTTATCAACGGACATGTCCTTTGGTAAATATAAGAGAGAGGAAAAGGGTCTTTGACCCATTTGAGATCCAGTCTATAATACCCAATAACCATTATCTTGGGTGCTTTTCTTGGACTCAAATCTTTAAGTGACATGAGATATAAAATAGTCCAACAATCTCCCACTTGACCCATGTTACGACTTGGTGATCCAACAACTTTTAGTGCACACAATACATGGAATCGATCAAGTCATTCTTAACTGAATTAAGCTGATGGGATCATGGCGGTCATAAGTTATATTACTTGATTCCTTCCATGTATTACAGAATCAACTCAACTCAACAGACTTTAAGTAGGTAATGCGGTAATTGTTATCTCATAAATAAGAATTATTGTATACAACATAATATGGATAACCAATAGGTGAGCAAAAACATAAGACTGTAATTGAATTCATAAGTGTCATAACAATTCAAGCAAGACAATGATAGGTATATATACATGTTTGAATACTATACTAACAAGGACTTATCTATAAGGCCCATATGTTCAACATGACAAATAAATGTTTTGGGCGGTAAGCCTTTCGTCAACGGATCTGCTATCATGAGATCAGTACCAATATGCTCAATTGACACTTTATGTTTTTACACTTCTTCTTTCACAGACAAATACTTCAAATCTATGTGTTTCGCACCCTTGGAATATTTGTCATTCTTAGAGAAGAATACGGCTGCGGAATTGTCACAATAAATTCTTAA
>JANZLF010000221.1:21641477-21656371 GCA_026546835.1 Erythroxylum foetidum
TTAAATGAATTTATTCACTTTTTTAGACCTTCATTAACTATCATATTTAATTCGTAACAAAATAGTTTACATTTTTAAAATTTTATTTCATCTCTTACTTTTTTGTTCACTCCATATTTTTACCAACTAAATTTACCTGATTCTTTTTTATATTAAATTTATATATTTTTATTATAAATTAATAAATTTAAATATTTATTATCTTGTAACAAAATTTTAAATTACACGGTATTTTTTTATTATCAACTTATTTTCTTTTTATATTCTACCTTTTATTTTTTCAATATAATATATTTAAATCTTCTTTATAAAATTTGCCTTTCATATTTAAAATTTCTATAATTTGATAACTACTTTTTACAAATTACAAATTTAGAATATTTATAATTTGATGGCAAATTTTAAATCTTATAATTTTTTAATTCTAAATTTTAAAATTTTTTCAAAATTTTTTTAATCATTATAACCGATTAAATTAACTAGAAATTATTTAAGCTCATATCCTAGTCTTTCTTATAAAAGCCAAGTCGTTCAGAGACTAGCGAGGAAGAAACGACCCTGTACATCTTCTTTGCAGCTCTCCATCTCTTCACAAAGTTATCTGTGTACATCTTCTTTTCAGTGTTGACTTGTATGTATATATACGTAGAGAGAGAGGGAGAGAGACAGAGAGAGAGCAATACGTGTTTGTGTTTGTCTCTCTTGAGCGTGTGCTATAGTCACGTTTATTGTTTAGTTTGTAACGAGTGAATCGGTGCGTAACCAAGGACGCCCATTTGCTCAAGTTAGCTCTTTCAACTTGGGTTTCGTTTCGACGGCTTGTTCTCTCTGCCTCTCATCAGTGGAGGTATGTGTACTAAATTCCTTCCCTTTTAGTTTCTTTGTTGTTCTTTCTCGTGCGTTTTTGGTTGTTTAATCAGTTATATCGATATTATGCTGTGTGTTCTGCTTTTTCTTGCTTAACTTGTGTATTTGCAATTTAATGCTCTTTTTCTTTTGTGGCTTAATGGTTTCTTGGCAGTGTGAAAGAGCTGAATTCTTTGGGATCGTCTTGGAATTTTATGCACGAGCAACAGTAATAGTAGCTCCGTCTGTTCTGCCCTCTTTTTTTTTTTTTCTTTTTCCTCTTTGCTTTCTTATGTTTCTCTTTTTCCGTCTAATAAGTTCTTGGATTATGTGAATGATGCCAAACTTTCAATGCTGGTGATTATTACTCATATAGTATGGGGTTATATGGGATTGGTTCTGGAGGCAAATTTGGGTGAAGAGTCGCTTTGTTTCTATGAAAAAGCTGAAGTATGTTTGATGTGTGGTTGCTTCGTTCGTGTTGGTAGATGGATCTGGAGGGTGTTGGTTGCTTGGTTACTTGAATTTTGATAGCTACCTGGAATTCTCTCTATTTGTTTGGGTGTTTGAATATTCTATAAACCGTTTATATTGATTTCAAGATTTGTCTTTGTGTCTGATTATTAACCGTGGATGTTCTTCTTCTTCTTTTTTTTTTCCCTTAAGTAATCATTGTTTTTGTTCCTTTTTAAATTAAATAATTGTTCTCGATTTTTATATTTCTTTTTATTTTGGGTTATTTCATCTTGACTTTAGAACACAGTAATTAAAGGCATATATTATATCCCGGGGGAAAGCTTTTCGATTTTTGAAGAATCTTTTTTATTCTTTTTTCTTTGTTTCAACTCTTTTTGCTCCATTCCTTTAGGGGGGGAAAAAAAAAGAGACTCTGGTCTTAATTCAAACGTGTTGACTTTTTCCTCTTCCCTTTTTCTTATTTAGAGATGTTTGACTTCTGCTTCATAATGTCTCACGGAATTTGATAGCCTGAGAAAAGTTCCTGACACCCATTTTATCTTCTTTATGCTGTTTAATTTATGTCAAATGTTGAAGAAACATATTTTATTTTCCTTTACAGATGGATCTTGTTGAAGTGAATCATAGTGAAAGATATACTGATGACGAATCTGAAGAGCAGCCACTTCCAGAAGAAACTCCTGGTATATCTGATGTTTCTCATGATTCTGGCTTGGCTCCTAGGATTGGAGAGCAGTATCAGGTTAAACTTCCACCATTGATGACGAAATCTGCATACACCCTGCTGATGGAGAATCGAACTAATTCAACTTTGTTCGATACTAATTATGGGTTTTTAGTTGGATTACCTATATCATTAATGTGGATTAATGATGAAGTTGATAATGTCAAACACGCAGCACAATTTCCTGCTTTTTGGACCAATAGGTCTGTTGAAAACAAGTACATAAAATCTGAAGGCAGCACAGCCAGACAGGGCTGTGCTGATGGTGTACTAAGTCCTAAGGCTGAGTCGATAGAGAATATACTAGGTGGTGTGGTTAAAATAGAAAATTCTAGAGAGCTACATTTACAACAAGGATTTAAGTTTGAAATGCTTCAGAAGTGTGCAGGCCACTGCATGGTTCCTGGTTCCTTGGGTGGCACATGGACTGATGTGGAGGAGGCTTCTTTTCTCCTTGGATTGTACATTTTTGGGAGAAATCTTGTTCAGGTGAAAAATTTTGTTGAGACCAAAACTATTGGTGACTTGCTTTCATTTTACTATGGAAAGTTTTATAGGTCTGACAGATATCAAAGATGGTCAGAGTGCCAAAAAGTAAGAAATCGAAGATGTATACAAGGAAAACGAATATTGAGAGGATTGAGACAACAAGAACCCTTATCTTCTTTGCTTCTTAATTTGTCAGTGGAACGGAAAAAGACTTTGCTGGAGGTATATTTTACTGGATTCTATTTTGAACTTTTGCTAATTTTCTTACCTGTAACTTACGTAAAGTGATGGAGCAATTGTTACATTTGAAACAATTTGCATGCATAAATTAAAAATGCTTACATTAATGATAAACTCTCAAAGCATCCAATTAACAAGTTATCTTTCAACAAATTTTTCCAGCCGCTTCTTTTCAAGTTTTTTTTTTTTGACTAACTACCACATTTTTCTTTAGCGGATGCTTTAGACCTCAGGTTTCTTCATTTGCATCTAGCCCACAGCCTCTCAAGTACATTTTAGATATCAGCTTCCAGTCATTAGGTTTCTGTGTCTTGATGGTTTTTCTTTTCTACTTAGTCCTTGCAGTGGCACTGTCTTGTTCATCTAAGAACTTCTTTGTTACAGTTTTAAAAAAATTCTCGTCATTTTATTTCGGTCACCAACTTATGCTGGCACCTTGTTTGACTATTAGTTTCATGTTGCTTAGCTTGCTAATGCATTTGGAGAAGGAAGAATGTTACTTGAAGAATATGTATTTGCCTTAAAAGCTGAAGTTGGTGTTGATGCCCTCATTGAGGCAGTGGCAACTGGCCAAGGGAAGAAGGACCTTAAAGGCACGGCCATGGAGCCTTCCAAATCTAGTCAAGTTTTAGCGGGCCACCCAGAAATACCAATTGGGAAAGCATGCTCCAAGCTTACACCTTTGGAAATTACCAACTTCTTAAACGGAGGCTATCGGTTGAGTAAAGCTCGATCAAATGATCTCTTCTGGGAAGCTGTCTGGCCTCGTTTACTGGCAAGAGGGTGGCACTCTGAGCAGCCTTATGAACTTGCGTACACTGGTGTTTCCGGAAATTCTTTGGTATTTCTAATCCCTGGTATCATTAAGTTTTCAAGAAGGAAACTTGTGAAAGGAACTCACTATTTTGATTCTGTGAGTGATGTATTAAAAAAAGTTGCTCTAGATCCAGCACTTCTTGAACTTGATAGTGGAGCAGAGGGCAAAGAAGAGAATGATTGTAGTAGTGAAGCACATTTTGATCAAGGAGATGTTCCTGATCAACAGCGCCATTGTTATCTGAAGCCACAAACTCCAAGCCGAAACCCAGATTCTATGAAGTTCACCATTGTTGATTCAAGTATGGCCACTGGGGAAACAACAAAGGTGAGAGAATTGAGAAGTTTGCCGGTTGAAACTTCAAACATCTCCACCTCCAGTACCACTTCTGAAGGAATTGAGAGAGATTCCTCTGTGGAGCGAGTATCAGACGATTCTGATCTTCCATGTTTTGATGGTAATCAAAGTCAGTCCAAACTGTCAAGATTCTTGAGGATTAATGCGAATAAAAGAGACAAGAAAGATTTAAGTAATGTCCCAAAAAGAAGTGTTGTTGCTTTACAAGCTCCCAATGAGCAGAAGGTTGGTAAATGGAAATGCTCGAAGCAAGTCGAGGTTACCAAGGGACGTGCAACACGTAGAACCAAACCTGGTGATAGATTTCGAACTGCCCGTGGTACAAACCCACAAAAGAGATTAAATGCTTGTAACCACTCAGAGTGCAGCACAATCAACACCCTGGTTATTTCCAAGTTAAAGAATGACAAGGCTGGATGCTCATTACGCATACATGATGTTATGGAAATCAATACTTTTCACAACGATCCAACTCAGGAGAAGTTATCAACCGACAGGTATTCATCCAGGGCAAGTCAAAGTGTTGGTGAAGAATGCTCTTCCAATTGTAACTCGTCGAGTGTTGAAAATCCTCAGGAGAAACCTCTAATCCGTATGTTGATTGACCAGAACATACCTTTCATGCAAGATATGGAAACTGAACCTTTGATAGTGGAAATGACAGAAAAATTGACTGATCAAAGGAGTGGACAGCCAGGTGATGCTAATTCTCTGGATACTTCAAAATGTCAACTTGATGATAAGCAACATAATATGAACTCACGCAGACGAAGCGTGAGAAATAGACCACCAACCTCTAAAGCATTGGAATCTGTTGCTTGGGGATTTTTAGGCTTGAATCAGAAGCGGAAGAGCAAAGATGAATTTCCTCTAGAGAGCCCAACATCACCTTCAAAGCATGCCCGTAATAGGGTGAGAATCACCAAAAAACATAACTCTACCGAGAACGGTAAGTGTCATATTGAAGATATGAAAGATGGCCGAGAAAGCAGAGCATGTAAAGGATAAAGGTGACATGTTTAGCAAATGTGGGGTAATAACTCACAGGAAACAGGTTCCAATCTTTATCTCCAACATTGGTTGGATGCTGAATTGTCAACCAGCAGTTCAGGAATCATACTTTTGGGATCCTTTATTCTGCTCGAGAAATTTGCAAGAATACTCACTTCTTAGCTGCAGAAGTACTCATTGCATGTAAGGGAATAGCCGTCCTCATCCCGTGCAAAGGTACCGGGCTGGAGTTACAAAAATACAAGGAGTTTTGCAAGTATTGAGACTTTCCATGCAACGAGTTTTGGGAATACTAGTACTAGTAGTTCTTTCCCTCACCAATTGGTGGCTATTCATACGTAAAGATGGCAATTAGACTTGGGCTCAATTTTTTTGGGCCTAAGCCCGAGCTTAATTCTTTTAAACAAATCGATATTATTTTTGTAAAAAAGTGACAAAGCGATGGGATAAACTATTAAAAACATTGAATTCTCTTAATTTGTTTTACTTGTTTTATTTAAGTTTTTCCAACTTGCATACTTCTGCGAGGATGTTGCATGACATTTATATCATTAAATGAAAAGTTTATATATAACATTTTTATTAAAGCATTATAAAATAGTTTCAAATTGTCATTTTATTTCTTTAAGAAATTAAGAGTAAATTAACAAAGTACATATTTAACCATAAAGCACTTTAAACTACGCTTATATCCTAATAATAAAACATTTTTAAAACCAAAACCAAGCAAAAGCTTAACGCCAAGAGATATAATTAACATTTTTTTAAGCCAGAATCAAGCAAGCTAAACGTCAAGAGCTATAATTTAATTGCTAGCTTGGAATGCAGAAGAGAGAACATCTATTTGAGGCTATAAATGAGGTTCGTGAAACCAAAACTATATAAGATTCCATTCTTATATAGTTTGTAAGTATACAAGTATATAGTTCGTGAAACCAAAACTATATAAGATTCCATTCTTATATAGTTTGTAACCATTGCTTGTTTGTAAGTATCCTCCATATAGTTTCGATCATAAGCATATTGTTTGTAACTTTAATAGGCAAAATTCCAAGGCCTCCTTCCTCCTTTTGTAAGCACAACTTGACATGTGCATAATTGTTGATACATTTAATCTATTACACTTAGTAATTAATGCCTTAAAATGCTTATGATACTTATTTTAGCTCATATTTGATTTCAGGTATCTTTCGAAAGTGAAATAGCTAAAGTAACCCGAAAGTGAAAGAGCTAAAGTAACCCGAAAGCATACTTATTGCTCTATTGTCTTTATGGAGCAAGAAGAAAAAAAAGATTAAAAGAAGAAAAGACAAAATATAGCATAAAAATGGAGACCATGGCTGTAACAATTAAAATGTTACAACCATGAGACCAAGGCTGTAACATGAATTACAAGCCTTATTTTAACCTACTAAGAGAAACCTCATGCGACCATTTTAACCCAGTTGTCCCATTTCATGCCAGCTGTCCATTGTAACTTAGTTTTTGTAAGATAGAAAGGTGTGTGATGGCAAAGTGAGGGGCGTGAATAAGCAAAATTGTGTTTATGCTTAATGTATTAGAAGTTAGTTGTCCTCAGGTAGTGTGCATGGATCCACCTAACCAAAAGCGCTTGCTTGTTTGTAAGTATCCTCTATATCCTATTGATCATAAGCATATTGTTTGTAACTTTAATAGGCAAAATTCCAAGGCCTCCCTCCTCCTTTGGTAAGCACAACTTGATATGTGTATAATTGTTGATATATTTAATCCATTACATTTAGTGATTAATGCCTTAAAATGCTCATGATACTCACTTTATCTTATATTTGATTTCAAGTACATTTCATAAGTAAATGAGCTAAAGTGACCCAAAAATATATTTATTAAGTAATCTTCTCAATATTCATACTCTATTGTCTTCATGGAGCAAGAAAAAGTAAAGAAAAAATAGAGCATAAAAATAGAGACCACGACTGTAACAATTAAAATGTCTTATGGCTGTAACATGAATTACAAGCCTTATTTTAACCTACCAAGAGACACCCTATGGTACCTTTTTAACCCAGTTGTCCCATTTTATGCCAACTATCCATTTAACCTAGTTGTCCATTGTAACCTAGTTTTTAGAGATAGAAAGGAAAGATGTGTGATGACAAAGTGAGGGGGTGGGGGTGAATAACAAAATAGCAGTGGAGAGACCTCCAAGACATCATTCATCATCAATTTTTCTAGGTTTTCAAGATGGAATGAGGAGACAGCTATGGAGAAGCCATTCATCATCATTTTCTCTTTAGTTTTCAAGGAGGAATAACATGAACAATAAAGATAGTAGTGGATAACAGCTCTCTTCATCATTTTCTCTTTGGTTTTCAAGATGGAAAGAGTCAACAATAGCTATTCTTCTTAGAGATTAATGGAAAGCATGGATGGATAATATCAGTTTGAAGTTGAAATCGATGGTTGAGTCACTAGTTTAATTTTACTTTATTTTCTCAATTACATATAAACCCAAAAGTCCCTTTTTATTTCTTTTGCATCAATTATTTTCATTACGAGAATTAACCAAACATTCCTTATGGATACAATCCCGACTCATCCCTTCTATAAGTTTTTAGTGTGCAGAGTTAGGTAAATTTTTCAGTGCACTCGACACGCACTGCCACAACTCTCTATACTTTACTTCAGATAAAGCAATTCTAGCTAAGTCACTTGGCTAGAGAAATATTCTTATAAACTTCTCAATAGTCTACATAATGTTTTAATTGATATTTTATGGGCTCTTCATTAACTAAAATAATGAACCGAGAAAGATTTTAATTGATATTTTAATGACAACAAAATATAATTACTACTATTGAGTTGACTAATTTGATAAGAAGCAATATAAGAATAAAATATATTTATAAAATAAAAAAGATAGTTCATGAAATTGATAAAGAGAAGTTGAAGTTTGCAACCTTCAATGATAAGATTAAGTCAAGAGCAAAAGAAGATTAAGTCAAGAGCAAAAGAAGATCAAGTCAAGAACAAAAGAAGATCAAGGCATATCAAGATCATTGCATTTTTCGCAATACTAATTATAATCTTATTTAGTCACTTTGATGATGTTAAAGTCTCACCATGCATAAATATTTTATATTGTTTTATTACATGAGTTTTTTCATTCATTAAAAGGTACTGAAGCATTTGATTTTAAAAGAAAAGGCTCTTGATCTTTCAATCACTGTCTAGGGGATATGTTAGAAGTTGTTTTAATTATAATTTAAGAAATAAATCAAGTTTTAACACTTGGAGTTGTTAAAATCTTGTTTTATGAGGGATTGGTTGACTAACATAGGTTAACGTCAACCAAAATAAGTTAAATTTGTAATAGGTGAGTTTGTTAACACATTGGTCGAAAAATATGATTGAGTGATCAACTAATGTACAATAGCTAGCGAATTTTGTACATTAAATGCATATAGGTTGACTAATATAACATAATGATTGATCAATATAGGTTAAACTTATAATATGATTTTTCTTGATATTAGTTTACTAATGTAGCTTTATGGTTGATTAATATCCCTCTACAGGAAACATTAGTCGACCAATATGTCCTAGTGGTTAACCAATGCCTCAATGACTAGTGATTTTGTATATTTGATGCACACTAGTCAATTGATATGTTATACTAGTCAAACATTGCTTTGCAAATAGCCACTATAACAACTATTTTTTTCTAACAATTAGTAAGAGTCTAAAAACCCTGTAAGTGTAAGTTTTCTAATTGTTTATTTTATTAAAAAGTATTTAGGTTTATTTTACACACATTTCTAAGAGTTTATCAAGTATTTGAGCATTTTCATCTCATATTTGTATGGGTGAGCCTTTTGATATTATCAAAGTGATAAAGTGAGCTATTTTAAGTTGTAAGCTTCTATTACCTAAAATACATTAAAGTCCATCTTTAACCTAGAGGAATATTGTAAACAAGTTCTTCTTTGCTAAGACAAGATGGTATAAAGGTAAGTCATAGTGAAATTGTAAAAAGAGTTTTGGTAGTAAACGTATGTAAGAGTTGTTTGCTAAACCACTATAAACAGTTTACATTTATCCTCTCTTACTTTTTTTTACATTATTGTGTGTTATTAAAATTTGTTATTTTATTTCAAAATTTTATATTTTTTAAATTGTTTTCATTAACAAACTAAGTTAGTAACATTTTAAATAAAATTTATGAACACCCAATTCTTATAGCAAAGATTTTAATAGCATATTTATGATCATCATTATCATCATTCAACCCAAAGGAACAAAACATTATTAAAGCTCCTTTATTTGATGGAAATAACTTTTTTTCATTAAACACAAGGATGAATTTTTTTTTAATGATTGAAAGTGCAGACCAACGAGAAATAGTTTCAAATGGCCCCTTCATACATATGAAAATCATAAATAATAAAAAATCTCCAAAATAAAGGAAGAACGTGAACATCAAGATAAGAGATTAATTTCCTTGAATAGTTAGGCCATACATATCTTATTTTATGTATTAGAAAGAAGTGAATTCAACAAATTCCTTTTATGTGAAATTTTTTATAAAATTTGACATACATTAGAAATTAAATATGAGGGCACAAATTAAGTTAAGAAGAGGAAAGGGAGCATGTTAACCCACCAATATGAATTGTTTTAAAAGAAGCATAATAAAAGTGTCTAAAGAATTTATACGAGATTTATTGATATTAGTAATGCTCTCAAGGGTCTCAGAAAGTCTTATACCAATATTAAATGGTAAGAAAGTTGCTCAGGTCACTTACGATGTGGGAATCTGAAGTAACTACTATACAAGAAGCTAAGGTTCTAAGAACACTACATTGGAGGAGCTCATCGGATCTCTTCTCACATATGATATAAGATTTCAAGAGAGACATGTACAAGTAGAAGTGATGATGATACCTTACCTTTATCACTAGGAAATTTAATAAATTTTTAAAGAGAACAAATTTCTCTAAAATAAAGAATTTTAAAGAAGGTAAAGGTGACTTGAAATATAAATCCTTTAACATTATTTTTTTAAATTTATAAGATTTGGTCACATTAAGTTACAATGTCCTTCAGTAAAAGATGATGACAAGTATTAAAAAATAATAATAAAAAGGAGAAGAAATGTTGGGCCCCGATTCCGGAACCCAACTCTTATACGAAAACATTAATCGAAAAACAAAGTGGCGGAAATAAAAGAACGGATCATAAAGCGAGAGTGGGCCAACAGCAATCAAAAAACAAATCGGATCAAAAGTGTGCGGAAACGAAAGGAAATCGAATGGCTCGGAATCAAAGAAAACAAAACTGTTTAATCAAACTGAAGGTCAAATCTGACATCCGAAACGTGTACCCAAGAAAAACGTTGGAAACCATAAAGACACTTGATCTAAACCAATTTAAACCAGTATAATTTTTTTTATCATCCAAAACAATACGAGTTTTTAATTGGAATTTATCCACATTCAAATCTCCATTCATAAGATTCTTATTATACAAAACATATCCCTGTTTTTTTTAAGAACTAATTTTTCTTTTGCCATCAAAACTCACACATGCTATAAACCAATATTCATATACAATAAGCACTTCTATATTTTAAATCAATTATCACAATCATCGGACCTCCTGTTCGGAATCCCAACACAATCAAACACATTTATATATACCCATAGCACTTCGATAATTCTCAATCATCAACATCATCGGACCTCCTGTCCGAAATCCAAACACAATCAAATCATATTATACATGCCATATCCATACACAAATGTATATCCTAATTCCATACGCAAAATCCATAACTCATTATTCATATTCCAAATAAATGCATTACAAACTTTAATGGCATTTTCAAGCCACAATACAACATTAATCTCAGAATCCGAATCCAAATACAAAGATACAACTCCAAACTACACAGGATATAAAAGTCCCAAAATTCTCAACATGTCTAAGATCTAAATCTTACAACAAATTAACTTAAAAACAAATCATATACATAACGAACGGACGTCTTGACTTTCTTTCTTGATACCTGGAGATGGGGATGAAAGGGGGTGAGCTTTACAGCTCGAGGATAACATGTTTATAACAGAAAAATAAGCGAAAACCATTTTTAAACTCATTATCATTTTATAAAATTTCACGGTTGAAACATCAATGCTTATTTCTCCAAAATCTCAATTTTACAAAAATTCATGAACAATTTCAAATCATGTATGCATCAAACTTATAACACAACATAAGCACATAACACATCAGAAATTGGTTTGGGTCAGTCCAGAAAATAAAACGTACTACACATTCTCGCATGGCGGTCCTATGTAGCCGTGAACAGAACGTACTACACCTTCCCGCATAGCGGTCTAGTATAGCCGTGAACTTATGGGAGTCCTTAACGGAGCTCCAATGCCACTAGCGGGCAGGCGGGCGAAACCTTTCGCCTTTTTGACAAGTGCACTTTACAACTTATAGGACCTAACTAAACCCACATAACATATTTTTACACTTGAAAATAGATTTGCCCGAAGGCACATTTCCAAAACTGAGTTTTCATACGCTTGTCATATCGAACACATTTCACTCACAATTCAACCAAATTCAAAATTCACATAACAATCAAATTCATATACAATTTCTCAGTCATTTAAAACCCAAGAATACAGCACTTTTAGCTACATAATCAAATTATTTAAATCATATGAAAACAATGAATTTAATCATTTGAAAATAATAATTTGTAAACATTTTGCTTTCTTGATTTTTTTAAAAAACATATCATTGGCTTATAATTCAAATCATAAACACGATACCCACCTCATATCCATGCTTAATTACTTGTCCAATGCCTCAACTCTTGCCTTTTCTTAACTTCCTTCATAAATTGTAAAAATCCCAAATTCAAAAGGAATTCCAAAATTGAGCAATTAGTAACATATAATCACCAAAATTGAGCTTAGTAAACTTAATTCCATACAATTCTCAAGCTATCTAAACCAAATTTCTTTCAAAATCTAACAACTCAAAATTTTCTCTTACCTTAGTTCTTCACCAAAAGAGGAATTTCGTAGCTCATATGGGAGCTCTCATCTTCTTCCACCTTTTTTCCTTCTTGAATCAACTTAAATCACTCTTGAAATCTAACAAAATCGAAACCCTAGCAACTCTTTTCTTCTTTCCCCTTTTCTCCACCGAAAGCTCTTACTCTTCTCTCTTCTTTCTTCTTTCTTTTCTTCCTTCCTTTCCTTCAATTTCGTGCTTCTCTTCTTCTTATACGAAAGCCCACACTCCTAATTTACTAACTTGCCATTAATGAATGAGTAATGACTCATTTGCCCTTTCTTATAAGCTTTGCAACTTAAAAGCTTAAATATTCTTCCAATTTTGCCCCTCATGCATTTTTAATACTTTAATTCAATTTAATCAAATCAACCTATGCCATATGATCTTACTCAAATTAACATGCTAATTAATTCCTCAAAATCATAAAATAAATCAAAGTATCAAAATATCATTAAATTAGGACTTTTTTTAATTATCAAATTGAAGGAATTTGCTAAAACTTCCTTCTAGAGAAATGTTCCTTATAGTCTTAATTTTATAATGACACAAAATCATTCAATTTGGTTCAATACTCCAAAAGTTATACTCCAAACATTTTCGGACTATTCTTATGCTAAAATATTTTTCTGCGATTTACTTCCATCCGAAAATTGATAGTCTTAAAGACTAAATTGAAACTCAAGTTCATCAGAACATTTGTAGCCCTATCTCTCTAGTTTAATTCAAATTAAGAATCATCACATTCGGATGACTAGAACAAAAGTTATGGTCCAAACACTTTCAGCTCTAACTAATCTAAGACTAAACACTAAACCCAACTTCAATTTAGAAATTGAAGGTACTAGAGTCCGAATTAAAATTCAGTCCCTTCAGATAACTTTTAATTCCATGTCTCTAGTTTATTTAGAAATAACAATCAACTCAATTGGATCTCTACAGATTTAGAATTTACCAAAATACTGAACCATGTTCAGAAAATTTTCCAACTCACATTGATTCAATCCAAATTCCTCAATTTAATCTCAAAAATCTCCAAATTTTCCATGAGGAGGTAGAGGAATGTCTTAGAAATCTAACTCTTCAAAAATCAAGTCAATCGGATGTCAGACGGAAAAGTTATAAGCAAAAGAGTGAGAGAGGGTCAGATCGGGTCTGGTCAAGTCGGGCAAAAAGGGCCGCTTGTACTCGCGAGTGCGTTCTCGCTTGTGAACGAGCGCGGCCGCTCGCGATTACGAAGGCCTCGCCCTCGTGAGGCCGTCACCTCGTGAGGTGCTCGCACTCTTGAGGACACTGAATTCCTTTTTTTTTACTCAAAAACCCTTAACTTCCAAAATTCACAACTTCTTCTGACTCAAAATTCCAAATTTTACAAATTTGGTATCAGTAGAAAGCTGAAAGGAAAGTCTACAAATTCTATGGAGAACTTAAAAACCAATTCCGTCTCTAAAGGGGTCAAAATCCTAATCAATGTTTCTGTCCCCATTCTAGTCATCCTAAAACAGTAACTCTACTTCTAAAATTTCTATCTTTCAACTCCAAGGTCCAAAAATGTCATGCTTTATATCGATGCAAAGATCAAAATGCAACCTACAACTTTTATGAAGGACTGAAAAATCAATTTGACCTCTAAGGGAGTCAAAAACTACTTCGAAGTTTCTGTCCACTAATGATAATGCCAAACAGTAACAGAAACTTCTAAAAATCATAACTTCCTATTCCATGGTCCAAAAATTCCATACTTTACATCAATAGAAAGATCAAAACATAATCTAAAACTTTCATAAGCATATAAAGGCAATTGCAACTTCTAACTAGGTCAAATTTTCAATCAAAAATTCTGCTTCTAAACATTCACCCTAAACCTCATCCAATGTCACAATTTCACATCTTTCAATTTCCACAATAAAAAATAGCATACTATACATCATTGAAAAGCTATAAACTTCCTCTACAACTTTCAATAGGCTACTTGATCCAATTCAAACCAAATCATTACAAAATTTGCCTCAAAGCACAGTACATACAAACTTACCCTTAATAGCATTTTTTAAAAACAAAGCAAAATAACCTTAACTTCGAAAGATCATAACTTTCAATCCCGATATCGAAAAATGTCATACTTCATAGCTATAGAAAGCTATAAACAGAAGATACAACTTTCATGAAGATTATTTTATCAAATTCTGCCTAAATTAACTCAGAAAAATTCAAAAAGATTTCACATCAAAAAGTCAACTCTCTGTTACTATTCATCCCAAAAAGTCAGACTTGCAATTTCTTAAAATTTAACACTTTCACTAATCATATCTTGCTTTTCAACTTCCATTCAAATCAAATTATTCACTATAATTGTCATGGTACCCTTACACACACAAATTTATTAAAAAAATTCCAAGTCATCAAAAACCAAAACCCACTTCTTTTCACATCAATTTCATTTAACTCTAAAACATTCACAACACATACATACTCAAAAACACCCATTTAATTTCATTTAATATTTCTAAATTCCACTAAAAGATCGAGGTCCAACACAACAACTCACACTAATGTGCCTATGTAGGGTTGCTTGAGTTGTCGAAAACCAAGTGATGGTGAAAGATATATCTATTGTTGGACCCCGTCTCCGAGGCCCAACATTCGGAAACACACAAGCATAACAGACCCAAAACCGGCCACACACTGACCACAAATTGGGGGAAACTTCTAAATGAAAAATTCAAATCGGCTTCCTAAGGACATTTTTTCCTCATGATCTCACAATTCCAACGCCACTGAAAACGCTCAATTTGGATTAGAAATGAAGGAGTTATGGTTAAAATACCATCTTAAAGAAAAATAGTGAAAACTGACCCTCAA
>JANZLF010000221.1:21668980-21687679 GCA_026546835.1 Erythroxylum foetidum
ATTCTCCCCAGACGCGTCTATACTGATCACTGTTATGCGCTCGGTCACAATACTGAAATGAACTGGAAAAGAGTCACATGTGCATTGCATACCGGATTGAATGTTTGGCAATATTGTTAACTGGGTGAATATTTACTGTTCTGTGACTGTAATTGTACGGTAACCGTATCAATGTTGTGTTTTGTATAATTACTGCGTGTATACTGTTTCATGCTTATATGATGCATGAATTGGGAGAACCATCGATGATGGTTTCTCATTGAGTTCGCAAACTCATCCAAAATTGCAATTTATTTTTCAGGCCTAAGCATAGACAGATAGCTCCCTCAGGACTGTAGAGCCGTATACTGTGGATTGGCGAGAGAAGCAATGGCTCAAAGGTCGGTCAGCTGGGCTTTCTTTTGGAGACTTATAGTTAGACCTGTTTATTGTACAGTACAGTATGTTACTTAGCGTACAGTATGTGGAACATGTGTAAATTAAAAAGTACTGACAGTGGTGAATTGCTGAGTTTTGAGTGAATGAAATGGAATCTAATTTGATTTTAAAAAGTGGTCAATTTCTTATTACTGTTTTATGACTGTGATGCCATGAGGAGTGTAGTAGGTTGTTGTCAGTAGTGGTCTCTTGTCGTAGGATATGTACCGAAATGACCTACGGGCGTTTCGGTGGATACCCTATGGTAAGGGGGCGCTACATAGTATGCGTTTAGGGTATAATTGTGTTAGTTTGTGATTTATTTGTGTTTTAAGTGTGTTATGGGTTAGAACAATCCTTTGAGCTTAAATATGATATTTTTTAAGGTACCTTGATGTGTTTGGTAATGTTTCAGGGTAAAGATTGAAGAATGGAGGAGTTTGGAGCAAATTGGGGCCAATTGCATGGCCCACGATCATGGCCCAGGCCACAACATTGATAGAAAGGCCTAACATAGGTCATGATCGTGGCCTATGCTGGACTGATGCATAACCACTTCCAAACTTCACGTTTCGAGGCATTTTTTAGATCTTTTAGACCCAAAAAAGCCCTAGTTCAACCTTAAACACAAAAGAATATAAATAGAGCGACAAAATAGAGGAAAAAGGAGCTTTTGGCATGAGTCACTTTTAGAGAGAACCCTAGAGAGAATTGTTGAGAGATTGAGAAAGAGAAGAAGGAAGAGAGAAGTGGAAAAGAAGCCAACATTGGCGTACTTCCCAGATCAGAAGTTTTTGACATCGCTACCTCTCATCTCCATCCAATATCATATTTCCTATTATTTTACTTTTTTATTATTGTGTAGAATTGGGAATAGCAGTTTGATGATAGGATTCATGAATGTTGAGATTTCTAAACTTACCTTCAGGTTTTTTATTATCTTTGATTTAATAAAATCTTATTGTTTTTATATTTATTGGTTTTGTTGTGATTGATTTTTGTGATTGCATAATTTAGTAATAAATTGAGAGGGTGAGCCAAACAAAAATTATTAAATTGGGCTAACAAGAATTAGGTGATTTAATAAGAACGAGAAATTAATTAAATCGATAATTGTGTAAAAAGAGATCTTGCATAAGTTCCTGATAGTTTATTGGACAACTTCAGATCTAATTAGGGTTTTAGATAGGTTGTTAATTGAGAAATTGCAAATTTTCATAATCTGATTAAGGGTTATAATTTATGGCTAATGGTTATAACTCGAGATAGAGTAATTAACCCTAGGATTGTCTAGAACCAATAATTTAATAAGTTATAATCGATTAGGGTACCGTTAAAGATAGGTAAATTCTCCATTCTCTCAATTGATAGTTTTCTTAGGTTAATTCTCAGGTGTGTTGCAATAGTTAAATTGTTAATATTTTTGTAATTGATTCTTGGATTGAATTGAATTCTTGCTTTAGTTTTGCTATCTTTTGAATTTCTGCTAATTGTGTTGGCCTTAAATTTTAGGACTAGATTATCCCTCCTTGTGGGATCGACGCTTTAGGTACTATGTGAATGACTCGTGTGCTTGCGGATTATCGAGGTTAATTATTTAAAAACTACACAAATTGGAAAACCATAATCAAATTTTTGGCATCATTGTCAAGGAGGCAATTAGTTTAGTTCTTTAGTTTTAGGAATTTTCACTTTCTTTTGTTAAAAAAAAGAAAAAAAAATAGAGAAAGAAGTTTGGCGAGTAAAGTAGAGACACATAACAAGACATCTTAGAGTGAGAATGAGCAATATGAAGAGCTAGATGCCAAGAAGAAGTAGAAAGAACATGATGGAAGATAGATATTATAGGGAGCAAGAAAATTTGATGAACTACAATGAGGGACAATATGGTTGGGGAAGTAATGATCCTTATTAGAACATGTACACTCCGGGATGGCAGAACCACCCAAATTTTTATTGGTCCAATAATGCAAGTACTCACATAGGACATCAAGACCTATTTGAATTTCAATAAGATAAGTCCATTTCATGAGATTCCAAATTGGACAAAATCATAGATAAGCTAACAGACATAGAAGGGGACCAGAAGAGACTGGAAGAGAAATTTGATCAAGTAATATAAAATCACATCGCTTCTATTCACAACCTAAAGATTCAAGTAAGACATCTTTCCCATGAATTTTGTAAGAGAAGTATGGAAGAATCTCTAAGCAATATGGAATTATTTCAACAAGAGTAATATGAGGCTATCACACTTATAAATAGGGAAGAATAAGAAGAACTAATGGAAGACCATGCTGAACCCTACCTTATAGAAGACCAAGAAATCAAGAAAGAGGATGAAGAAAAGGATGATAACCCCTCATATTATCTGCCAGATCTTGGTATGCCATGCTTAAACATCGAAAAATATCGGGTAGATGTCCATGCAAAGAACCTTATAATTCAGATAATGATGACCAAGTGACATTCAATATGAATGATGTATTATAGAATCTAAAGGATAACAACTCATTTAGAATAATTGATCTATTCGAATCTTCTAAAGAACAAAAGGATGAAGAATAGATGACAACAGACATTGAGTTTGAAGAAGCTATGAAAGACTCTATTCATGAAGCAGAAGAAGTAGAGGAGATGAAGGTGATTAAGGAAGAAAGAGAGCAACTCAACTTCTTAAAGGATAAACTGTTAGATTCGATGAAAGGTTCAGGGAGTTTTATTATTCCCTATTTTATTAACAATTTGTTAATGAAAAGGACATTACTGAGCTTAATTGGTTTCATAATTTTATCAATATTGTGTTTCTAATCTTTTTACAATTTGTAGCTTAGTTACATGCTACAAAACTGATGTTGAACAAAAAGGGTGGAAACAAGCTGTTCATAATTAATCTGGTTGAGTTTCCAAGGATGCAAGGTCAAGCTAATGACCATAAATTAGCATGTTTAGGGTAGATATAATTTATTATGTAGTTAAAGTTGTTTCATTTCCATAAATAAATAGCAATGATTTAGAATGCCTTGTCGTACTAATTCTCTTAATCTCTCTGAATCTATTACAAGATAGGGAAGCCAACTCAACATCAAGCGCATTTGGTCTCTACCTCCGACACATCACCACTTCAGTCACCATGATGGTTTCATGTTCTAACCCTTTTCTTTTCATTTTGGTAGTATTTTGTTCTTTTGTCTTCTGCATGTTGTTTCATTCCCCCTTTTGCGCTTGTATGTATCCTTCTCACATTGAGGACAATGTGTTACTCAAGTGTAGGGAGGATTGTTTGTTTTTACCTTAAGTGTGAATTTTGCATATTGTATGATAGTTTGTTTAGGTTGCATGATTTGAATTGTGCGAATGCGTCAATGGCTAGGACTTAATGGGAGAGATTTAGCCTTAAACATAGCCTTTTAGGTTGCAAAGATTTATTAGTTTATGAAATTAGTGACCTAAGTTACTTAGGGCTAAATATGATAGTTAATTAGGATACGATGTTAGTCCATTCACCCTAGGAATTTGCCATACTCATTTATAATTTTAGGCCAATCAAATAGGTGGCATTGTTAGTACATTGTCATGAGAATGATTAGCTAAAGTAATAAGGTAGGCAAAATTTTGTGTTAAAAAAAGATAGTTGCATAAATTTTAACTGAAATAACTATTCCGCTAACCTTCGGGTTATGAATAAAGTTAGTAGCCAGTTGAGAATGTGATATAGCTGAGTAACCGGATCAACACGCATCACAAATGTGCGCCTTCATGTAAAAAAAGGCTATAATGACTTTCCAACCAAGCAGGTTAATAATTAGTCGAGTAACCAGATCGACATTCATTATAAATGTTTACCTCTGCATAAAAGACGAGGTTCATGTCCTTAAATAAAAATCAACAAAAAGAATGTTTTTAAATAAAAACCTACCAAACTTGTTAATAGCCTGGTTTTTCATGAAAACCTACTGAGGAATAACTACACTTTTGTTTTGACTGAATGGCTAACAATGTGTGTGTGCAAGTGATAGGGTGAATAAAATCAATATTAAAATTTCAATTAGTTTGTATATTGAGTCCAATGTGCTTAGACGCAGATTTTGCATGTTAATAATTTGGAACAACTTGAATGATTGTGTTTAGAGTTAAATTTATTCCGTGAAGTTGAAGCCATTGCCTCATTTGTTGCATTGTGTGTTTTATGTTTTGTGTTATCTGTTGTTTTGTTTGCTTGAGGACAAGTAAATGTTTAAGTGTGGGCATGTTGATAGCTGTGAAATGCATCATATTTTAGGGAATAATTTGATACATGTTTAGTTGTTTATTTTACTTTTTAGTATTTGTTTAGGGTAGAATTGTGTTAGTTTGTGATTTATTTATGTTTTAAGTGTTTTATGGGTTAGAACAATCCTTTGAACTTAAATATGATATTTTTGAGGTACCTTCATGTGTTTGGTAGTGTGTCAGGGTAAAGATTTTAGAATGGAAGAGTTTTAGAGCAAATTGGGGCCAATTTCATAGAGGCCGAGTCCACGATCGTGATAGAAAGGCTTGACATAGGCCACAATCATGACCTACAGGGCCATGGTTGTGGCCTGTGTCTGGCAGATGCATAACTACTTCCAAAATTTGCATTTTGAAGAATTTTTTAGACCTTTTGGACCCAGAAAAACCCTAATTCAACCTTAAACACAAAAGAACATAAATAGAACAACAAAAAAAGGAAAAAGGAGTTTTTGGCTTTAGTTACTTTTGGAGAGAAACCCTAGAGAGAATTGTTGAGAGGTTGAGAAAGAGAAGAAGGATGAGATAAGTGGAGAAGAAGTCGACATCGATAAGGACTAGGAGTTTCCTCCCGTCTCCATCTAAGCTCATATTTCCTATTATTTTCCATTTTTTTTATTCTACAGAATTAGGAATAGTAGTTTGATGATAGGATTTATGAATGTTGATACGTTCTAAACTCACCTTCGGGTATTCTATCTTTGATTAAATGAAATCTGATTATTTTTTATGTTTATTGGATTTATTGTGATTCATTTATGGGATTGTGTAATTCGATAATAAACTGAGAGGGTAAACTAAATGAAAATTATTAAATATGAGAGTTAGGTGATTTAATAAGAATAAGAAATTAATCAAATCGATAATTGCGTGAAGAGAGATCTCGCATAGGTTCTTGATAGTTTATTGGACATCTTCAGATCTAATTACAGTTTTAGATAGGTTGTTAATTGAGAAATTACAATTTTCCTTAATCTGATTTGGGTTTGTAATTTAGGATTAATGGTTATAACTCGAGAGAGAGTAATCAACCTTAGGATCGTCTAGAACCAATAATCCGGTAAGTTATAATCAATTAGGTTAGTGTTAAAGATAGGTAAATTCCCCTTTCTCTCAATTGATAGTTTTCTTAGGTTAATTCTTGAGTGTGTTGCAATAGCTAAATTGTTAATATTTTTGTAATTGATTTTTGGATTGAATTGCGTGATTGAATTGAACTCTTGTTTTAGTTTTGCTTTTTTTTGAATTTCTACGAATTGTGTTGTTCTTAGATTTTAGGACTAGATTATCCCTTCTTGTGGGATTGACACCTTATGTATTATGTGAATGATCGATGCGCTTGCAGATCATCGAGGTTAATTATTTAAAACTTACATACATAAGAAAACCACGATCAATTTCCTCTTTGATGAGATAAAAATTATAGAAAGGTTACTTTTTGCCTTGAAAGAAAAGTCATACTGGAATTATAAGAAGAGTATTAGGAGTGGATGTATGAAAGATTTGTTACCAAACCATTATAAATTGGTTTACGTTTGTGGTCCCTTACCCTTTTTATATTATCTATTAAGTATGTTGTTAAAATTCATTGCTTATTTCATATTTTCTTATTGCATAAATTATGTTCATTAATACACTAAATTATTAATTTTTTTAAAAAATTTATTAACACCTAATCCAGCCCCCTCTCAGATAAAATTATGAAATAACATAAAATGATATAAGAGAATTTTGTTATATTGTTTCCAATACATCTAGCAAAGATATCAAGGAACCCAAATGCAAGAGTGTTTATAGTTAATAGAATTCAAAGTGTTACGAAAACCAATCTTAATTACACAATTCTTTTTTGAATGTCTATTATTATAGTTAAATGAAAAGCTCTTTTGTTAAAAAGATGTTGTACCATATATATCTCTCCTTTATAAAGGCCTCATAAGATGGATTATGTGATAAGAAAGTGTAGTCTTGAATCTATCAGTTAATAACTTGGAGATGATTTTATAAATGGTATTGTAATAAGATTTAAGTCAAAATTCCTTTGGATAATTAAAGAATTTACTTTAAAGATAAAGAAAATAAATGTTTTATTGAGCTCCCTTAATATTGTTCCGAGGTTAAAGAATTCAAGTATTACTTCTATAACTAATGGCTTTGTGTGAGTCTATATTATCTGGAAGAAAAAAGCATTTAGGACTTCAAAGCCTGAGACTTTATTGGTGTTAAGGGAAAACAGAGCAGCCTTCCATATTATTCTCATTGAAATGTCTAGTCAAACACTTAACTTCTTAAATAAAATTCTATCTTCGATGATAGAATGCATGAGATGGATAAAAGAAAGTCCATTTATAGTAATACCAAGAGTTTAAGCCAATAATTCTTTGATCTTTGTTTAAAAAGGGAAAAATTAATTTCCACTTCTTGATTTTTACCTATTTAATGTTATCTTTTCTTATTATTGCATGTGCTCATCATAACGAGAACAACATGGGCTATGATTAACTTATTTTTGACATAAAAAACTATACGTAAAGTGTTTCCAGACTTCCTTTTATTAAGTTAATGTTTAAACTGCAGAGCTTTCATATGCAAATGAAAATTTAACTCCCTAAATATCAATGTTAAGATCCTTTATGATAAGTTCCTCAAACTCCTCCACCTCCACAAAGAGATTGTTAAATTTAAAAGGAAAATTCCTTATTTCTTAGATGAGCAAATTTTACATTATGATAGGAGTATGCTAATAGATTGGTTATTTATTAAAAATGAATTTGCTTTCAAAGAGAGTAGAGATCCTGTATAAATAAATTGTAACTCTTATTTATCTTATTCCTAAAAAACCATATCCCTTTCTACTTATTGGTCTAAGTAAAGAAAAGAACCTTTATTTTTAAGTCAATGACTAACATATAGCTATCACAATCACTAAAATCCTTATAGCAATTCCTAGAAATATCATTACCTACAGTTTCTAAGGGATGTAGCATATTATTGAAATCTCCTATTATAATCTAAGGTGAGCTCATAAAGAACTATTATCTTTTAATTTTCTCTTTAAAGTTCTATGGAATGCATAATTGAATGTATACACAAAAGTTACATGAAAATTAATGTTGAGATGTTTTAATTTAACATATAAATGAATTAGTTGATATATCATAATATTTTGAATCACCTCTAACTTATTAGGATCTAGTGTTACCACTATTCTACCATAATGATGACAAAGGGGATTATAATAGATAGGCTAATTTTTTTTAATAAAAAGCTTAGATTCCTACAATTGTTTTACTTGAGCTTAGTTTATAAGAGGCTAATAAGAAAAGGTTTGTCATAAATATAATCCACTAATGTTTGTTGTTTTTTAAGGCTATTAAGATCTCTAACATTCCATGAGAGTATTGATATTGAGAGGGAATTAATGTACCATTGTTCTTCCTTTTGGATTTTCTTATTATGATATTATGAAATCTTTGTCTAAAGTTAACTCCTCTAACTCTTTACTAAGTATAGAGTTATTAGGGCTCTTTATAGTAAGTGAAGCAGCCTTTGTGAGATAAGGGATAGTAAAAGAGAAATTAGATTTATATATTAAATTCATAAACATAACTCTCCTCAATAGCTTGAGAGCTCTCCTGTTTATTCATCAGGTGAGAAGTACTAAAAGCTTTAAGTGGGGGAAAATTCAATGTTAGAGATTAACTAAGACAGATCTTAGTTATGGGAGCTCCTTTTTGTAAGCGATTGAGGGGCTACAGCCTTTCCCATTTCCTATGTCATCTTTTCTATACTATGATTGTTATATATTTTTTTCTATCTCCTTTTATTCACCTTCTTTTTTGCTACTATTTCCATTTGCATCTATGTGTATTAACTTCTGAAATAGGTTATGATTGTTGATAGCGAATTCATGTTTAGATCAAAGTTTTAAAATTAATTGAAGTTACTATACTGTAAGTATGTGACTTGTATAAACTAGTATATCAAGGTATCATTCCCTTAAAGATTGGTTAGTCACCTTTTAAATTCAAATTGACTTTTGTTTGAGTAAACCAAACAATGAGAGAATAAAATTACAAAATTTTCATAATTTAAAGGCTTGCAAATACAATTCAAAATTTCGCAAAAATAAGAACACAATTTTGGTTTAGAGAATCAAATAAAAAAGGTTACAATTATTCTCACCATACCATACAATCCCTTACTTTGGTATGTAATCATGCTTAGCCCTAGGCCTTCTAATGTATTGACCCTTTCTCTCTCAATAGTTGAAGCCTAAAATAATGATTAAAGTTCTATATGTAATCTCTCAACCTACTCACTCAATTTAACTATTAAGTGGATATGAAGTAACTTATTGGATAGCAATAAAAACATCAAAGATATCTCTTTAAATGTCAAGTTAGCTTAATGTGAGAAGTTTTCTCAGGGTTGCCCACTATCATTGTACATCCAAACTAATTTCCTAACTCCAATTCTCAATGTAACCAATGCATATAAATTCCACACATCATAAGCATTAAAACAGGCCATATGTTAAACCAAAGTGAGTTCTTACATAGATATGGTAAGAACAAACCTAAAATCTACATAGAAATCCATTACAATCACAAAAAACATCCTTAAAACAAGTGCATACATCTTCTCCATACAATAAATAAACAAAAAACATTAGAGAAGAGAGAATAAAAGGCTCATAAGTTGAAGAACAAAGCTAGAACTTGTTGTGATAGCTTTGAGATCTCTTGAAATCACTTAATTCTCCTTGAAAATCCACCCAAAAATTTGTTTATCTTCCTCCTTTTGGGGTGATGCATGACCTATTCTACTTTTCAGGGTTTAAATGGAATTTTTATACCCATTTGGGTGCTTAAACAGATTTAGGATGCATAAACTGATTTAGGATGCAAGTGGAGGAAACTGGAATTGCTAACTGGAAAGCTGGAAAATTCCAGCTTCTACCTAGGTCACGATTGTGACCTATTGTTTTCCAGTCTTATTTTCCTCTTTTGTTTCTCCTTTTATACCTACAATAAGTTCACATGCAAGTAAGTTGATAATCAACACAAATAAGTTCCAAATCTTACCCAAACATTGACCTATAACCATGCAAATTGTAAAACACATGAAAAACATACAAAACCTAAGGTTAAAAACCTTCATTTATAACCTAACACGCAATTTACCATATATAATCACATACAGATGCAAGTTATATGAAGGTAATACAAAACCTAGGCTAAACATCCTAGTATGTATACTAAACATACACATTATCATATAAAATGACTTAAGACAATCCTATAAAAAATTTCACTTATTAACTCCACCACATTTACACTTTTGTTTGCCCTCAACCAAAATCATAAACAAAACATCACAATGCAAACAAAGTTTATACAAGCATGCACACATGTAACATAAAAATTAATGGTTCAATGGCCTTAACCTTAATGCGCACTGCGGAAGGATTGATGACGATTTGATGGAATTTTCGATGGGTATTTGTTTTGGTGTGTTTTCGACCTTGAGGAATTAAGACGGATGGAATTTTTGAATTCAACAAACAAGAAAAATAAGCATACGCAAGGTTTGATTTCTACGACACCTCTTGGAAACCTGTTCCAAACAATCCCGATGATCAAAACAAAACTCAGAGAAACGAACAATCAACATGCCATAATTGGGGAAGCAATTGATAAGTGAAAGATAGTTCAAAAGGTAACAAGAACAAGAGAATAATGTTTCTCCCTATTGAAGTCGACGACTTTTCAACAATTATGATCTAAAAAGTTCTAAAAGGTTTGACCTAAAACACATATTTATACCTAGGTTAAATAATAACCGATTGGGCTAAAATATATGGAAGCCCAAAAAAACAAAGTCCAAAAACTAAATAAATAGGTCTGATGTGTTGCGACACTACTGTATCCATATGCTCTTGGGCTTAAGTGACGAAGCATTAAAATAGCCCAAATCTTCTTGTCTTCAAGCTCCAAGTGTATCCGGTCTAAGGATTTGAGACAAGTGGATCAATTTGGGTTGTGACTCAACTAGCTCTCCTCCAATAGGCTTGGCTAGCTTCATCCTCTTCATAAGTTAGCCCACATATGCATAGAAATCCTCCTTGAATCTTTCAGTCCTAACTCTTGATATAGGTCCAACTAGAATAACGAGCTCGCCTCTGTCACGTATGCCATCTCTACGGTGATCCTTACTCATGCTCACATCAAACCTTATAGAATTAACTTGTTCTTAAACAAAAATTATTCAACGAATTCCAATATTTCATCCAATTCTATCATGTTTAAGCACTTTAATATAAACATATATATTAATCAAGATATAAACAAGTTAGTCTTACACTTAGGTTATGTTTGGTTGGATGTAAGGTTTTTAATGGAATGGAATAGAATAGAATGGTTTATAATGTAATGGAATGTAAATGGAAGTAATATTAAAAAATTGTTGTTTGGGAGGGATGGAAGGGTTCATAATGTAATATAATGAAATGTTGTTTGGATGAAGGGTTTATAATGTAATATAGTGTAAAGTTGTTTATCATTTTACATTCCATACCCCTCAAATTGGAGGCTTTTCATTTTTACTGTTTATGATAGAATGAGATGTAATATGAAACCCTCCCCTTCCATCCTATCTCATTCCATTTCATTATAAACCCTCATACCAAATGATAGAATAATATTGCATTCCATTAATAAACCCCCAACCAAACATAGCCTTATGAGACTTATAGACATGTGTTTACAATTAAAAAGTTTAACTATCACTAATTATCCTCCCATGAAAATTATTTTTATTTTTATATGATCAATAGGTTTTTATTCACATACGTCACTTTTTTAGGTTTTCTAACACTAACCTAGTCTTTTGATGCAAAGGCGAATAGTTTATGGTGAATATCCCCTAGTTACTTAACTAAGTTGCATTTTTTATTCATCTTGGCTGGAGAGTCATTTTAGCATTTTGATGTGAAAATAAACATTCGTGATGAACATCCTCGGTTACTCAACTGTATCACTACTCACAACTAGCTACTAGCTTTATTCTTAACGTCATAGGTCAGCAGAATAGTTACTGATTAAAAAACACATTTATAATTAATTTTTTCACTTTTTTAACCTACTTTATTTCTTTATAGACAATTATTTACTTGAAAGGTAACTAGGATTATTTACTAATTTAAAGGACTTATAATGGTAAACATATGAAAATGAGTGACATAAAATGTAAAACTAAGTGCCATATCCTAATTAACATACATGTTTATATTAAAGACAATTAATATATAACTTCCTAAGTTAATATATTTTCACAAAATAAACAATTTTGTTCACAAAAAGCTAATTCTTATTAAAATTTTAGTCTTTACCCATTCACACATTCATGCATATGCAAACTAAATGAGAAAATTTTTTTAGAAAAACCATGCAAAAAAATGCACATTACACAAACATGGGAAGTCATATATACAAGCACCATACAATGAGTCATATATATAAGCAACATGTAATGCAAATGCAATTGCATAACATTCACCCACATGTGAATGACATATTGTCCTCAATATATGAAAGTGATATGCAATGGGACAACTAAACACATAACATAAATTACAAACGCAAAAAATATAAATGAAAAATAAAGTAAAAATGCTTATCTAAATTAAGGCTTGTTCCGATGGCTATTGATATTGAATATCTCACCTTTATCATTGGTCAACTCCGATGCACCATGTGAGAAAATTTTAGTGGCTTAAAACGGGCCACTCCATCTTAATTTCAGTTTACCCGGAAATAATAGCAAGTGAGAGTTAAATAATAAAACCATATCTCAACCTCAAACTCCTTTTTTAGATAAGCATCATGTCATTCTTGGTTCATTCCTTTTACGGTTTGGTATTCTCATAGGTATGCAATCTTACTTCTCTAATTCATTTAGCTGCAACAATCTTCTCTCATTAACTACTTTTAAGTCAAAGTTCAACCCTTTGATTGCCCAATATGCCTTGTGCTCTAGCTCTAATGGTAAATGACAAGCCTTGTCATAAAATAATTGTTAGGGTGTGGTGCCAATGATTGTCTTGAAGGCTATCTGGTAGGCCCAAACTACATCATCTATTTTGATTGCCCAATCTTTTCTCGAACTATTGATAGTCTTCCCCAATATATTTTTCAACTCCTAAGGGCAGGTTCTTACGCGTTACTCACTCGTCCGTCACTGGAAAACACCACTTCCAGTCCGACTTGCATGTGAAGGTACATCTTTTACTAATAAATAAATAAAGGTTTTGGAAATTCATGAAAAATCCTTTTATAAATCTTCAAAAGAATCTAGCATGCCCCAAAAATGCTCTGACCCCTAGGACATTGCTTAGCAGTTCAAGCTTATTGACGACTTTAGTTTTCACTTTTTCCAATTCAATACTATTACAGGATACCTTATGTCCAACAAAACTCCCTTTTGAACCATGAGGAGGCATTTCTCCTAGTTTAAGACTAAATGTGACTCTTCACACTATTTGAGAACATTGTCTAAATTTGTTAAACATTGATCGAAAGAATCTCCAAATATTAAAAATCATACATAAATACTTCCAAAAAGTCATCAATCATGTCTGTAAAAATTGCCATAATACATCACTGAAATGTAACTAGTGCATTACCCAAATGACATCCTTTAGTAGGGAAAAGTGCCATAAGAGCATGCAAAAGTTATCTTCTCATCATAGTCTAGATATAAATACCTGATTATAACAAGAATACTCATCCAAAAAGAAATAAAATGCATGTCAAACAACTGGCTCTATCATCTGGTCAATAAAGGCAGTGAAAAATGGTCTTTCTTTGTCATCGAGTTGAGTTTCTTGTAATCTATGTAGACCTGCCACCCGATAATTATTCAAGTTAATATTAGCTCACTCTTCTTATTTTCCACCATTATTGTCCTACCTTTCTTGGGTATGCACTATACTGGACTCACTCACACTTTATCTGACGTTGGGTATATAATTCCTACATCCAGAAGCTTGATAATCTCCTTTTCTTGCATGTTAGGATTTAATTGTCATTGTCTATACCTCACTGTCTTACATCCATCATTGAGATTCATTTTGTGCATAACAATGTTGGGACTTATCCCTAGGATGTCTAATATTTTTCCACTCCATAACTCTCATTCTTCTCTCTATGATCTCAACCACTTTTATCACTAGGATGTCTAATATTTTTCCACTCCATACCTCTTATTCTTCTCTCTATAATCTTAACCACTTTCTTTTCTTATCCCTTATCTGACTAATTTGAAATAATTATTGGTAGCATTTGATCCTTACCTAGAAATGCATACCTTAAATGCATTGGTAGTGGTTTGAGCTTAATGGTTAGTGGTTTCTGACAAAAAGGTGGGATTGGTGACTCTATTTTCTCTACAATTTCCTACTTTTGATTGTCATTTAACTCCCCTTCTTCTATACTTATCTTATTGTCATCTACTTCACTTTTTTATTCAATCATTGCTTTTTGATGTTCATCTATAAATTATCCACCACATCAAATTTCATAAAAATTTTTCTCTCAGCCTTGCTTTTCAATGTCCTATTCATGTTGAATTTGACCTTTTACCACCAATGTATAGAATAAAGATCCCATCATTAATATTAATGAGTGCCCACCCAATGTTCATGAGGGACGTCTCAGAAATAGTGGACATTGATATCAAGAATTACAAAGTCAACAAGATTAACAAATTTGTGAACCTTTAGCAGAACATCTTCTATAACCCCAAATAGTTTCTTTATCGATTAATCTACTAATTGAATTGCCATTAAGGTTGGCTCTATATCGTTCAGCTTCAATTTCCTAAAAATAGACAATGACATAAGATTAATACTTGCACCATGATAACAGAAACATTTAGAAAATTCCACAACGTTAACAAGGCAAAGAATAGTGAAACTTCTTTAATCTTTTAATTTTGATGGCATATTGTTGGTGATCATTAAACTATTGGTGGCTTTTGAGGCTACTTTCTGCTTTGAATCCTAAGTCTGCTTATAAAAAAGTAAATTTTTTTAAGAATTTTGCATACATGGGCATATGTTGAAGCACTTCTAGAAATGAAAAACTTAAATAAAACTTCTCTATAGCTCGTTGAATCTCTCCCATACCTTGTAGAGGGATTCTTTGTCATACTGCTGAAAGGTTGTGATATGCTTGACAATTTAGGTCATCTTTTATGGAAAATATTTAGCTAGGAAAGCTTGCACTTACTAGTCCCATATAGTTATATGCCCCACATTAGGAGAATTTAGCCATGCCTTTGCCTAATCTTTCAGTGTGAAAGGAAAGAGCCTCATCCTTGCTACCTCCTTTGATAATCCATTACACCTAAATCTATTCCAAATTTCCATAAAATTAGCAAGGTTATCATTTGACTCCTCACGTGGTAAACCATAAAATTGAACACTAGTTTGAAAAATATTTAATAAAGAAGGTTTGATTTCAAAATTGTTCGCATTAATAGGCAGTGGCAATCTCTGTTGCTTTGGGTTGAACTTAGGCTGCACAAAATCAATTAATGTTCTTTGGTCACCGCCTTAATCTCCTTGATTGACCATTATCTTTTTAATTTCATCTTGATGCCTTGCTTTCTCAATTCCCTTTCAAGTTTGGTGATGTCAAGTTTGTTTAATATGCTTGCACTTCCAGAACTTCTTATGTCCATACACCTGTTACACATAAGAAAAGAGTATCAAATAAAAATAAAAAGAAAGCACAAATAAAAACAATTCAAATCACACTTGATGTTGGACCTCGATTTTTAAGTAGAATTTAGAAATAATAAATGAAATTAAATGAGTGTTTTTGTATATAAACTTTGTTATAGATGTTATTGTGCTATGTGAAAAGAATTGTTTGGTTTTGATGACTTGAATATTTTAGTAGAATTGTATGGGTTATGAAAGTTCAAGTGGATGAGTTGATTGAAATGAAGTTGAAAAGCAAGATTTAAATAGAAAAAGTGTGAGAATTTGAAGAAATTAAGAAAGTTGACTTTTAGGGGATAGAGAGTTGACTTTTTGATTTAGGCAGAATTTGAAAAAATGATCTTCATGAAACTTGTAGCTTATGTTGCAAACTTTCTGTCGCCATAAAGTATGATATTTTTTGATATCAGAATTGAAAGTTATGATTTTTCCGAAGTTAAGGTTATTTTACTTTGTCTTTGAAAATGCTCTTAAGTATAGGATTGTGTATGTTGTGCTTTGAGGCGAATTCTAGATTGATATATTTTGAATTGAGTTAAGTGATCTTCATGAAAGTCGTAGAAGATTTTTCTAGCTTTTCAATGAGGTATCATATGTTAATTGTGGATGTGGGAATTGGAAGATATGAATTTATGAAGTTTGGATGTGGTATAGGAGGGCACACTATTCTGACAGAAACTTTGACTGAAGAATTGACTTATTTAGAGTTTGAAATTGCTTTCAAGTTCTTCATGAAAGTTTTAGATTTTGTTTTTATCTTTCCATTAATGTGAATTATGCAATTTGTGGACCAAGAAATATGAAGTTATGATTCTTGCAAGTTTTTGTTACTGTTTTAGCAAGATTATTAGAGGATAGAACATTTGATTGGAAATTTGACTTCCTTATAGGCCAAATTGATTTTTCTGTCCTTCATGAAAGTTGTAGGTGGCTTTCTGATCTTTGCATTGATATAAAATATGACATGTTTGTACTTTGTAGTTGAAAGATAGAAATTTTCAAAGTTGAGTCTTTGTTTAGGGATTGATTATTTGGACAGAATATTTGATTGGATTTTTGATCCCTTTAGAGATGGAATTGATTTTTGAGTTCTTCATGGAAGTCGTAGAGCTTCCTTGGAGCTTTCTATTGATACCAAATTTGTCCAATTTGGAGTTCTGGACCAAGAGTTATGAATTTTGGAAATTTCGGTTATGTATATATATCTATATATATGAAAAATCCTTTTGTTTTTGCTATTCTCCTCCCCTAATCCGACCCTTATTCAATCTTTTATTTATAACTTTTCCATCTGACATCCGATTGATTTAGTTTTTAAAGTGTTAGATTCCTAAGACAATTATCCTCATCAGAATGGGAAATTTATAATTTTTGAGATTAAATTAAAAGAGATTGATTTAATCAAAGTGCGTAAAATATTTTTCTAAACATGGTTCAATCTTTTGAGAAATTCTTGATTTGTGGAGATCCAATTGAGTTGGTTGTTGTGGAAACTTAAAATAGAGACATGGGGCTACAAATCGTATGAAAGAATTGAATTTCAATTTAGCTTCTAAGAATTCCCATTTCTAAATGGAAGTCTGGTTTAGTGTGCAGTCTTGAATTAGAAAAATATGAAAGTATTTTGGCCATAACTTTTGCTCTAGTAATCTAAATGAAGTGATTATTAATTTGGATTAAACTAGAAAGATAAGGTTACAATTTGTCTGAAGGAAGTGAATTTTAATTCAGTCTCTAAGAATGTCAATTTTTGGATGGAATTAAAGTGCTAGAAAATGTTTTAGCATAATGACAGTCCGAAATGTTTGGACTATAACTTTTGGAGTAGTGCACCAAATTAAATGATTTTGGTGGAGTTATGAAATTAAGACAATAAGGAACATTTCTATAGAAGGAAGTTTTGGCAAATTCCTTCAATTTGATGGTGAGAAAAATGTCCTAAAGTAAGCATGAATTGAAATAAAGTTCAGGGGCAATTTTGGAAGATCCCTTAAAGAGTTAAGGTTTTAGGCTTACATGGAAGGGCATTTTGGTCAATTGGCTTTCATTTAATGACATGGCAATATAAAACAGAGGGGCTGTCATTTGGCATAAGGGGAAGCACGAAAATTAGAGGAAAAAGAACAAGAGAAAGAAGAGAGAAGGGAGAGTGTGCCTTCGAATGAGGAGAAGAGGAGTGAAGCTAGGTTTTTGAATTTATGGGTCTTCAAGCATGAATTTTGAGTTGATTCAAGAGGAAAAAGATGGAAGAAGGTGAAATATTCCTTTCACCCTAAGAAAAATCCAAAACTGGAGAAGATGAAGGTAAGAGAAAACTTTTGAGCTTTGGATTTTTAATGAAGTTTTGGTTTAGATACCTTGGAAATGGTATGGGTATGTGAATTATGAAGTCAATTTTGATGATTGCATGGTGTGATTGATTCAATTTTGGATGGTTATTAATTAGGGTTTATGTTATGAACTAGGGAAAATTAAGGAAAGGAATGGAGCAATTGATGCTTTGGACGAGTTTCTAGCATGGAAATGAGGTGGGTAATATGTTTATAATTCGAATTATAAGTTGATTATGAATATTTGAAAATTAAAGAAGTGAAATGTTTTGCAAAATTATTGTTTATGTTTTCAAACCAATAAAGAAAGGAAGTATTGAATTGTATTGTTTTTCGAATGCTTTGGAAAAATGGTTACACGTTTTCAATGATTTTGTAAATTATGAAAATTGTTATAAAGGTTAGATTTATTGTTTCTAATGATTGTGAATCGAATATGATTTTGATTGTTATGTAATTGATTGATGGATTAACTTTGCATTTAAATTGTCATATGAATTTATGTGAATGTGTGAATGACAATGTGTCTAGTACGACACGATATGAAAATATGAAAAGTTCCATTTTGAAATATGCCTTCGGACAATTTGTTTTTCAAGTATGACTTATGTGTTATGTGGGTTTGGTTAGGTCCCATAAGTTTGAGTCAATGCACTGTCTCGTTTTTAAAGGCTTCTCCTGCCTGCCCGCTAGTGGCACTGGAGCTCCGATTTTAGACTCCCATAAGTTCACGGCTTCACTGGACCACTATGCGGGAAAGTATAGTACGTTCCGTTCACGACTGCACAGGATCGCTACGCGAGAATGTGCAGTACGTTCCATTTTGGACCGAAACCAAACCATTCTGAAGGGTTATGTGATTTTTGATTTGTTTAAAATATGATGCCTTTA
>JANZLF010000221.1:21687779-21715211 GCA_026546835.1 Erythroxylum foetidum
TTTCCTTTAAGCACAATAACATCTATAACACAATACTTATACAAACACACTCATTTAATTTCATTTAATATTTCTAATTTATACCGAAAATTCGGGGTCCAACATTAAGAATGTCAATTTTCTGATGGAAATAAAGTACTCGAAAATGTTTTAGCATATGAATAACCCGAAATGTTTGGAGTATAACTTTTGGTGTAGTGCACCAAATTAAATGATTTTGGTGGCGATATGGAATTAAGACAATAAGGAATTTTTATCTAGAAAGAAGTTTTGGCAAATTCCTTCAATTTGATGGTGAGAAAATTGTCCTAAAGTAAGCATGAATGAAAATAAAGTTCAAGGGCAATTTTGGAAGTTCACTTAAAGGGTTAAGATTTAAGGCTAATATGGAGGGACAAAAGGGTCATTTATCATTCATTAAAGACTAGAGGAAAGGGGCTGTCGTTTTTAAGAGGTGCAACCCACGAAATTACAAGGAAAAGAAGAATAGAAGGAGAGAAATAAGAAGAGAGGAAGAAAGATGTGTTTCGGATGAGAGAAGAAAGAGTGAAGCTAGGTTTCCAAATTTTTAGGGCTTCAAGCACGATTTTTTAGTAGATTCAAGGGGAAAAAGATGGAAGAAGGTGAAAGCATCCTTCCAAGCTAAGAAAAATCCGAAAATGTGAAGGTTGAAGGTAAGAGAAATTTTTTAGCTTTGAAATTTTATTGAGTTTTTGGTTTAAAAAGCTTAAGAATATTATGGGTTTGTGATCTATCAAGTCAATTTTGATGATTGCATGGTTTAATTGGTTCAATTTTGGATGATTGATTAATTAGGGTTTATGTTATTAATTAGGGAAAATTAAGGAAGGGCTTTGGTGAAATTGAAGCATTGGATAAGCTTCTAGCATGGAAATGAGGTGGGCAATGTGTTTATATTTTGAATTATAAGTTAAATTTGTGTTCTTGAAAATTCAAGAAAGTGAAAAGGGCTTTTAAGAAATTATTTTCGAATGATTAAAATTCCTTGCTTTTGGGAATGATTTAAGAAATTGCAATAATTATTAAATTCTTTATTTCTTCGAAAGATTTGAATAATTTGAAAAATGTCTATATTGAGGATTTCATTGTTTTGAAAGAAAGTGATTTTGTTTTGATTTATGATTTTGTTAAATTGCAAATTTGTGTATTCTTGGGTGTTTGAATTATGATTGAGATTTTGATATATGCACTAGATTGTTATGTGATTTTTGAAATTGTGGAAATTTCGAATGGAATTGTTGTTTGATACTTGAATGATTGAGAATTTTGTTATGCAAATTTTGGTTGAAAGTATGAATGACATTGTGTTGTACATGACACGATATGAAAAGATCAGTTTCGAATTTTGCCTTCGGGCAATTTGTTTTTCAAGTATGACATATGTGATATGTGGGTTTGGTTAGGTCCCTTAAGTCGAGTCAGTGCACTGTCTCTTTTCTTTAAAAAGGCTTCTCTCGCCTGCCCGCTAGTGCCACTAGAGCTCCGATCTTCAGACTCCCATAAGTCACGGCTACACTGGACCACTATGCGGGAAAGTGTTGTACGTTCCGTTCACGGCTGCACAGGACCGCTATGCAGGAATGTGCAGTACGTTTCGTTTTAGACCGACCCAAACCGTTTTGATATGTTATGTGTTTTGATTTGCGTTTATATGTGATTGCATGCATGTTTTTGAATTTGTTTAAGAATTGTGAAAAATGTGAGAATTTTGAGAAATGAGAAATTGAGGATTTTTATCAGACGTGAAATTTTGAAATTATTTATAAATGATTTGAAAAGTTTGAAAAGTTAGTTTTTGATAAATTGCTCTATTGTGAAATGTTTTTAAATAGCAAAAGTTTTGAAGAATGATTTTTTTGCTTATTATTCATTTTATAAATATATTATCCACGAGCTTTAAGCTCACCCCCTCCTTTCATCCCCATCTCCAGGTATTCGAGCAAGAGATCGTATGAAAGACGGTCAAGACATTAGTTTGACCTTTGCATGATTTTGTAATTCGTATAATGGATATGTGAATTATGAAATTGTGTATATAATTGAGTATGATGTATATGAATGCTGGAATTGTATAATTTATGAATGATTGGGTTGTGTTAGATTGCATTAAGAATTTGTATATTGAAGATATGAATGGGATTTGCGTATGATTTGAGATGTGAGTGTGATTTGTATATGAATTTGGATGTGTTTGATTGGGATTTGGATTTCGGACGGGTGGTCCGAGGATTCTGAGTTTTGATTGGGAATAGAAGTGTTTTTAAACCATTTGCAGGTTTTGGGGTTGTTAAAATACAGCCGTCATGTTGCCCAATTTTTGATAAAATTGGTTGTATGAAAAAGATAGAATAAGAATAAGATTTTTGGTAAATTGATGTTTATGAGTTTGATTATGAAAAATTGAGTGTATTGAGATTTTTGATTGAGGATTGGAAATTGATAATTTCCAAAGTGAAAAAGTGTATCACTTTGTAAGAGATTGAATGAAAATGAAAGAAAGAAAGAAAGAAATTTTTTTTACCATTTTCGGATTGGTTAGTCTTAGGGTTTCCAACGCGATAGTCTGATCAGATTTTGTTCTCGGATGTTGAAATTTGTTTCAGTTAAATTGATCCGTTTCTTTACTTCGATTCGATCCGCTTTGTTATTCGATTTGCTTTCGATACATTCGCCTTTTGTTTTGCAAATTTTCATATTTCGCTTTCCAATTTTCCGGTTAGGATCCGATTTTGAGATCGGGTCCCAACACTTGATGGTAGGTGCAATCCCTGGCAACAATGCCAAAAACTTGATAGCTCCTTCATGTTTAACTCAAAGTTTTAAAATTAATTGAAGTTGTTATACCGCAAGTATATGACTTGTATAAAATAGTATAGCAAGGTATTATTTCCTTGATGATTAATTAGTCACCTTATAATTCAAATTGAATTTTGTTTGAGTAAAAAAATAATGAGAGATTGAAATTGCAAAAATTCATAATTTAAAGGTTTGCAAATACACTTCAAAATGTCATAAAAATAAGAAAATAATTTTGGTTTAGAGAATAAAATTATAAAGGTTAGGGTCATTCTCTCTATACCATGTAATACTTCACTTTGGTAATGTAATCATGCTTATTCCTAGGCATTCTAAAGTATTTTCCCTTTCTTTCTCAATAATCAAACCAATTAAGCCCTAAATAGTGATTAAAGTTTGGTATGTGATCTCCCAATGTACACACTTTACTTAACCGTTAAGTGGATATGAAGTAACCTATTAGACAACCATCAAAACATTTAAGATCTCTCTCTAAATGTCATGTTAGCTTGATGTATGAAGTTTTATCAAGGCTTCCCACTCTTATGGTGCATCCAAACTGATTTCCTAACTCCATATCTCAATGTAAGCAACACATATAAAGTCCACACATCATAAGCATTAAAGCAAACCATACATTAAACCAAAGTGAGTTCTTACATAGTTATGGTATGAACAACCCTATAATCTACTTATAAATACATTATAATCATCAAAAACATCCTTAAAACAATTCTATACATCTTCTCCATACAATAACCAAACAAAAACAAATGAGAGAATAGAGAATAAAAGGCGGCCTATCAGTTGAAGAAAAAAGCTAGAACTTGGTGTGGTAACTTTGAGATCTCTTGAAATCGCTTAATTCTCCTGGATAATCTACCAAAACATGTGTTTATCTTCATCATTATGGTGTGATGCACAACCTATTCTATTTCATAAGGTTTAAAATGGGGTTTTTATACCCCTTTAGTTGCTTAAACTGACTTAGGATGTAAGTGGAGCAAGCTGGAAAGTTGGAAAATTCTAGCTTCTAGTCACGATCGTGACCTATTATTTTCTAGCCTTATTTTCTTCTTTTGTTTCCCCTTTGATACCTACAACAAGTCCACATGTAAGTAAGTTGATAATCAACATAAATAAGATCCAAATCCTACCTAAACATTGATATATAACCATGTAAAATGTATGTACATCAAAACACATGAGAACTATGCAAAACCTAATCTTAAAAACTTTCATTTATAACCTAACATGCAATTTATCGTATATAATCACATACATATGCAATTTATATGAAAATAAGACAAAACAGAGGATAAACGTCCTTGTATGTATACTAAACATACACATTATCACATAAATTGGCTTAGACAATCCTATAACAAATATCATTTCAAATGTTATCTATAACATGTTATAAATTTCCTTCCAGTAGGGTATGTTATGCAATATCATGTCTCCAGGAGTGAGTAACTAAGACTTCATCTTTAACAAAATTTTCATCCTCATCTTTTCTCACTAGCAAAATTATTTCAGGGAGGCTCTTTCGGTTATCAATTAAAGAACAAATCCTTACATAACATGTTCTTTTCATACTAGCTATACCCTGATAAAAATACAATGGTTTTCTAATATAGCTAGCTAGGTTATTAAACCCTTTACTAGTCCAACATTTTGAGGGAATGTTATGATATTTATCTATATACGAGCCCTTTGCTTAAGGTTTTGCAACTAAACTACTAGTTTCCTTTTTTAATGGTTTATTATTAAAATTCCATACTCCTACTTCTATGATTCTTTAAGCTTGAGATAGTGAGTTAAACTTGAAAAGGAACAAGTCATCCTCATTAACTAGGAATTCCTTCAAACTATACTACTTCCAATGCTTTTGGGCCCAAATTTTCATAATAAGGAATGGAGGTCTCTTGTTTAGGAAAAAAAACAATCAATGTAGCATCCCATTTGGACACTCCTTTCAGATGGAGAAGAGTTCCCTACAACTTATAGCTAGGTTCCCTTGTTAGAATCTAGTCTTGTAGGAGTGTTTGGAGGTTTAAATAAGTAAAGGTGGTGGGGAAGAAGAATAAGGAGAGAGAGAGGGTGGTCATATGTGAGGTTTGCATAAAGGGGGTTGGAGCTAAAAGTGGAAAAGCCTCTAAAGAAAAAGACACAAGGCTTGATATAATTCTCCAAAGGGAATAAAGACTAGAAACTAGAAAAATCTTGAAGATCAGACTTTACAAAAAGAAGAAGAGAGAAGAGTGATGAGGAAATAGGAAGGCAAGTAAGTCAAAAGGAAGATGACTTTAGTAACAGTCAAGAGCAGATGGTGGAAGCAACAAGTAATAAAAAAGATAAGTGATATATAAGAAAAGGATCCTAATTAGGAAAGTAAAAGAGAGCAGAAGAAGAAAAGTAATAAACAACTAAACCAACTTACAAAGGAAGAACATAAAGCTCTTAACAAACACAAAGAAGGAGAACACTAAGAAGCTAAAGAGCATCAAATCACATATGGTAAATGGAAAACTTAAAGAGAGTATGCAAGCCATACACCCGAGAAGAGAAAGTAAGTGTTTCTTTATAAAAGTTTTATCAAGATGACAATCCATTTAAATTATTAACATATCAATTAATATTATATCTTTAACATAGTCGTTATTAGTATTACACTGGCCATTAATAAATTTATATTTAATGCTCTCTAAAATATAGATTTCCTCTAATATTGGCCACTAAATGGCATGTAACAAAATTTATGCAAAAAAAGATAAAATTTAATATCAAATAGTTGATCTTTTAAAAAATATTAAATAGGGTAGAGATTATCTTTTTAAAACTAATAGTATAATTGCACCTATTTTCCTATATTAGGAGATAAATTCAATAAGGTTTTTGAATTTAAATATTACAACTATTTCATTTAATGATATCAAAAACAATAATCAAACTTCTCTTATATTATTTTAAATTTTGTTACAATCAAACTGAAATGACATAGATTTAATTATTTATAAGATCATTTCATTTTTATGACCTTTATTTATGAATGAAATGTGATTTTTATTTTATAAAATTTATAAACTTTGATATTTAATAAAAGAAGAAAAAGAAAAGAAAAAAACTCATCTCTAAACACTATTTTTCTTCATTACTCTCTATTAGTTTCATCAATCGTTAGAATTGGCTCTGATATGATTTTTAATTGATACACCCATAATTGAATGTGTGAATTAGGTTGGAATTGACTTAACATTATCCTAAATTATGGTCAACCAACTTAATGACACCTAAGAGGTAATATAAGATAACTTGACAATGTATGAGGAATAGTTCAAATAGATGTAGGAGAAGATATAGATAAACATAAATTCAATACCTAAGTAACAGAACTATAAAGTTGGTCATCAATTAAAAATAGGTCAACTATAGTGTTGTCCCTTGAGAAATATTTTATGAATGAGTACACAAAGCTAATGATTACATAGCTCAACCAAGTGGTTACTATATAAGAAGATGAGACTGATTATATATATCTAATGTATAAATATTTACATAAGAAAAAACTACTAAATGATAAAAAAGGCTCATAGCCAAAGTTTCACGAAATTCGATTATATATGGCTAACTTTATTGAAGGTCAAGATAAGACTAATTGGATATATCTAATGTATAAATATTTACATGAGAAAAAACTACTAAATAATATAAATGATAAAAAGGGCTCATAGCCAAAGCTTCAAGGTATTCGATTATATATGGCCAACTTTATTGAAGGCCACTTACCTTATCGTTTCTAAGATGCCTTCCTAAAGCTCCGATATACTATATCATCATACAAATTCATGAAGAGGCATATGGAGCTTATCAGGGAGGATAATCCTTAATCTATATAATCTTAAGTAAGTATAATTTTTAGTTTATTTTTCATAGGGATGCCTAAGAAATTGTAAGAAAATACGGGAAATGGCAAAGATATTAAAACCTACATCATTGAAATGTATTCAACTACATATTTGTATCAAATACCATCCCTTTTCCCAATAAGGAATGGACAACCCCATACCATCTCTCCCCCCCACACCCCCTATAATAAGGCAACTTAAATTCTTTCTCATTACAATTTATTAACTCATGAGATGGTTCGAGGTATAATCTTTAGCCATTATGATAGAGAAGGTAATCAAAGTTTTTCTAAGGAAAAATATTATAAGCAAGTGTAAAGACCTACTAATCTCAATAATAAACAATAAATCCCAATTTTATAGCAAGGCCTTCAAGAAATATTTGTGAAGAACTAAAAATTAAGCATCACGTCACATCAGTTGTATAGCCATAGGCTAATAGGCTTGGTAATGTCATAAAATTAATAATAATGTAAAGCTTTAAAACAAAACTCAAGGAGGCTAATGGAACTTGTAGTAAAGAGATCTATAATATACTATAGGCATATAAAAAATAATAAGAATTTCTATTAAAGAAAATCCCTTCAATCTTGTGTTTGGAGTTGAAGTTTTGATTCATATAGAGCTAAAATTACTAAGTCTAAGGATATATGCATATAATAATAAAGCTAATGATGACCAACGTCATTCGAAATTGATCTTGTTAAAGAGCGCGTGGATGTCACGAGGATAAAAAAAGAAACATACTAATAAAAGATTAAGTTGTTAAATTTTTATAAGATGAAAGCTAAAAATCTCTAAAGCGGGGATAAGCCTTGGGAAAATCATAATTTTTGATAGGGATGTTATCACCATATTGAAAGGTTTGATTGATTAAAGATGCCTCATATCTAAAAGAAAACTCATATAAGAAAGTATTACCATTATAATAAGTTCCAAAAGAAACTCATATATACAAACACATAACCATTAAAAAATTTCTTTTTTTTTCATCAACTAAAATATAGTAATTTAAAAGAAAAACCTTTCAAATGTAAAAGAAGTCATTTTAGCTTCCTAAATAGAAAGAAAAATTTATAGACCTTAAAGCCATAGGTCTAAGAAAAGTCATTTTATCTTCATAGCTTAAAACAAAGAACCTACGTGCCTTAAAACCTCAAGTTTAGGAGAAGTTATTTCAACGTTTCTTCTCAAAAAGAAAAACTAGATACTTTAAACCTTCCTATATATCAAAAATTATAAACATAAAAAGAATGAAAAGTTAATATGAAATTTTTAAGGAGTTACACTACTCAGCCCTATAATCATCATATCTGAATTCTCATAATTTTACTAAAATATAGGAGCTAGACTCCTTAACAATATGATCATCAGGGTTAAATTCTTAATATTTTATTAAAGTCATAGGAGCTAGACTCCTTAACAATATGATCATCAAGGTTAAATTCTTAATATTTTATTAAAGTCATAGGAGCTACTCTCCTTAACCTTTTAATTGTCAATTTCAAATTCTTAAAATCTTTTTTGATGCAAAATATTTGGACTCCTTAGTCTTGTGATCATTATATTAAAGTTCTCAAAATTTTATCAAGGTATAGGATCTAGACTCCTCAGCCCCACGGGTTTGGTTAAAATCTTAAATTTTCATTCAGGCATAACAATTAGACTCTTTAGCATTGTGATCATTAGGTTGAAATTATTATAATTATGTTAAGATATATAAGATGGACTCCTTAACCCTGTGATTTTTAAGTTTAAATTCTTAAAATTTTGTCAAAGAATTGGAGCCAAACTCCTCTCTAATGATCACTAGGTTTAAATTCTCAAATTTTGTCAAGGAATAGGAGATAGACTCCTTAAGTTGTATATGTACATTTTTCATTATTAAAATTTGGTTAAGATAGTAGAGATATACTTCACATGTTTTTCATATTCATTTACATTTTAGAATTTGATTAACATTGGAAATGTACTCTACAAGCTTGAGATGTTCAATTCTTGTTTTAAACTTTGAAAAATGCATCGAAGATGTACTACATATGACTATCATGTCACGACTATCATGTTCATTTATACTTCATCATTTAGTTAGTTCATCAGAGGTGAACTTCACATGCCTACCTAATCATTTATTTTTCAAAGTTTGACAAAGGTATTATTGAATAACTCCAAAGAAGCACAATGTTGTTCAAATATCATAATGAGAATTTTCCAATTATATAAAATATAAGTCTAAAAAAAATTAAAGAAAAAAATTTATCAAAACAAATAGGCTAGATAAGCCAAACATCCATACATATACACCCCTACCTATAAGGGAAAAAAAGAAAAAAAGAAAAATAAATTAATTGCTTAGATGGAAAGAGGTGTGCTATTGTACAAAGTGGAGCTAATGCTGTAAAGGTTGTATGATTCTCCACCAGATAGGCCAGTGACCTTAACTTCCTGTTAAAACTATAAAACTCATCAAGCTCCTCAATTTGAGTGAGCTTGCCCGAAACATTAGTAATATCCATGTCTACAAAAGACAAATCTGAAAAATTCTTTTATACAATGTATCTACATAGCTTAAACCCTATCAATGTTCCATTGACAAGATCGTAACAGTCTAATTCTCAAAAGAATTAAAACAATGATAAGGGAAAATGAGTGGAACTTGAATTTGTTATTAAAAATACTCTTTATTTGTGCTTAAAGCTTAGCCCTTTCACCCGTCATATTCATGACTTTATTCTTCAGTGTTATAACCTCTCTCTTAAGTTTTATGAAACATATAAACAATTATTCCTTGATAATCTCCTTTTTTTAGTGATTTAAGGTTGTAACAGGTATTCATGGCTACATTCTTAACCTCCTACTTCTCCTTGACATATTTGTCAAATTCCTTATATACTCTTTCGTAACCTATGATTATAAAGGTGATAGATTGGGAATAAAAAGAGAATACAAAGGTAGGCTTGACAAAAAGGTGTAAAACATCAAATAGTTAGTAAACTTACCTTAATGAGATACCTTTTGGAGAACATGCAGACATGGTCAACATTCTATCCCTCAAACTAACTCAAACTGGCTTCCAACATTACCAAAGATGGTATCAGTATTCTTTAAGTTAAGGAAGAAATATTTTATTCTTATACATACCTACTTGGAATATGGAGGGAGACCACATTCTCCAATTAATGAGGAAAGTGAGGAGGTAAAAGGAAAGAAGGCATGGAGACTGGTGGATACAATAAGGTTGGTTGATTCAATGGTAGTGACCTTATTTATGTCACCTTTTCTTGTTGCTATTCCTAGAAGATGATATTGATAAACGTCTCTCTTTCGCTATCTTAGCCCTTATTAACAGTTTTTTAAAGTTTATGGTTACCATAAATACAACATATATAGATGATAGTAAGATATCTAAGCATTAAATGACAAAGAATAAAGAAAAGATACATATAAGGATGCTATTCTTTACAAGGTACCTTAAATCAATAATACTCTATTTGCACAAAATTTCCTTTCAAAATGACATAAGAATCATCAAGGAAATTGAGTGAGCATCCTTAAACAAGTTGATCACGTACCTCATTTTCTTAAATCTAGCCATGAGTAACTTATTAGTGAGTAGCATGCTTTAAAACTTTTATTAAAGTCCCTAATCATAGAGTTCGATAATAAATTTAATATATAGAGTCTCTTGCCAAACGTAACTAAGCTAAACTCAGAACACTATAAAATAAGTTGTCGTTATAGATGATATAGGGACAATTTCTATAGATCTGATGGGTACAAAGTTGTAGCTTTTACAATTTGAGACTATTGATCCAAAATCGATATACCTACCTGAGATAAAATAACTAGAGCTACTAGTTTCACTTCTTGAACTACTTTTATCATACCTCCCATTCTTCATAACTTAGAAAATAAAAAAATATGTATATTTATATGATGAAAAAAGATAAGCATGTGGATCACCTTAATAATGAAATCCTCATTAAAAGACAAGTAAACAAACAGATACAATTATTTTCACTCTTAGAAAACTCTTCAAAGATTGAAAACATGAATCATCTTGCGTGTCTTGTTTCTTATATATAGGGATACATGGTCAAAATTAGTCTAAGATGATGGTTGAGATTAAATCGAGTGTGGCTTCCTTATGGGTAGTGGGAATGTCTTTATGAAAATTGTATTCCATATAGAATGATATTCCTAATAAGGCTTCCAAGGTATAATTATTCTCAAATTGTAAACTTGTCTTATATAGGCTTATCAAGAGGGGCCAAAGGTGGGTTATCAAATATGGTTGTCACTTTTCATAAGTAGGCCTTTCAAAAGAAAGTTAAGAGATGAATTAACAAAGATGATTGTCAATCTGTCAAATCGTCAACCTACCTCATGTAGATCTACATAATGATAAGTATTATTGTCAAATATAGTTGTCAATTTATCCAAAAGCATGCATACTTAGGATGACTTGATCTTGGTTATTTGTTATATCTTACCTTTGTTCTTATCCCTAACAAATCCATAGTAAGAAGCATTCTTAGTTTATGATTGGCCTATCATTTTGAGACCTATAATATGCATTGTTAGGTGATTAACGGGTAATTTTGGAATGATTTGAAGGGCCATTTAATTAAACCACCATTCCTGCAAGCCTGATTACGAAAAGTTTCGTCGTCAAAAATCTAAATTTTGATAAGAAATGGAGAAAATTGATACACCTACAAATGAGTGTAAGAATTAAGACTAAATTTATTCAACATAGTCCACCAATATTTTTTAGTCCTATATGTTTAGGCCCACATAAGTGCTCTTATTATCTGAAAAAGTTAAGTCCAACCACAGTAGGATTCATCTATATAAGAAAGTAGAGTTCCAATTAAAAACCAAATAAGCTATTTAGTAAAGATTAGATTAAACACTACTAAGCATAGTTAAAGTCTAACTATATGTCAAATAAGGATTGCCTATAAAAAAAGAAACATCTAGTAGCCTCGATTATTAATCATAATTAATGATCTTCTAACTTTGTTCACTTGAGCATCAAAGTGTCTTTATTAGGAACACCCCTAGCCTATTAGTAGTTATTTTTACAAGTTTGTTAAGTTGAGATCAACTCAACAAGCCTACTAAGAAGTCAATATGCATCACTCATTTACCTTTGATTTATCTTTTACCAACACATGTAATTTAATATTACTTGGTGTTATTTTCAATTTCTATAATTATTTGATTTAATTATTGATCACTAAACTTCTTTAAATATAGTTTAGAATTAAATAGTTGTAACGTAGACATTATGATTTCATTCTTAAAATTTTGATGGAAATTTAAGGTATTTTTTAATCTTTAATGTTAACATTATTTTTAAAATAATACTTATTTAAATATAAGTTACTAATAGACATCTTAAGATTTTTCTTATTGTATAAATAAGTTCTTTTAATATCATCAATTCTAATGTTATCATTAAATTTGATCTATGCCTCAATTATTTTGTTAGTATATTTTAGTATTAAGAAATAATTTATAAAATTTAAAATACTATAAATGTATTTAGATTTTTTAAAAAATAAAAATAGATCCATACGTTTAACCTTTACAAAAATAATGACACTTAGCTAAATCTTGAGTTATAAGTGATAATAACTTAGTAAACACGTATTAAAACGTAGACCCAATTATATAGCCATCATTTTCATGACTTTCTTAGTTATCAAGACTAATATTATGAAAATTCATTTTATATTAACAAATAATTTAAGTCATAGACTCATTTTTATGACCGTCATTTTGGTGTCCTTTTATGGCCATTAAGGCTAATATTGTCTAAAATACTTGTATACATAAACAAATAGTTAAAACTTTGTAAAGGTAATTTAGGTAATATTAACCTTGATGGCTATGAAAATGACTAGATGGTGACTACATTACATTTTCCTTAAAGTATATATAAGTAATTTAAGTAACATTAACCTATATCATCAGGCTAACAAAATGATGGCTAGATAATTTTTTCCATAAGACATTTAATTGATACCTAAAGTTTAACTTGCAATAAATTTTGCTATGGTTTAATTTAATAATAATAACATTTTGTGAAAAAAATACATTGATTATCAAGAAGCTATCTATATGTATAGACAACCTTTTACTAACAATTGTTGCACTTGTCTTCACTTCACAAGTACTACATAATCTACTACTTGTATTCTCTTCTTCTTAACCTTTTTAGTTACTCATTGCCATTAATTCACACACAAATAATAACACTTAGATGAAGCTAAGAGATATTAATAAACAATAGTAATTTTAATAATATTTGTAAAGTAAACATGATGATATGTTCAGAAATTTTTCCAAGTATCTAGCTAATTTCAAACCATATGTCCTTCTCTAATGAATATAGTTAACACACTGGTGATAACATAGCTTTGGCTCAAGAATTGTTCAAGCATTACAACAGGAAAAGCAATAGCAAGAAGTATGCTTTCAAAATTGACTTTTGGAACACATATGAAACTGTTGATTAGAGCTTTATATTGAACACATTAAAGGCTTTTGACTTCCTTGAAATCTATATTGAATGGATATCATAATGTATCACTACATTGTCCTAAAAAATTCTTACTAACGGGAAAGCCACCAAGAGAACTTATATAGCTAGAGGTATTAGGCAAGAGGATCCTTGTTGGCTCCCAAATTTTTTTCTTGATGAATAAGTATGATTTACATTAATTATGAGGTCTTTATGAAATTTTGTGGAGTTAATTATTATGTTGATGTTAGAAAGATTATATGATATAGTTTGATTGCATTAAAGTGTAAAGGTTATAAGAATGTTCAATGGGTGTTTTTGGCAAGACACTTAAGGTTAAAAGAACATAATCCTATAAGGAAAGGTAAAATGGACGTTTTGGACTCATTAAGGGTAGAAATGGAAGAGAGAAATGTAGTCTTGCATTTAAGAGAAGGAAAAACGTGAAATGGGAGAGAGGAAGAGAAAATAAGAAAGAAAGAGAAGAGAATTTTGATGGTTGAGAGAAAAGAAGAGAGTTAAGAAGCTAGGGTTTGATCATTTCTTAGTCTTGAAAGAGATTTTGAAGTGATTCAAGAAGAGAAAAAGGTAGAGGAAGAGAAGGGCTTCCATTTGAGCCAAAGATCTCTTCATTTGGTAAAGAATCAAGGTAAGATCATTTTGAATCTTTTGGAGTTTTGGAAGGATTTTAGTTCATGGAGTTTAGAAAATACATGGGTTTAAGTATTCTAGAACCAATTTTAGTTAATGTGCTTTGTGAAATTTTCAATTTCCCTTATTGAGTGGGATTTTTGTTATCGTAGAAGGAAATCAAGAAAGGCAAGAGAAGCAAGAGTAGAGAAATTTTGAGTAAGTCTTTAAGCAAAAAAAACAAGGTGGTTACATATTTACAATAGAGTAAATAAGCCACTAATGTTTTCTTAGCTTCAAAGAAGTTTAATGATTTCAATTACATCATAAGTGTTGCATTATTGCTTTTGAATGATTTAAGAAATTGTACTATGTTGTTATATGAATTGTGTGATGATTCATGAAAAGGCCTTGAAAGTGATTTTTGAAAGGAAAACATGTTTATGAAATCATGTTTCAAAATATCTTATGTGTATGAAAAATCAAGTTTCGAAATGTTTCATTTTGGGAAACAAATTTACAAGTTATGAATTACATGTTATGTGGGTTTGTGGTGGTCCCCTAAGTTAAGTCACGCACACTTTGACAAAAGGCATCCCCACCTGCCCGCTAGTGGCACGGAGCTCCTTCATGGACTCCCATAAGTTCATAGCTACGCAAAACCGTTATATGGGATTGCGTTAGTACGTTTTGTTCACGGCTACACAGGACCCTTAGGGGAAATGTGTAGTACATTATATTTTGAATCCACCCAAACCATTCTAATGTGCTTATGATCTGTGAACAAGTTTGATGCATTCATGTTTTATGGTTTGTGAATTTGACTACACGATGAGAATTTGAGAAATATGTGTTTTATGAACTTAATGAAAATTTTCTATGACAAGTAAAATGTTTTCAAAGGTTTTGCTTATTTTTCAGTTATAAACTGTTACCCACGAGCTTTCAAGCTCACCCCATTTTTTCATCCCATCTTCAGGGGATAGATAAGAGATCAAGTGATCAAGAACCTAAGGGAATTTCTCCAAATTTTCTTATTTCGTATTTTTGAGTTGGTTTTGGGAAAGCACAATGTTTTCATTGCATTTCAAGTTTTTTTGTTCAAGAATCTTTTGTAGTTTGAGATTTCGAGACGATGATGTATTGTGGCTTGAATTGCCTTTAGAGATTTGTAAAACTTTGTTCTTTTGATATTAATGAAATGTTGAATGGTGTATGGATAATGTGAGTTGAAATTAGATATACGTCAAGAAGTTATCAACTTGAGTTGATGATTTTGGAATATAAATTGTTGATATACACACACACACACACACACATAAGTGAGATGTTATGGAAAAAGAAATTAGGAATTATGACTGATCAGATGTAAGTAAAATGTGTTAAGATTTGGGAGTTTAATGAAGTCAATTTGGTAGCTGAATAGTTACGCTCAGGACATTCTAAGTTTGCAGAGTAATTGTATTGATCTAGGCTAAATTATGCAAAGTTTTCTACTAAAAATTTGTAGCTTATCTTTCTAGCTTTCCAACGGTATATAGTATAAAATTTTTGGACATCGGAGTTAAGAGTTATGATCTTTATAAGTGGAGATGCTCAGGAGTGTAGTTTGTATCTTCTTATATTGACCTTCTACTTCTTCTTAGGTTGACCTTCTGCATCTTCTTTTGTTGACCGAAACATCTTCTTATGTTGAAAGAAACATCTTCTTATGTTTACCAAAACATCTTCTTATGCTGACCGAAACAACTTCTTATGTTGGCCTAAACATCTTCTTATGTTGACCTTCTGAAACTTCTTCTGGGTACTGTTCATCTTACATTTTATAGTCCAATTTTGACCCTCTAGATGATAGAATATATCCTCAAGGTCTTCATGAAAGTTGTAGATCTTAAACTTTTCTTTCAAACCATCTAAGAATTATTGTGATCCAATATCTCTAGAGAAAGTTATGCTAATTGTTAAACATCTTCCATGCATTGTTCATAAACTTCTTCTGGGTACTGTTCATCTTACATTTTCTGGTCTAATTTTGACCCTCTAGATGACATAATCTATCTTCAAAGTCTTCATAAAAGTTGTAGATCTTGAAGTCCTCTTTCAAATCATCTAAGAATAACCTTTATCTGATATCTCTAGAGAAAGTTATGCTAATTGTTAAACATCTTCTATGCATTGTTCATAAACTTCTTCTGGGTACTGTTCATCCTACATCTTTGGGTCCAAGTTTGACCCTCTAAATGATAGAATCTATCTTCAAGGTCTTCATAAAAGTTATATATATTGAAGTCCTCTTTCAAACCATCTAATAATGACCTTGATATGATATATCTAGAGAAAGTTATGCTAATTGTTAAACATCTTTTATGCACTGTTCATAAACTTCTTTTGGGTACTGTTCATCTTACGTTTTCTGGTCCAATTTTGACCCTCTAGATGACCAGAAACTATCTTCAAGGTCTTCCCAAAAGTTGTATATCTCAAAGTCCTATTCGAAACTATTCTAAGATGACCTTAATTCGACACTTATGGAGAAATTTATGCCAATTTTCCCGAAACAGGTTCAATATGATTGAGGACAAAACCTTGTTTGATTCTTTCGGTCATAACTTTGTTATAGAACTCCAAATGAAGTTATTCTTAGACCATTAGATTCCTAAAACATTTTCCTACCTCTCCATAAATTTTTATAACTTTTTATTTTGAATTGGAAAAGATTGATTGAATCAAATTAAGGGTATCGGATGGAAGAGTATGAATTGGATATTTTACTGATCATATTTTGGTATTTCAATGGCATCTTGATCTGTAGAGCTTTGAATAGGATGATTTTTGTTTCTAAATAAACTAGATACATAGAGCTACAAATTATCTTAAAGAATTGAATTTTAATTAATCCCTAAGACTTTTAAATTTTGGATGGAAGTGAAGCACATAATATTTGCTTCAGTATAAGAATAATTCGGAAATGGGGCTCAACACTTATGGTATCAGAGAAGGAAGATGAACCGTGGATGACTAAATGAGGGTTAATAGGAATAACCATAAATGGTAACAAACACAAGCACACGTTTTTATGAGATCCGAGTTGGGCTTCGGAATCAGGGTCCATCAATCCCATTTCCCCTTACTTATTCTTATTAATTTCTAAAGTGCTCACCAGAATTTTGAAGAAATTTAGCATTAAAAATTCAAATTCGAAATTTAGCATTAAAAATTCAAAGTTCAAGTGTCATTAAAAATGTAAGAAGCTCAACATTATAAGAGTTTTGCTGATGATGTTTTACAAATTCTCAAAATCGTATATCAATTTTATTTCAGCTATTTAAAAAGCATGAATAATGTTTAAAAGGATGTTAGATCTTGTAATTATTGATCAATAATTATAAGTCTAACTTTTTCATCTATGTTTCTACTTTACATTTATCTGCAAAGATATCAATTTACATTGGCTTTAAGGAATCTCACCTTTTAGTCAAATATCTTAGAGTTCCTATTTCTTTAATCAAACCTGTATTTTCTAATTTTAAGCCTCCCATTGAGAAAATTAAGAGCAAAATTGAAAGTTGGAGCTTCAAAGCCCTTTCCACAGTAGGTAGATGACAATTGACAAACTTAGGGGGTACTTGGTTAAGGGGTATGAGAATAAATCAATAGGAAAGGAATGAATAGTAATGGTTGGTTATTTATTATGATTGATTGAATTATTTTTTCATACCTAAGTTTTAGTTAATAGTCCATACCCTCCATTTGTAGGAGGAATGGTTTTAATTCCTACAAACACTAATATTTTTTAATTTTTAGTTAAATATAATTAATAAACATTTAATCAATAAATTTTAAAATATAATTAATTAAATTAACTAATTAAGATAAAATCTAATTAATTAAGATGTAATTAATTAAAATATAATTAGTTAGTTAGTTAATTACAATGTAATTAATTAAAATATTATTCATTAATTACTTAAATATAACATCATTTGCACGATTAAAGGAATGTAAATTGTATTAAACTATGTTACTTGATTTTACTATAGCAATGGAATGGTAGATATTATGATTGTGTCGATAAATTGCATAATATTTTGAATGATTAAACTATATTTTGAGGATATTATGTAACTAATGATATGTTGATGCAAGAAAATACTAGAGTAATTTTTTCTTCAAGAGCTATTAGAAAGGGAAAATCATAATATACTTGATTTTAAACATTCTGTCATTATAATTAAGGTGCATAAATTAAAAATAATCAATTAAAATATATTTAAAATTCGATATAAAACAAAATTTTAGCAATTTTTTATTTCTCAACATTTTTAAGAAACCAACCACCATCAATAGTAATAGTAATCATTAATTCATCTTAACTAATCATCATAATTATAATGATTATATCCATTCCCTTTTCTCACTCCCATTTTCATTGCCCTCTATGAACCAAGCGCCCTTTAGTGTTATCCTCAATAACTAACTATTGGGCATCACACATTGTTTTTCCTAAATCAATGTCTAAAGATATTGAGAAAGCTAACTATAAAGTTAGTTAGTCTAAGAATTGCACACTAAAGAAAGTTCCTGGATTAGGTATATTTCCTATTAAGTTTCCCAATATATCTCATTGCAATGGAGATTATTTATAGGTAGATAATCCTTATAAGCTAGATGGAAACACTCATATTTTATAAAGAGTTACAATATATGAAATATCAAAATTCGAACTATTGCCTCAACACTTATAAAATCCTTGCTTAAATTAAGAGTGAATGTCAGAGATGCTTGTAAGTATTCAGTAAATGATGGTAAAACCACATCCTTCTGGTATGATAACTAGACCCCTAGATGAATTCATATATGTTGCTAACTTATACAGTACCTTGTCTTCCAATATATTAGTTGCTAAGGTTATCTCCATTATTGACTTGTCAGTCTTGCCTCCAGCGTCTACACTATATTGTTTCCTTTCAAATGTTATCTTTGATAGTTCTAAAGTAGATACCATCCAATGGCTACACACTAATTTTGACAATTTCATTAATGCATCTTGCTGCTCCATATTCAAAATACTAATCATGTTGTTCCCTGGTATAAACTCACATGGTACAAGAATAACTCTCCTCATACCTCATTCACTTTAAGGTTAGCTATTAGAAATGACCGTCCTACAGTTGAAAAATTTTCACCTTACTTAGCTATGCCAAAGTATTGCATTATATATAAGTCAACCTTTGAAAGCATTAAACGTATCTTCTTCCAATGACAATATAGTCACCACCTTTGGAAGGCAATAACTCAACTACACCATCTAGTCAATCCTTTTACAACTCGGTCAAAAATTGTTGATTGGTGTAGTAAGGTTCACATAACAAAAGACAGGGATCTTCGGTTGTTTAGAGTTGCCTTTACTTACTTAGTAGACGGTATATGGGAAGAAAGAAACAATAGAATCTTCTATGATTCACATAATAAAAAAGAAACTCTCCTGTAGATCTTGCGGTCCAAAATTAGACATGTTTTTGTTTATAAATACCATCACTGCTTCAGCTTCCAATGATCATCTTGGAAAATCAACTAAATTTATTAAAATGTAACCAATTTTAAATTTCAATGTTATTGAGGCAGCTTAGCTTCTTATAGTATAACTTTGTTATAACAGTGTAAATAATTGCCTACTTATATTAATACATTATTTATTTCTTCCTTTCAAAAAAATGAATGTAGTTGAAAGGAGGCTACAATAGTCCCCTTGGTTAAGGTTAAGGTTATGAGGAAGACCATATTATAAAATGAGAAGTAGGTGAATCTAAATTCTAGTTAGCGTTTAGTAGTTTTTACTTTAATGAAAGATTTTTAGCATTTAAAATATATGGATTTAGATGGTATAGGTTAAGATTAGGTCTTTTTCTAGAAGAAGGCTTTATTCAAAATAGGATTTTTGAAGTTCGATTAATGCAGTAAAAAGTTCCAAAATAAAAAACCTAAATTAGTTTAAATTAGATGTTTCTTCTTATGGTTTACTTGAACTAGTATTTTATCTAAAATGGGTAGTTTAGGGGTCATTTTGGTTTCCTTGAAAATTAATATGGAATATTAAATTGATTAATGTGAATTATGATAATATCATAATAATTAATATATGAATATATGAATAGAATATTAAGGCCATTTAAGGGATGAAAATTGCTAACTGTACTATGGGTCCTTAGATTCAGTTACCAATCTTTTCTAGATTTAGCCATTAAACTTATGGCCCATCACAAAATATATTCTAACCTAATTGATTTATTTTTGACATGTTCTTACATATTTCCAAGTTAAGTGTTATATGGAGATATGTGAAAGAGACTAGTGAATAGGATTTAGAGAGCCCTAGTTTTCTTCTCCAATTATGTTGATTCTTAATTTGCAACAATCTATTAATGAATTATGGCTTCAGTTTCCATCACCTTTAGTAGTTATTCTTTTAATCTTATTATTAGTACATGCTTCAAAGTTATGAAATCTTACTTTGTTGGTTAATACATATTGATTTTGTTAATTAATGTTATTCTTTATTGCTTAAATTTCAAGACTCGATATTAGAGCCACTTCTAAAAGTTTTAAAATTATTTTTGCCTCTTTTTTTAAATTAAAAAATTCCATGTTCTTTTCATCAGGTTCTTTTACACCTACTCTTAAATACCTTTATTAGCAATTGGTATATTATTTTTAGAGGTACAAAAAAACTTTATTTATCATCCAAACAAGTGTTCATGTATGTTTTGGGCTAAAATATCTAGGATTTTCAAAGTTCAATCCAAGACCAAACTCTTTTGTTCTTTGATCTCTTTTTTTAGTGGTTTTTATTCAAATTGATATCTTAGATCACACTTTCTTTTGGAAGAATAGTAAAACCTATATGAAATCTCCATACTCAGTTTGTGGGTCAAAGATTGGTTATAAAATCCATCTGGAGGTTGAAGATAAAATATTTACAAATTTTCCAATGTTGAATATTTACAATTTTGCTATGGTTAAATATTTACCATTTTGCCACTATTAAATATTTGCAATTTTCCCAGTGTTGAATATTAATAATTCTATCACTAGTTTGCAATATTTATTTTTATGCTTATGCATGTAAATGTACAACTTTTTCCTTGCTTAAATGTTTATAATTTTGCCACTAAAAATAAATAAATATATAAATATTTTGTCATTGCTATTATTTTGATAAGGTGTCTTGACATGTTTTGTTTACAATGAATATTATAATCATTTATATGATAACTTTACTATATTTTGGATAATTTTATGTGTCCTTTTTGCTAGTTATCATTTTGTAATGTAACATTTTGATTATGTTGATCTTATTATCATTTTTAATGTAGTTGAACATTATATGCTTATCAACTTACCTCTTATAATTTTAGGTATTTAAATATTTTTATTAATATTTTCTCCTAATGTTGATCAATTTCTTTACTAAGATTTATATAGGTAATGAAATTATCATATCAATAAGTTCATTGTTTGAGAAGATGCTTACATTGGTGAAGAGAATCCATTCAATATTATGAATTAGGAAAATTTTACTATCTTATCGATAATTGATTGATGTATTCAGTTATGATATTTATTATAATTTTGTTTTTGTGAATTATTCCATTTTTATGCTCAATGAACTTTAGAATTTGATGATTAATTTTTTGGATCATTTAAGGAAGTTGAACAAGAATGAATAGCATTGCATAATAATGTCGTTTTTATGATTTTTTAAAATTTGAGTAATCCTAAAATGTTTTCCATTTTAAAACTTAATAGGACTAATAATAAATAATAGACTGAACCTCTTATGAGGATGAAATTGGATATGACCTTAAGAGAGGAATCTCCTGTTAAACCCACAACTGAGAATTAGTGGTGATAAGAAGATTTATAACAATTGTGAGTACTCAAATTAAATTTGTTTGATGATCATGAGGTATCATATAGAGGAATTTATTTGTGATAATGTTCCAAAGGTTGAGAATGCCAAGGAATTTTTTAAAATTAGTGATAAGAGATAGAAGAATTCTTTTTAATCATATCATACTATCTATTTTAAAGATGAAATTGGTATAAGTTAATGACCTAAGATAATTGTATTTAAAGAATGCCTAAGAATTATCCCAGATCAGGTCACTTCCACTCTAATAGGCCCTATTGAATAAGTAGCATAAAACGGTTCATATATAATCATAAAAAATGTATCTTTAAGGATACTATAAAAGATTTGTAGACTCGCAATTTCTAATGACCATATTGTGTACCTATAAAAACTTAAATATTTCGTTTGTGACACCTCTGATCCAACAACCTACAAGGAATCCTTTTTAGTCCTTAATCCAGTTTTTTAATGGATGCTATGAATGATGAGATGAACTCTATGTCACAAAATAAAATGTGGAGCTCTGTAGAGTTATTAAAAGGTTTTGGGCCAATTAGATGGAAATGAGTATTTAAAACCAAGCATGATACCAAATGATAAGTGAAAGGTGTCAAGAAAAGATAATAGCTAAAAGCTATAACCAACAAGAAGGTATTGTCTACAAAGAGGCCTCTCCTATTTCCATAAAAGAATCTATATAAATCAACAATTGTGGCTCATTTTAAGCTAGAACTTCATTAAATGGATTGTAAAAATGGCTTTCTTAAATGGAGACTTAAGCCAAGATGTATACATAGTTAATCATACTAGTTTTATGATGGTTAGGAAAGAAAATATGTTTTATAAGTTCTATAAGTCAATTTATAAGTTAAAACAAACTTTTCGATAATGTTATATTAAGTTTGATGAAATGGAATCCACTAATGATTTTAAGAAAAATATTATTGATCAACACATATAAATAAAGGTCAATAGGAACAAGTACATATTTTTAGTTTTATATATTGATGGTATATCACTTGCTGCTAACAATACCAATCTATTAATTAAGATAAAAATAACTATTGTTTGGCCATTTTGACATGAAAGTTCATGGTGAATTATCATATGTTTTAGGCATATAGATTCTTTATGATAGGACTAATGATATTCTCAAATTTTATTAAAGTACCTGCATTTATCTTATCTTAAAGAGATTTAGTATGCAATCTTATTCTTAGATAAAGACTCCAATTATGGAGGGTGATAAGTTCTCTAAGTCTGAATATCCTTAAATTGATGTTAAAAGAGATCAAACCCTTAGGTTTCAGTTGTTTACAACCAAATGAATACTCAAGTATACACACATCCTAATATTGTCTTTATGGTTAGTATACTTGGTAGATACTTAAGCGATTCTAGACAAAGTCATTGAAAATTGGCGAAGAAAATCTTGTGGTATCTTTAGGATACTGAGGGTTTTATATTAACATATCAAAATACCAACACTTTTTGAAGTGTTCAATTTTGGTTACTTTGATTATGCAAGTCACGTGGATGATACAAAATCCATTTCTAAGTACATTTTTTAGTGGCTTAAGGAGTTATATGAAAAGTGTCAAATAAACACTTATAGCTTCTTCGATTATGGAGGCCACTTTTCGTGCAATATGGTTCTGGAACTTAAATTCATTATTAAGAGTTATAGACTCCATTTTGAGATTGTTGAAATTATACTATAACTATTCTACAACTATATCTTTCTATTATAGTATAAAGAACCATCTCACTCCAAGTATATTAACATTAGTTTCTACTTTGTCAAAGAGTGAGTTAAATAGTATCTCATTACTACTAAGCACACACATTCAAGAAATATATTGGCAGACCCACTAACAAAACACTTACCTATTTGTGTGTTTACGAACATGTCTCTAGTATGGGATTATTAGGAGCCTAGCTTTCTTTTTTTAGTGAAAGTTTTCATTCTATGTATGTTTTATGAGGATTGCTTAGATTTTGCATAATACATCCATTTACAGAGTTTGTCATTGTTTGTGATATTTTATAACTTCACATCTCTAATAAGTGATAAATTGATGATATTCATTCTATTAACTCCATTTTGATGCTATTATTATACTTTTGGATTTGTATTGCTAGATTATATATGAACCATATATCTTGTCGATGTGTTTGTATATGATTAATTTGGCTATAAATATTCTTGTAAAAACATTATGATATGATTATACAGTCCAATTATAATAATATTATATTAATTAATATGAAATAACATAATTTACTGATAATTAACATCTTAATTATATGCTTGTGACATTAGATTCTTTTATGTATGGACACCATATTGCCAATCATACTATTAGCCTTAGGTCTATTTACCAATCTTACCCAAGCCTATCAACTTAAATTGATTTATTTTTTACAAGTTGTTAAGTTGAGTGTTAAATGGCGGTGTTTAGAAGAGATTAGTGATTTTGATCCAAAGTACCCTAATTTTCTTTTCTAATTTTTTTTATTGTTAGCTTACAACAATCTACTAAGGAATAATGATTTTTAATCAATTTTCATCACCTTAAATAGGTAGTATTTTAATCTTTTTATTTATATATGTTTCATAACTACAAAATATTATTTAATTTGTAGTGGCGTGTTGAAATTGTTAATTTAATGCTATCATTTGTTGTTTATATTTTAAAAGATAATTTCTTAATAAAGCATTGAATTTCATTTTCTTAGAATTTTATATTGTTAATTTACTAATTAATACAAGCTTTACACTATGGTGCATAATTATTTATGAGATTTATTGATTTAGTAACCATATTAGGCTTTAGTGAAAAACCTACCTTGGCAGATGATTAAAACTATTGAAACTTATTAGTTACTAATTCACATGAAAATATATATGCCTTTTTCTTAGCTCCTTTTCCTTTTCTATTTTTCTCTTATTACTAAAATATATTTGATAGTTCTCTTTGCTTAAATTCATGCCTGTTTCATGGAGTCATGCATACCCACTTCACTTATTTGGTTAAGATAATATTTATTGAAGCTTGGAAATGCATATGTGACGTATTAAATTAGCAACTAGGGCTTTTTATGAAATAAGGAGCTATGTATTCCTTTCGATTTATATAATAGAACTAAATTAGAGTCTTTTAATCACTTGGGATCATTTTTATGATTATTGGTTTGTTGTTAGATAAATTTAGTTTTCTTCCATGTTTATTATAAGATTAGTTATGTTTTATATGAGAAGCGGCTTAGTGAGGGTGAAGCTTTGAAAACTTATATTTGATACAATGAGTGCATTCATGGATTTTGGTAACTCATAATGGGTATGCTAACTCCATACAATGCAAACTTTTTTTTTTCAAGTTTCATTCAAATGAAATTCCAAGAGTAAATAATGGAAATATCTTTGAAGAAGGAGATATATAGTACGATGCAATGCATAATTAAATGGTAGGATGAATTAGATCAAAGTCCGGTGAAAAAGGATCAATCACAAGTAGTATTAAAACAAGCCAATCCTTATTTAGATACTTTAGAGGTATCAAGTCAAAAGGATCACTTATACAATTATTACAATTTGAATTTTCATAAATAAGTAATTATTTAAATATAATTCTTATATTAGGTTAATTTAGTAAACTCATTTTGTAACAAGCATGAACACATTTGTTTAAATATCTATATACTTTAGTCTATAACAAGCTACTTCTTTCATAAAAATTATAAATTGTTATAATATTTATTATCTATTAATATCCAATCTTAATAAAATAATGATTAGGAACAAGTTAGGAATAAATATATAAATGTAATATAAGTCTTATAGTTATGATATCATTATAATTTCATTTACAATGTACATTTATCTCATGTACTTTATCTCATAAATTAGTTAATTAAACAAATATACATAAGATAAATAATGCTTTTAAATAATTATATTACAAAAGCTGTAACCAACTGATTGACTATCAGGCATAAACCAATAATCTTCCATTAGAACTAAGTCAATTGTTTAAGTATCTTAAACCATATCAATATATGATGATCATAATATTACTAGGCAATAGTTTAGTGAGGGAATTCTACAAATTTCTCCATAATGAATATTTACTTAAATCTTACAACTGTCATCTCAATTGTTAATATAATTATGAGAAAATACCTAAATACATATTTGGATCTTTAATGAGATCTTAGCTTCTTTCACTTGCCTAATGGATTTTCTATAGTACATTAGTGTTTTAATAATGAAAGAAACTATATCAAGTTTAATAAAGAACTTCTTGATCTAAATACTCACTGTTAGCAAATGAAAATATATTATGGCCTAAATTACAATTGGTACGATATTGGAACCTTTCCAAGTCAAAATAATATTATTTTAAGTAAAATACGCCTCATCTAGGACTCACTTTTATCAAGCTAAAGTTAATATCCATATAATATTAAACTCAAATATAATCTAAAATATAGAATAATAAATACTTCATAAGTATTAGATATCTCAAATACTAAACACTTTTAATACTTTATCTATATACTTAAACTATGATAGATAGACAACTTTTGTATCTATCTTTATAAATCTAATTCTTAGAATTAAGTTGTTAACTTTTCATATACAATAGGGGTTCTTTTAAACTATATAATTTTAACAATTAAATATATTAATTTTTATTCTCCATAAGCAATATGCCATTTATATACTCCTATTGAAGAGTCTAACTATATTCCCACTAACCTTCTTTTAGCTATGATAAATCCATAGTTTTATCCAGAATAAACTCTTTTAATACCTTTAAAATTGAATCCTTAAACATGTCATAACCTTTCAGTTATATATCAATTATATCATCAAAGGAATTAGTTCTATTTTGATGTACTATCATGAGATTTGAACTTTTCAAACTTCATTTTACTCTCACTACTTATATTGACAACCATTCTACTATAAGCATAAATTGAAAGAAACATATTTTTTAATAGGGATTGTAAGATTATATCCGATATCTCATATTTTCCTATTGCCCAGTTTAGTTCTAGACTTATTGGATAATATATGCTTTAACTAAAAACCTCATTCAAAATCATTAAATTTGGCATTTTTTGTATCTTACCATTCCATGTATAATATGAAATCTTACTAGTTGAATTAAATGGAACTATCAAAGATAAGTTGTTGTACTAGGCATAATTATATAACAAAAATATTACGTCATGCAATATCTCATGTTATATTTTCTTCCTTAAATAGAACCATACAATCATAGAATTCATTATAATGGTATTCACTAGATAATCTCATTTTATATAGATAATCAAAAATTTTAAATCATACCAACTCAATCTCATTAAAGTGTTTTAGCATTCTTATGATTAATTTTTGCTTTGATTTAAATAATTTAAACTAATTTTTTAAATCAATATTTTATCATATAAATTCATTCACAAATTTAATGAAATGCATGTATTCATTCGAATTATTATTACATCATTTATATTATATGTATAATATTTAACTATCCAATACCATAATAATCCTTTCACTGAAGGTTGATTTAGCCATCATTTAACCTAACATGTTTCCTAAGTTTTATACAATTCATAGCTAA
>JANZLF010000221.1:21746181-21759002 GCA_026546835.1 Erythroxylum foetidum
GGATGGAATGATGTTAACTTACGTTACACTTTTATCTCATCCCTTCCAGATGAAATACAGCCAGAACTACAAAGGACTGTAGCTTCTCTTCAAAGAGATATGTTTACTATTTCTCTTGGAGGAATTTATCAGCTTGATCTCTTGATAAGATGTGTGATCAGCAAACTTTGTTTAAGAATATTCTCAAAGGAGGTCCATTTTTAAAAAAGGCATGTAAGCAACCTCATCTCCAGATAAAGTGCAAAGATAAACAGACTTATAAGTATCATAGCAGCAAGAAAGCTCATCAATCTCAAGTCTATTATGAAAGGAGAAAATTCCACAAGAAGTATGAAAGACAAATTCATGTGGTTCTTCAAAAAGTATTCACATCGAAACAAAACTAGATGTTTGTTTGTGAAAATCTAGATCATTATGCAAATAAGTATCCTCAGGCAACCAGGAAAGATGCCAAGTTCCTGGAAAAACTTGAAAAACTTATGTCTATTCAGCCTCATAATGTCATTGAAGAAATCCTTGAGGAACAATCTAGTGAGGACAGTGATACATAGTTTGCCATTATTGTGTCTGCATCAGAAGCAGAATCATCAAATGTATCTGATGATTATTCGTTATACATACTGCAACAAACATGTATGAAGATTGATCGTAATCTAGTTCAACGACCAAATATCCATATCTAGTTATTTCAATAGGACAAATATGATCGGCCCATTAAGGCTATTAGACTTATCGATACAGGATCAAGTCGTGTAAACATGAAGCCCAATATCCTATCAGCAGGAGCATGGACTTCTTGTAATGAACATTTTCTTGCAGCTGATGGAAACAGTTTCAAGATTGGGTTGATAACCAGGAAGTGAATCGACATTCGTTTCTTTCCTCAATGTACAGTTTGGACTAAAGTACTTGGAAGCAATCTACCAGACCCAGATATCTTAATTGGCATGGATACGTACAGTAAAGCATTACCGCTACAAACCCTACACACAGACCTTAGGTATCGAAATCTTTTCAGTGCATACACTGATATTAAAAATGTGTTTAAGCTAACCTCAATTCCTGCACATTACACTGGACTTCGAGATAAACTATTGAGCTATTGTTCAGACTCTCATTCACAATTTACTTATCCATATCCTCTATAGAAAAATGTTGACTTTTTCATAAGTCTACCTTTTAAGAAGAACGAGGATATAAATTCTACGAAAGCCACACATCCAGGAATGAACCCTGATGATTTGAAGCTAGCACAAGATGAATGTGTTGTATTGCTGCAGCAAGGATTGATCGAGCCCTCAAAGTCGGATTGGGCTTGTCAAGCGTTCTATGTCAACAAACGTTCAGAGCATAAACGTGGTAAAAAGAGATTAGTCATTGACTATAACCCTCTTAATGCTTTCTTGCAAGATGACAAGTTTCCTCTACCTAAAATCAGTACAAAGGTATTATTTCTTAAAGAAGCTATTATATTCTCAAAGTTTGATCTTAAAGCAGGATTTTGGCAATTGGGTATACACCTTGAACAACGTTATAAGACTGTATTCTGCATTCCCAATGCTCAGTACCAATGGACTGTTATGTCATTTGGACTAAAAGTTGCTCCATCACTATTTAAAAAGTCCATCACAAAAATCTGTGAGTCTATCCTCAACAATGTATTGATTTACATCGATGATATCCTTTTGTCCTCAAAAACTCGTGAGGAACATCAGGCCCTTCTGAACAGATTTTTAGATCTTACACAACAGTATGAGATTATGTTTTCGGCCTTGAAAAGCACTATTGGTACATTAGAAATTGAAAACCAGGTCAACATGTTGCTAAGGAATTATTACAATTTCTGGATGTGAAACATATTCAACAATTCCTCAGGATTGTTAACTATATCAGACATTTCATACCACATGTGGCAACCTACACTTTATGCTTATCTAAGCTCTTATGCAAGAATCCACCAACATGGGGAAAAGAACAAGCTGCAACTGTAAAGCATCTTAAGTAGATTTGTCAAGATTCTCCTCCTTTAAAGATTCCTAACCAAGGACGTGTCCTCCAAACAAATGCTAGTGACACCCACTGGGGTGCTGTACTTATCGAAGAACTCAATAACCAACGCCATTATTGTGGACATACTAGTGGAGCTTTCAGTTCAACTGAATGTCACTATCATATCTCGTATAAGGAGATTCTCGTTGTCAAAAGAGATATAGAAAAATTCACTATCCATCTCACTCCTTATCATTTCGTCATTGAAATTGATAATACTGCTTTTCTCAAGATTTTATAACAAGCTAGGAAAAAGATTCCCAACAGCCAACTTTTACGCTAGCAAGAGTGGTTCTCTGTTTATAAATTCAATGTTCGACACCTGAAAGGTCACAAGAACATCTTAGCTGATTATCTTTCAAGACCTTTCAAGCCACTCTTCTTTGTTTCCTCTTCCTTGAAACTCCCAATTCCTCTCTTTTGGCTTATGAAGTTTTCCAGGTTTGCTAGATACAAGAAAGATTTTCTTCTCTGGTTTTCACGTAGACATACTAATGTTGAAAGTCTTTCTCCAATTCTTTACCAGAGTATTTTCTATTAGATGCATGAAATTCTCCTCAAGCATGACATCATTGCTAAGCCTAGCCATTTTGGCATGCTCACTCTATATAAATACATTTATTTCCTTTATGATTCTCTTGATGAGGATGTACTTTGGCATCTCTGGTCTCTAATTGCTCTGTATACTTGTATAATCGCACTCTCTCCTCTACATGTATATCACCATTTGACAGATCCAACAAATTCAGAATCCCTTCTATGGACATTCCTTGAATGGTTCCAACCTCTCTTTAAATGGCGTATTGATATGTCTCTAGAGTTATCACGACATCGTCTTTGGAATATAGCATTGGACGACAAAAATGCTTATGTTTTTTATCTATTGCATCGTCCTTATTGCATGACTAATACAAATATGCTCTGCACAATTAGTCATATTCAGTATTGGCGAAGCTTCCCTAATTGGTCTAATGAAGAAGTACAAGCTACTGAAGAACTTTATGCTTTTCTAGATCAATATAACCAGCATCCACAGTCTGATATTTCTCCTCTTTGTACATCCCAAGGATCTTATTTTGGAGATACAGCTCTCAGACAACCTATTAGCACTCCACCAGTAAGTGAATGGGCATTTTTTAATGATCACTATATCAACATTCGTGGAGGATCTATTCCCTGTCCAACTTATAGGCCTACTGTAGAATCAAGCCCATAGCCAGAAGAAGTTAGTTCGGCTGGCACCTTTGTTACAAGCCCATGGCCTGCTGAATGGGCTCAAACCAACATCCATGAACTTATTGAACAAATCGATCGAGAAATGAAATTGACAAATGACGATGATGACCTTACTTTATACCAATAAAGAAAGCTCTCCTTTTGAGACAACTGACATGATGAAAGATGAACGTACATCACCATCAACAACTGTTGAAGATTCCATCTTATCATCCTCTTTTTCACCTTTAGCCTTTTCTACTGTAGTCTTTTAGACTTCTATACCTAAGCACTATTTGCTTTAGGACTTTTGGTTAAAGTAGATTCTTTTTTTATAAGGTTAGGTGAAATAATCCTTTCCTTTTGTTAAAGTGTAATTATTGTGTCTCTAGGTAGATTTACCTTTTTTTCTATGTAAGGTAAAAACAAGTCGTATAGCTCCAACATGTAGATGTATATGATTGTGCTCTCCATAAGGCGATTAGCTCTTTAGGGATTTCTAGCTTTACGTATTGTTCTGCAGTTGCAGATCTGAGACTACACTATTCCAATCTGAAACTTTGGATGATTTTCTTCACTCTAGGTCTAGTAATAGATAACACACTACGAATGCTTCTCATCCAAAAAACGGTAACAAGAATAAATACTGTACGGACTCAACAAAAGTAAAGAAGACTCACAAACACAATTCTCTATAGGCATGAGTAATTTCTACAGGATTTTTTATTTTATTTGACAACACACGCTTTACAAATGAAGGTAGACTATTTAGAGATAGACTTGATGATAAATGTACCGGATCTGTAGAAACTGACTCCATGTCACTCATCTTTCTTTTCTATCACACTTCTTAAACCTGAATCAATATATGTTACCCGCCTGACTAAGATGCGAAAGTTGACTATGTTTTCAAGTAAACCACAAGCAGTAGTGGAATACTAAGCGAGGAGTAACACTCCAAGGGGTACGCAAGTTTATTCGGATTCAGCTGAATCTACCTAACCACAAACTAGACAAAGATACCACGCTAGGTATGGAAAATCTTCTCGGACTTTATTTTACTCTGACTTTGATCTATTCTGAGACCCTTACAAGCACACAGGAAAACTATGACCTTTTCTGGTTAATCCTCCCGACTAACTCCTCTCTAAACCACTTTACTGGCTATATCATTGACTACCAAAGTCACTACATAGAAGTTCCAATTATCAGAGACTTGCACCATTCAACGCCTATTCTTCGACTAACACAGGACTTACTGCTCACACCTCTTAGGAACCCTACTTTACTCATATACTCTTGACCAGAGGTTAAAGGTATTCAAGGCATTCATTAGGACAAAGATTGAAGTGTCCACAACTTTGAAGAATAACAATAGATTATCTACAAATGCAGAACCAAAGACTCTAGCTCCTCACACTTTGAATGGAAATTGAATCTGCCTTTAAACCTTATCAAGTGATCTATCATCCTAGACAATGCTTCATATATAATATGAATAATAAACAGATAATGGATCACCTTGATGTAATCCTATGCACACTTTGAACAAATTGGTGAGTTCTACATTACCTTAACACCCTATAGAAAGTAGCTGTGATGCATTGTAAGAATCATATAGTGAAGAGAAATCATAAAGCTTCAAGTATATATTATCTGAAGTACCAATGAATAGAGTCAAAAGCCTTATTAAAGTCAACTCTAATGACAGAGTCCTTATTGAAATTCTTTCTACCATAAGCATGGAAGAGCTTTTGAACAAGCAGCACATTTCCTCCAATCAACCTATGTAACATGAATGTACCTTACGATGCATTGATTAATGATTTCAAGATGTGTTTCAATCTTGTTGCGATGATCTTGCATATGATCTTGTAAAACATAATTATACAACAGTTGTGAAATTATTAGTTAGCCATATGAAATATTGAAATGTAAGGAGTGAGCTTGAACGCATGCATATTACAATCTTGCCAACTTTAAATATAAATATTACACTTGAAACAAAATTATAGAAGTAAGCGGAGTCCATAAATTTCTTCAAATTATTAATTCTCCACACTTGGAACTCATCAATGCCCAATGCATTGCATCAAGAATTGTGTTCCCCTCCCATTGATTGACGGTCAAACCAGACGAACGATTAAATATCAACATGATTAATTGATAATGCTTATTATCATCACAAAACAAAATTGTAGTATTACACACAACGAAAGGCAAGCCATTACCTGATAATAGCATCTAAATTCGAGTGAGAATTAATTACATTTTTTCTTCTCCTTCTACTTCCAAGCAACTAGCAAATAAACAATTAACAAACTAGTATCAATCAAGTCATGCCATCAACTTGGAGGCGAAAAGAGGTGATACATTATGGTCCGGTCCGTTTTAGCGTAATTTGGACCTCGATCATTGCGGTTTGATTTAGAGATTTCCCCAACCACATATAGTATAGCTGTTCATACCTGGCTGGCTCTGAAGGCAAAATGTACAAGAAATTATGAGCTCCGATCTCCAAGTAATCAGCAAAAGGCGTACGCACATGGTAACAATTTCTTCATCAGTGACCCATAGGAAAATTTGCAGCAAACATGGACACCACTTCTAGTTTTGACCGAATTATGCCAAGTATCTGAACAAATTGGGATTATCCTTATCTCTCTCCAGATAGTCTCTGGTAATTAGATCTTCAATGCGCTTCTTAATCGCCTTGAAATCAGGCTGGAAAAATGAACAATTCAATCAACCTGGTTTATAACTAAAACGGGAAACATATATCATCTGGATTAACTGAGCATCATTTTAAACCTTGAACATGCGGCCCAACTGCTCTACACATTCCATCACTAACTGTTGGTGACCCAAAACTTTGCGACTTTTCATTATGCGAACAATGGAGGCATCAATGGCATAACGCCTATCTTTATCAACATCTTCGATCACTTTCTTCTTTTCATCCACAGGAGGTAGAGGGATCTACAAGATGAACAATGGCCTGGGTCTACAACACCTCTACAATCAAATCATTTTAAAAAAAAAAACAGGTCGTCTGAGTCCAAGTTACCTTTATCCTCCTCATTTTGTCCGTAAACTTAAAGTTAAACTCAAAATAATCAGTGGGAGAGATCGTTCTTGTGTTTGGCTCTTTACTTAGGATCTTATATTTAGCACATGACAAAGAGTGGAGGAGTCTGACCACGTCATCATCAGTCAAGTTTAACTGAGTCATTATCTCTGAATAACTCAATCTATCTGATGAGTTGAAAAGCAACAAGGCGGAAGCCTGTGACATCAGCAAGAAAAAGAACCTGTATTACTGATGCAAATCTACAACCTACACCACCACACTCTAATCAAGATAAATGAATATAAGTAGATTTAACTACATAAATTACCTGATACGTTGTGACAATCAACTCCATAGTTTTTGGTTCAAACTTCCCAATTAGATTACAAGTACCCAATGAGTATATCCATGTAAGTTTTCTGTGTTTTGTCTTTGTTTGATAAAATTCCCTGAAAACCTCAACACACTTGACCTAAATTAATGGATAACAGGTAAAAGATGTGATCAGCAAACACTTTTCAAATCCACAAAGTTACTTTTAAATCTCTTGACCCGAAACAAACATACCATCTCCGCAGGAAGATTCAAATCAAAAGACTTGTAACTCGGCCAAAAGCCAGTTGTCAAAACAGTAACTGTCAAATCAATCCCTGGATTTGCGTTTGGATTGTTATTTAAATACTCCTCAAAACTACTTTGATTCTCCCTTGCTAAGGTCAAGTCCGTAACCTAGGAGAGAGAACCATTATTGGGAAAGAAACTCAATTTGTAACCAAGTTACAAAAACATTAGGAATTTAAATCGAAAAGGCATTCATCCATAACAGCTCACCATGCCCTCCATTTTTGATGTGAACTGGCCACCACATTGCTGCTTCAGCTTTGTCAAAATACTTCTTTCATGGTCATCGTTAGCACTCTTATCAAAAAGAAGCCGTCGAGCAAGCTTTTTCCTAAGAATAATTGTTGAGCCAATATTCATCATCATAGTTAAAAATTTTCATGTTGTCAATTAGTTAACCACCCCATTCATGGAAAACTTTTATTTATTTACCGGTAAAACTCTGCAAATAAATCTTTGTCACTGATATAAGCAAGCAGCTTTACAACCTGCATATCGCTAGCATATTCAATAACAAAGATGTAAATGTAATGCTTTCATATAATGGGAGAATAACAAGTGTCACCTTTTCCAATGTTTCCTCAATGGCTTCATCGCTCAGTTTCTCACTTCCACCTTTCTTAAGAATATTATCACAAAATGTGGCTAGTAATTCTGCACTTGAACTTCCGGCCACACCCTTGTTGCAGAAGACCTCAAAAGCTTCCTTGAGTGCCTAGATTGGAGCAAAGAAAGTTCAAACACAATGGATCACTAAGAGTGAGATCCATCAACTAACTAAAATGTTATGCCTAACAAACCTTGTGAAAAAGAGTGTGGTTCTGGAAACAATCATTGACATATGTCAAGTATTTGTCATGCAGCTCAATAACCTTCCTGACAAAAACCTGAAGAACACAAAATCCATTTCAACTAATTTAAGTTGACCAACAAACTGTAGTTGAGAAAACCAAAAACACTTTTACCTGTTCCTGTAAACCAACCACATCCTTCTTATCTGCCTGTAAAAGAAAACAACATAAAACAGAAACAAATGTTAGCATTAGAATTGATCGCAAGATTGGATTTTTGAATGATAGCATGTACAATTAAATGACAACAATATGAAGTAGCAAAGCAAGCAAATACAAATTGAAAAATCAACAAAACCAAAAATGTTAATAGAAGAACACCAATTACAGAAGCTCATCTTTCGGCACAGCATATATCCCGACAATCAATATATGCCATCTTAATGCTTGAAATATTCATATCCTTTGCCCATGGTACATCAGTCTATGTAAACATTAATTATAAGGTTTTTAAACCAATAAGTCAGGCTCATAGACTAGATTAGTTATGACTAATAAGATGCTGCTAACAAGGGCCATTAAAGACATAGCAACCCCACCACAAAATGAAGTGATGCAAGGAAACAATTGAAGCTGTTAAATGTCACTAACCATGACGGCTTCACATTGAATAGCTTATTCCACAAGTAGTGGCATTCATTTCAAGATAAGGAACATTGACAAAACTATTTGAGAAACTTCATTCCAGATGGTACTGTTCATTTGTTAATCCTATATAGAAGGATGTTGATTTGTTACACTTAAAAGATGGTTCTATTTCGAGGGAAAGAAATAGCCCAACTTATCAATTTGTCAAGAAAATTATTAGCAGCAGAAAAGAAATAAAATCTTGTAGGAACAATATTGAATAAAGTGAGTATAATAATAACACAAACACAAACCTTCTTGTTGCTGGCCACATCTTCTGCCTGTTTAACCAAGGCTGTGCCTTCAGCAGTTACATGCTACATTACAGGATAGAGAAATCAAAGTAAAGGGGAAGACAAGGGATAATAAAAAATTTCTGAACTTGGTTGTGAATAAAGAGAGAAATAAAGAAAAGAAAGTTTGTTTGCCAACCTGTTTAAAGATACTGGAAACAGGATCCAAGCCCCGCGGTATTTTAGAGAATAGCCTGAACATTCGTGATAGATCTTCCACCTAAACAAGTGTTATAAAGAGCAGAGAACAGTAATCACCATTTTCCTTCCCACAGTTCAAACCGGCAAGAGAATAGAAAGGATTAAATGGAAACACTAAGCACCTTGTCATCTCTGAGCAATGCATGGCATCCAGAGTGCTCTTTCTCAAGTAGTTGATTTGCATACACAGACAACAACTCATTTTGAACTTTCTACAAAAGGTAGAGAAAACCAGTAATGGAAAACAAAAACATCAGAACGAATAGAATCTTGAGACAATATTATAACTGGGGAGTTCAGTAGAAATAGAGCTGCTTGAGCAGTAAATTGCCCATTTCAAATAACAGCTTCCAGCCTTGAGATAGCAATTTCACTGATCACCCCAAAAATTTGAACTCGGAACAAAAGCAACTACAAACCTCTAGCAATTTTGGCTCGCTACTGGAATGTAAGTAGTGAGAAACCCTATCTTTCTCCCGTTTCAGACACTCCTCAGCCTAGAACGATAAAAAAAAAAAAAAAGAAGAATTAGACAACCTCTTAGACAGGCTGATCTCCAGTGTAGAGAAAAAAAAATCATAGGCTCACTTTCAACATATAATCTGGACAAGAATCTTCCAGAATCCAGTTTGATGCCTTCCTCGAATAATAGGCAGCTGTATCCGTAAGCATGGCTGCCTCAAAGTCATTTTCATAGTGATCCATCTGACCCATACCAATTTCAACAAATATATCTAAAACATTCTTCAATAGAGCTCGATCAATCTGTTCACCCTCCCGATCTTGATCGATCTAATTTAAGATGATGTGGTTATTCAAGACTGTCCAAGAAATTTACTCCACCTACTTTATGCCAAGAACTTATAAAGTAAATTCACAAGCTTACAAGAGATATCACAGCATCCCTCACTTTTCCATTCAACTCCTGATAAACCTGATATGAAAAGTTGGGAAAAAAAAATCATAAAGCAGAACAGAGTATAGGATGTTTCAAACAAGTTATTCAGTCTTCATTCTAGTACTACTTCAATCTAACATTCATCTAATTTGTCAGAGTTATTTATATTTGCAGAGGATAAGTCTTCCTTCTAGTGCTACTTCAATCTGACAAACCAAGATTCAAAGGTTCAACATTGACCCACCAGATCACGAAAACAAGTTAATCCAACTTCATTGAGAGGTGGAAGCGACCTCCGAGCAATAAAGTAGCGATCAAGGTAATGGAAGAAGCGAGACAGCCACCTCACCATAACTTTATGGTTTGCCCACCTTTTGACAAGCTCTCTCAACATGAACTCATCATGCTTCTCTCTCAATGACGGCAATACCTGAATAAGGAATTAGACATGGTACTCATTGTCACAAATAATAGAATTGATTAATTCTCTACAAGCACATTTGTAAACAAGAGCACAGCTTTAACAACAAAGAAGCCGAACTAAAGATTTGCAATTAACAATTTCAGATATTAGACAAAATCTGCAAGTTAAAGAGTAGTGAACTTGTAACAGAAAACAACAAGCATGACAAAATCTTTGAAGTTCTAAGTTTAAGAAGAAACTTCAGCTTTTTGCGAAGAACATTTGAACTGGAATTCGAGAAAAAAAAAATGGACAGAAGAGAGAAGTGTGTATGAAGCTTCCTTACCAAATCATTGTGATGCATATATAGATTAGAAAAGGCACAACTCTTCCAGTCTCCAGGATAGGCAAATTGAATATTAGATGATGTTTGGTTTAGAACAATGCCGAGTTTTCAGTTTCAAGATCATAAAAGTTCACATAATTTCAGTAAGAAACAAAAAATTGTCAGATGCATTTGGTATTAAATGAAGCCCACAATCATTCAACAAGAAACAACCAGCGCCAAGGATTGTGTCAAATTATAATACCAAAGAAAAACTTGAAAGTAATTGCTTTACTGAATGCAACAATGCTCGGTCCATGCACAGGTTTACAAGGGTCATCATAATCCATTAATTCCCATAAAATCATAGAAAGGAGGCAATCCCAACATCATGAAGTATCCAACATAATGCATGCATCTCCTTACAGGTCTATTGCACAGAAGAAAGAACTTTAATGCAGAGACCATACCACATGCATGGACCATGACATACATTGAAGAAACTGGATTAGTTTGTTCTCACCGTTGATGTGATATAGTCTTCAAATGACTCTCTGTATTTGTCATACAGCTGTTGTGAGTAATCATGTGGAGGCTTCTGTGTACACATGTTATATATGGTACTGTAAACAAAATTAAAGAAAGAAATATTTAAAACCCTCATCAACTAACAAGGGAAAACTTAGGAATTTGTCAATACAAAAGCATGATTTGTCAAAAGAATGAATACGTGTAGAGCATCATGTAGTCCTCAGAGCTGAACTGTGACTCAGGTAACCCTTCTAGGATGTTCTTCAACTTTGTGATCCCCTTTTGCATAAATTCCCATCCTTGTTCTAAGTCAATCGTTTTTCGTTCATTCATTGTCATGTTGACAACAAAACCTCAGCGTACAAATATCTGCAGATATACAAAGCCTATAAATGAATTAATTGATTCAGGGAGACGAGTTACAGAAGCTAATTTTCAGCAAAGTAGGGCTAGAAACGGGTAGATTAGGCTGGAAAAATAAGGAATTTTAACAAAAACCTTATTTTTAAAAAATTTGGCACAACAGCTGCTGTATTTCTCCAGAAAAACAATTATGTATACAAGTCTTATAAGAAAGTTCAATCCATCATAGGAAAAATAAGTCCTAAAAGAAGCCTATTGATAATAGGAAAATCAAGTAATATCTTAAGAAAAGATATTAAGATGATTATGCATCATAAACTCACTTCAAATCATGCAGAAAATAGTAAAAACTTCATTTCGACGAGCTTAAATGACCAATAACTGCACGTAAAACAAAATGAAATTTGCAGTCCTAAAATTCCCAAAGCATGACAGGACGAATTCCGCTATCAAAGCGTCGAAGAGCCAAAATACACTCAACATAACAAAAACACTAACCCAAAGAATCACCGTCAACAAACTACTGGAATATCCCCTATAGTTCCCTAACCTAGAACAAACTCGCAACTCGTAAGAGCTAACCCACCATTGTATCGCAACAAAACCACTTGATACAATTGAGATCTCAGGAAACCCGATTGTCGGATAACGATTCCGAGACTCTGCCTCAAGAATCTAAATGTCCTTTTTCGCCCTAATTGTAATCGATTTTTGGGTCAATAACAGGAATCGAAGCTCGCACAAAATACATTTTAACATAGTTTATCAAATACAGATAAAAAACCATCAATCCGCACAACATAAACGATCAACAGAAAGATCGAGAGACATAACTCCGAATTAGAAAGTTCACATATACATAAAGAAAAGACTGCAAAAATCCAGATAAACCGATAGTGCGGCGCCGAATGAGAGAGGCTCACCTGCTCCAGGGAGGAGGAAACCTAGGAGACAACGACTGACGGGGAGAAGTTGTTGAAGAAGGTATGGCTTTTGCTTCGGGCGTTGGATCCTCTATTATTTATTCACTATCTTCCCTTTCTTGTGTTTTCTACTGCCATTATTATTTTGGGGGATTTAGTCCCAAAATGATTTTCTTGTTCACTCTTTAGCGTTTAGTTCATGTGGTTTATAGTTTTAGACATTGGATGTGGGCTACAAATTGTGAAATCTAGAAAAAGATTTTATTTTTTACGGTTATCTTTTTTTTTTTGGGTACAAAACTAAAAATTATTAAAGAGCTTTAATTAATTAGGAAAGTCATATGGTCCTGTTTGGCAATCAGCTGATAGCTGGTTTGATCAGCGGATTGCATTAATTGTTTGTTAAAGATGTTTGGTAAAATTAGCTGTTTAATATTAACTGTTTAAGTAT
>JANZLF010000221.1:21770530-21780906 GCA_026546835.1 Erythroxylum foetidum
TTAGCTTTATAAGCATATCAACATTGAGCATCCTTATGTATTTTGTTTTAAGCTTTGATGTGTATGATGATATGTATTTGCTCAAATTCTTTGAAATAGTAAGGAAATGAAGAATTGAAATTCCTTTTGTGTATGAATATGTTTGTCTGGAGGGTGAGTTGGATGGTTAGAATTTTTATGGATGAATGTATGTGTGTTTAGTATTGGTTGTTGAATGTTGGGAGTACGGGTTTCAAAATTTGGGAGTTCGCCACAGAAAAGCCAAAGGTTGGCTACGACAAAATTCTCTCGCTAAGCATCTGTTGCAACGAACATTTTGTCGCCATGGTGAACCTGCCACTTTATCACACTATCAATCTTTCAAATTTAAAACTTTTCGACCCTCCCCTCACGTGATCCTTGCCTGACATCCTCGAGTGGTTGCTCTGGATAGAAAATGGGACCCATACCCAACATCTTTGGTATCAGAGCGATAGTTGGACTCCAGAACTAGGGTCCAACATAATTGAAGAGACCCATAGGAGAAAACAAAGAGAAGCTAGAAGATGTTTCAAACGTCTACCATTCTTTCACTAAAAGAGAATAATAGTTATATAAAAATGTAAAACAACTCTTAGATTTCTTAAGAAACTAAACAAACTTATCAAGAAACTAAAGAGATTTCTAGAAATAATAGCAAATTTATTTTGAGTTTATATTTTTAACACTTCTTCGTAATCTCAAAATCTAGTTATGCCAAGTCTTGCTTGTAATCTTGCAAAATCTTCAACCTTCAATGCCTTGGTGAATATATATGCAATTTGATTAAGAGATTTCACATATTTAAGCTGTACATCCTTTTTGTTAATATACTTCTCATATAAAATGAAATCTTGTATATATGTGCTTGCTCCTATAATGCAAAATAGGATTTTTTTTTTCTTATGTAATTGATGATTTGTTGTCAACAAAAACCTCAATAGCTTCTTTTTGTAATATATACATCATTTTAAATAATTTTCTCAACAATATATCATGACAACACAAGTAGTAATAGCCATATACTCTGCTTCATATGTTGAAAGAGTTACAATAGGTTTCTTTTTTGAACTCTAAGTAAATATAACATCTTTAAGTCTAAACAAAAAACTAGTGGTACTTCTTCTATCATTAACATCACCTCCCCAATCATTATTGTTGTACCCAAACAGATTTCAATTATTGGAACACGAATAAAACAAGCTATAATTAATAGTTCCTTTAACATATCTCAACATCCTTTTACCATCCTTAAAATGAGTGATAGTTGGAGACTCCATATATCAACTAATAATTCCAAATCCATAAAGAATATCAGGTTTACAACAAGTCAAGTACCTTAAATTTCCAACAAGCTTTCTATACATAGTTAAATCCACCTTTTCACCATCATCAAATCTTAATAACTTTACTCCACATTCAACTGGTGTAGACATCGGTTGACAATTTTCCATGATGAAGTCTTTCAAAATCTTCATTTCATAATTTTTTTATGAGACAAAAATGCCTTCATCTTATTACTTCATTTCAATTCCAAGATAACAGGACATAATCCCTATATCAGTCATCTCAAATTCTGCAGTCATCTCCTTTTAAAATTCATCAAGTAAGGTTGAATTGTTTCATGTAAAAATCAAGTCATCAACATACAAACAAGCAATTAACATATCACCATTCTCCTTTTTCTTCACATAAAGACCATTTTCATATGGACATTTTAAGAATTCCTTTTGAGCAAAGTAATTATCAATGTGGCTGCACCAACCTCTTGGAGCTTGCTTTAAACCAATAATGTAATATCCTAGTTTGATTATTGTACTGTGTAATGTTTTGTACATGTATTTCATGGAATATGCTCTATTTATGGTGTATTAGAGAAATTTAAGCGTTTAAATGTATTATTGAGGTTATAACAAAGATCACAGATAGATCAAAGATAGTTTTGGACTCGATCGAAAATTTATTGGAAAATTTTCGAAAACTCTAAAAAGCTACGGAATGAGTCTGAATAAGCTTTAAAAGCCCCGAAATGAACTTTAGAGATTTAGGTGACACTTTTGAATAAAATTTGGACGATTCTGGTGACATTAAGTGATTTTCGAATTTAATCCGAAAATTCTTCCAAGCAACTAACAAGTTATCGAATAATTTTAAAATACGTGAAAAGCTCCAGAATTAGGACTAGGGTTCCTAGGAATTGAAACGGGTCAAAACGAAGGTTATTTGAATAGAATTCGGGTAATCCAAAATTATTTGACTAAAATGCTCTTTTTGCAAAATAATGGGTATTGAGAATTTTAAACCCATTCGAAAATATTGTAAGCATCCAATCAACTTATGGTCAATTTGATGATAAGATAGTTGTGGAATAATTTCAAGATTTAATTTCTTTAGTTTGTGAATTAAATGCATTAAAGGGCAATTTGGTCTTTTTACATGATATTTATGGATTGATGAGTCATTAGAGATGACCAATGAGAAAGTGACTTGTGTGTGATGAGTCATTGGAGATGAACAATGAGAAAGTGACATGTGTGTGATGAGTCATTAGTGATGACAAATAAGAAGGTGATATGTGTTATCCATTAAATGAGTATAAAATGCAAAACTTAAGACATTTTGCTTCGTTCTTTTAACAAAAATGTGAGAGTGATGAGAGAGTAACCGTGAGACCAAAAAGAAAGGGAAAAGAAGAGAAGCTAAGGGTGAATATCAGCTAAAGAGAGAGGAAGAAGAGCGTAGTCATTTTTTATAGAAATTGATGGTGATTTAAAAGAATCTTGAAGTATTCATCAAATACCCAAAAAATTGGAGGAAGAAAGGGTAAAGGAGAGGCACTAAATGCTTAAGTGTGCTTGGCGAAAAGTTTGCGAAGTTGTGAGCGTATTTTAATTGTTTTATATGATTAAATTATTTACAAAAGAATTAATGACATGTGAGTACTCTTTATATTGATTTTATGCAAATGGTTTTCATTTGATTATGAAATGAATTTTTATGTTGAGTTTTATACGAATGATATTTTAGAAGTGAATATTGCTAGCATAAGATTATGCTTGAGCAATATATGAGTTTTAATTTGAAAGTTAAATTTTGTATGATTGGAAGTTACATTGAAATTATGGATTAAATTGAATGATTATGAATCTTCCCATAATTGATTTCGAAAATAAGTTGATTTGAAAAAGTATGAGTTACTTTTGCCTATGGTACATCATTAGGCTTTATACATATTATTGTACTAGTTTATAGTGGTTAACATATTACGGTAAGCGATGTAGAACCAAATCTATAAATAGTGGTTAACCAATCATGGGTAAGCGATATAGAACTAGTTCCATAACTTGTTATAGGTACGCGATGCAGAACCAGCTTCGTAACTACTTGTTTATAGCTATTAACCTGTTACGCGTAAGCAATGCATAATCAACTATGAGACTTTATGCCTAGTGTACCATATGGTAAAGAAACCAGTGGTAGGCTATGTTGAGTAAGAAAATTCATGACAATAATAATGTCGTCACTATTTATTTTAAAATTAATTTGAGAGGTATCATATGGTATTAATTCTAATGGTTAACTTATTTTTTTAGTATTAAATTTTCAAAAAACTTGTTTCCAATTGATTAAGAAAAATGGAAAATGGAAAGTTTTATATTATAAGTCTAATTTCGAAAAGTGTTTCGAAATAGTATTTCAAAAAAATTGAAATTGTGTTTTACGAAATGTTATGTTATTACTAGATTTGATGATGCACGAATAAAATGTTATAGAAAATGTTTTACCATGAGCTTTATGATTGTATGGAATAATAGTTATATTGTTATAAAAAGTTCTATTTTCTTATAAACTAATTACACTCATTTAGCTCACCCTTATTTTTATGTTTTTAAACAAACCACCCCAGATATGCATACAGGTGTTGCAGTAATTGAGCCTCTGCCATAGGATTAGTTGTATCGTCAGGTGTTGTTGTGCTTGTGTCATTTTGATATGTACATTTGTGTAAAGAATGGATGTTTGTAAAGGCTTTTAAATGAAATGCATGAATATGTTTTAGCTTTTAAAATTTTATAGTAGTGATTGTTGAGAATTATTTCTTTGGGGTTGCTTGTGAGTGGACTTGAAGTCCAAAATTTGTAGTTGAGAAATTGGTATAAATATAGAAGTGTTTTGAAATTTTATAGGGCTTTTGAAAATTTTGAGAATGTCAAAATGCAATCATTATGTTGCTGAAATTTTTAATAAAACATTTTGAAAAAATTTTTCCAAAATTTTCCACGCTTTTAACTTTTAATATATAAAAGGGTTTTAATAATTGAACACGTTAGCTTTATGGGAACCCTTCTGTTGAGTTAGATATCAATTGAAGGGTTACCGTGGGGTCGCTAAGAGGGCTCTACCCGAGTTCTGAAAGGGAAACTCTAGGATGGGTCCTTTCATATAAGGTCTTCTTCAACTTCAACACTTTATCTTCATAACCTTTGACAACATATCTAGGAGGTTGTTCAATATAAGCATCCTCCTTCAAATGTCCATTCAAGAATATAGATTTGACATCCATTTGATAAATTCTCCATTATCTTTGTGTAACCAATGCCACAATTAATTTGATTGTTTCCAAACAAACAATCAAAACAAAGACTTCATCATAATCAATGCCTCGTTGTTGGTTATAACCTTTAGCAACCAATCTAGCTTTGAGCTTCTCCTCTTTCATTTTTCTTGACGTTGTAAATCCATTTGACACCAATAACGTACTTGTCTTTTGGAAGAATTCCAATATCCATGTATCGTTCTTATGAATGGAATTTATTTCTTCATCCATGGCCTTTCTCCATTTTTGATCTTCTACCGCATCTTCAAAGTTTAATGATTTTGCACTACAAAACAAACAAAATAGAGCAGAATTGTTGATTTCATTAGTGTTTGAATAAATGTCTTAAACACTTCTTTTTTTAGGCCTTTCGAAGGAGCTTGAAGGACTCAAATCAGCATGAGTTGCTGTTGGAGAAGACACTCTAGGAGACATTGGATGTTCATTTTTATTTTGAATAAAATCAACATCAAATATTAGAAGAAAGTTATAGTCTTCCTCTTGATTTTCCCAGTTCCAATAATCATCTTGGTTAACAACAATCTTCTTGCTTCTAGGATTTTAAATCTATAACCTGTAGACTTAGCGTCATAGCCAATAAACACAAGCTTCTCACTTTTATCATCTAGCTTTACTCTTGTTTCATCAGAACATGAGCATACACAATACAACCAAAAAAATCTTAAATGAGAAAGAGTAGGTATTTTACCGCTCCATCCCTCTTGAGGACTAATTTTCTATAAGTTTTTATAGAACATCTCTTGCTTAAATATACAGTTGAAAATATAGCTTCTGCCTATAATTCTTTAGGCATGTGTTTGCTCTTTAATATGCTTCTAGTCATGTCCGGAATGATTTTATTCTTCCTCTCTACGATGCCATTTTGTTATGGTCACCTTGGGATTGTCAAAAATCTTCTAATTCCATAATATTCGCAGAAATCATCAAATTGTTTGGAAGTGAACTCACCACCTCTATCTGTTCTTTCATTTTCCATCAACATTTTGAATTTTTGGAAGGTCTCAAAAGCTTTATATTTCTCTTTAAAAAATAAACCCAAGTTTTTTTTACTAAAATCATCGATAAACAATAGGAAATGCTTATTCTTACTAAGAGAGAGAGGATTAATTGGGCCACACATATCAGCATGTACAAGTTCGAGTGGCTTTGATGATCATGAAAGTGAATCCTTTTGAAAGCTATTTCTGAAATGCTTCCCATAAATACAACCTTCACAAATCTGATTTGGATGATCAATAAGAGGCAAGACATGCACCATCTTTTATTTCACCAATTGCTTTAAACTATCAAAATTCAAACATCGCATTTGTTGATGCCAAAGCCAAAAAACAATATGTCAGACAAGTTTTAAATACTTCACATTATCAGTTTGAATTTTAAGAGAAAACATTTTATTCTTTGACATTTTAACATTAGCAATTAACTTATCTTCATAATTTCTAATCATTAATCCACCATCCTTCACTCGAATATCATAACCTTTCTCCAAAAGTTGACTTAAACTCAAAATGTTTGCTTTGAGCGAAGGCTCATAATATACTTAGGAAATAAATTGATGAGATCCATTTTTAGCCAAAGTCAGAATATTACCTATCCTTCAACATTTACATTTTTGTTGTCTCCAAAAGAAATAATTCTTTTAAAAGTTTCATTCAAAGAAACAAATAAGTTTTTCTTGCCTATCATATGGTTGCTTGCACCGCCATCCAAAAACCATGCTTCTTGATCGTTTTCTTCATTATACATTAACAAGAAGGCTGATTCTTCTTCATTTTCTCCTTTTATGCAATAAGCTTTGCCTTCCTTTTTTACTCCATATCTACGTTCAGAGATATAATGACCATAATTTTCACAATTATAACACTATACTTCGACTCTTTTACTATCTCTTTTATGCCAAGTTCCTCTACCATGTTCTCATATTGACTGTCTTTGATTTGAATCTTCAAAGTTGTTGGAGTTTCTATTAAATTTTCCTCTTCCTCTACCTTTATAATTTCTATGTCTATAACCACAAAATCTGCCTCTTCCTCTTTCTCTTCCTCTTTGAGTAAATCCTTACTTTCTTCTTTGTCTTTTAAAGACAATTTTGAAAGAAGAACTTGATCAGATTAAGGTTCCTTCTTTATTATTTGTTCTTCAGGAGCTTGTAATGAGTCCATCAACTTATCAATAGACATTGAATCTAAATCCTTTGATTATTCAATTGCCATAACAACATACTCAAATTTTGGATCCAAAGATTGCAAAACTTGATTATGAGCTTTCCGTCTTAAGAGACTCGAACTCAACTTTCAAGGTTTGACTGACTTACTTTAAGCACCTTATCACTGCCTTTGAAAGAATTATGCAAAATTTCCTATTCTTCTTTCGCACTTAAGTGCTAAAAACTTTATCAAACATGATTTCTTCCAAACACTTATGAATGAGTCAAAACTTGTTGGTCTTTCTTCCAAGCTTTATATAAAGCATTCCTCTATATTTGCATCAAATCATCTTCATTTTCAAGTTGTTCAACTCCTTTCTCAACAACATCCCATTCATCTTGCGATCCAAGCAAGGGTTTTATACGAATTTACCAATTATCATAATTCTCTTTGGTGAATTTTGGGAATTGAAAGGGAAACATGCCTCGAATTATCATTATTGGACCAAAACTCTCAAACTATTTGGAGGTATGACCAGAAATACCAAAAAGCAGAAGGTGCCATTAGCCAAAGTGTTGAGTTCATGGCCGATTACCTTCATTACTGGCAAAAGTAAGAAACTTGAAAAAAAAAATCCATTCTATCTTAGGTCACTCACTTCCCCTTCAGTCCCTCAAGCTTGATCTTCCTGAGCTTCACGGTGAACCCGAAGCCATCTCCAAACAAAAAGGCACGTTTGGCTATTGAGAAAGTCAAAGAGCCAATTCTGGTTACCCAACAATCTAATGGTTTCTTAAGGGATCTTTGGAACCCAAAAAGTATGAAGGACCACGTATAGCAGAATCCCTTGTTGAGTTTGTGAATAATGGAGGGACCAACGTAAAGATTTGGAAATTTGGTGGGTTTCATGGGTTTTGAGAGAAAACTGAGAGTTGTTGAGAAAATTCAAAGGAAATACTCTGATGTGGCAGTGTAGAAGACTTTTTATTAGTTCTAGTTGCGGTAGTGTCTGATTGGTTTTAGAACAAGCATACAATAAGTAAACCTTGGCTTCTATTATGAGGTGGGTGCGTGCTTTCAACTCAATATTTAACTCAAAATTAAATGATCTGTATATTTCAAAAAAAATTATGTACTTATAATGTCTACCAACTTTCAAGCGATCACTATTGTAGCAAGTTTCAATTCATGTATCAAATAATCAACCCATGAGGTTTCAATTATCTCTATGCATATAAAATCACTTTATCATGTTACATTGGAATTTATTCTAATCTCTTATACAACCTCATTGCATACTAAAAAATCTCCAAATCTAGACGATATAATTACTATCAGTATTATAATTCCTCGAAATTATCTTTACTTTCATTACTTATAAGATTTACACATTTTTTTTCCTCAAGTAGTCAAACTATTCCTCTCAACATTTCGAATACATTTAATATATCATCAAATTTTGCTTGGATCACTTTAATCTTCAATACCATAGTACTGTCAGATCATTTGTTAACTCGAACAAAAATTTCCAAAGCTCCATATGCCTATGATTAGTTCTTGTAATTCCTCAAATAACTAATTCATCAATGAGGTAACATTGTCTCACGTTATTTTCAATTTCCCAATTGTCTTACCTTTCTTAAATGATTTTCTCCATTCATTTGATTTCCTTTGATTTCACATTGACTTAATCTATGTATGCTCATTCATATTAATTTCTCCACACATTTCCATTTTATTTGCAAACTTAACAACCTGTGTTGGTAACATATTCATCAAAATCTAATTTATATCTCCCGAACATATTTACATAGAATATAACGTGGACCTATATACTCCTCATATTAGCAATTAATGTCTCCTCAAATTCAAGAATCCACTCATAAAGTTGGATATTTTAAATCAAACAAAATACATACATTCTTAGTAGCATGCTCTACCTCTTATGCTTAAATCTCTACTAGGGATAAGACTCCAACATTTACTTTTGATTCAGTAATAGTCATTCATTCCTCGAAATGGAACATTTAATTCACACGATATGATTTGATAAAACATCTCTATCTTAAAAAGACTTCTTACCTCAATCATCTACACTGTTTACATAATCTTTATCAATCAGTTATGTTCATCAATGTTGTTTTAGCCATTCTTAATGCCACGCTGTACATGATCAAAATATTCTTTATAATAAAACTCAAAGGAATAAGAGGCATATTCATTTACTCTTGTAATTTGGCATGTACCATCAAGATCATTACATCTTATATACAAAAGTAATTTCAGCAAGTTACTAATTTATATCTCATGCTAATGATATGATACGTCAATCGCAATTGATTCTGAACAACTTTTGAATATTCTACTATCATTTTAAAAAAATTACTCATCCATAGAAGTTACCCTTTTTAACATAATCGCCTACACCATACTTCCATCGTGTTACTCTAATTCATCTCATAATTGAAACTACAGGGATCATAAATTATCTCCTATACCATATCCAAATATAGATCTCGTATATACTCAATCACATTATTTACCAATATAACCACATCATCGAATATGTACTTATAATAGCTGGTCACATAACCTTGAGAACTTCTACATATATCACTATCGTTTGTTTCATTTTCCCTACGTACTTTCTTAATCAATATATCAGATCATAACTCTTATCACCGTAATTAAACATTCACTTTAAATTCCGAATTCAATCTTTCAATTCCACTTTGCATTAAAAAAACCTTAAATCTTATCATTTCTGCCTATATCTTTATTTCTTCTCAGTCAATTCACGAATATAATTTCACATCCATATCAATTCAAGTATATATCCATGGAAATATTTTGTCACTAAATTCACTAACATAATCATAAATGTTGAATCTATTCCTAACATATCAGACTACGTAATATTTCTTATTTCTAAATATCCACACTTTCCTTTTCTAATAGCCCAAACTCTTAACCAAAGTTCATACATGTGACTCATGCGATCGCAATTACTAAGATTCTATACTCATCAATACCATTCTCTAATGGTGAGGAATTACGTGTAGCAAATCCTTGCAAAACCCCTCGTGTTCTTTTACGAGGTGGCATTTTACTCCTTTAATAAAATACTAATGTTTAGCTTACATTTCAATCTTATTTCCACATGTATGCATGATATGCATGTCATTTAATAAAATCAATCAATGCACAATGCAACAAGAAATCACAAAACATAACAATTTATCCTACTATGCATTCTAAGCCTAGGAAAAGCCTAAGCTCTGATACCAAAAGATGTTGGACCCTATTTTCGGAGTCCAACTATTGCTCTGATACCAAAGATGTTAGGTCTAGGTCCCGTTCCCTATCTCGAGGCAATCGCTCGAGGTTGTCAGGTAAGGATCACGCGAGGGGAGGGTCGAAAAGATTTAAATTTGAAAGATTGGCAGCGTGATAAAGTGGCAGGTTCGTCGCAACGACAAAATGTTCACCACGACGGATGCTTAGCAAGAGAAGTTCTGTAACACCCCACTCCCGTAAGACCCGAACCCGATATCGTTGGTGATATCCGAGTCCGTGTCCCGCGAGAGTGGCGT
>JANZLF010000221.1:21802671-21815038 GCA_026546835.1 Erythroxylum foetidum
GCGCTCGCCCCGAATGAGGAGTTGCAGTTAAAGACCCTGAAAGGTTATAAGCTCAAGGCTTCAGGACTACGAAAGTTGGGCTCTGGGAATGGGGTCCAACATTGGAAGTGCTTTGATTTGATCTGAAATTCTGTATAATATGTGAATTCTCAACGAAAGTTGAAAGCCGGACTTAGGTTCGATGAGAATGAATTTCTGATTAAACATCGCATGTGATTATCTGATATGGCATAATCAGTATTTGATGCATTTCATTAAGTGCATGCTCAGATAAAGGAGTTGTGACTTGAGTAACCAGTTTGAAGCGCTTCCATGTAGAGCTTTGCTCCGTGATTTTTGATTCTGCACATAGAGCTTTGCTCCGCAATATATGTTCTGCACATAGAGCTATGTTCTGTGACTTTGCTCTGACTGAGCCCTATAGGCTAGTATTTGTATAAGTATGTGATAGCCACTCGGTCACAACAATAAGAAAAAATGTGAGTCTCATGCATATAACATTATAAGATCGATATCCATTGAATGAATATCTGTGACACTATATGATATGTGTTTATGATCTGGTGAACTCATCAATGATGGTTCACTCATTGAGTTCGTAAAACTCACCCAAAATTTGCAAATATTTTTCAAGATCAGAAGAATACCCCGTTAGACCAATGGGAGTACACATACAACATTCAAGTAAAGGACAGAGATCGGGATCAGTTCATGTATGCATCTTTATTTTCATTAATTTTCGTATGAAACGATGTATTCTGAAATTTCTGTATTATGTTTATTGATCAAACTCATTTTTGCAATAATTTTTCCAAAATGAAAAGGGTTGTAAATGAGATTGACTTTATGAGTGCAATTATTAAAAATGTGATTGAAAAATTTTATTATTGAAACGGGCCCAAATTGATTATTGATATTTCAAAAAAGTGTGCATTGTTTTAAAAAGAAAGAGTTTTGACTGATTGAGTGTTTTAGCACACTACTCTCGCGGGGCACGGATTCAGCTATCACCCATCGATGTCGGGTTCGAGTCTTGTGGGAGTTGGGTGGTACATATACCCTATATTAAACTTGAGTTTTCACCAAACTTCAATATTAGAGCAATCAGTTCAGCTTTATCACTCTCTCTGCATTTGCTTATATAAGCATAAGCTTTAGGACTAGAAAATTATTTTGCTCTTGATTTTACCACCATCCCTTACTATTATGGGTTTCAAGACCTTTTTACAATGACTAAAAAACTTAATCGAATCAACCAGTTTTATTGTAAAAACTTTGAACCGTTTAAATTTTTTATTCAATTTCAACTTTCTGTTTCAATTTACTTTAATAATTCTTGTTATTAAAAACTAATCAGTTTATTAATTAATCAATCAATTTTTGTAAATTATTAAATTTTTATGAACTAAATAAATCAATTAACTTTTATTTAGTAATTTGTTTCTTTAATTAAACTTCTAGTTTTTTATGAACAAGGACAATATCTTTCAGTTTAGATTCTTTAATTTTATTCAATCTTTAGTCAATTTTATGACGTCTAAACTTTAAATCTTTTTATCTTATCGGTTTAATTTTCAGCCTTTTCACATAAACCACTTCAAGCATTTATTTCACTCTTACCACTGTTAAGTCTAAATGTTGACTTCAGTGAGTCCTCCTTCACTAGTTCACAGGAGATATATCTTTTCTCACCTCATCTTTATATGTAACTCCATTGCTCCCATTAGTTTCTTTTATAAGGCCATTAACACATTTTGGATTTTATAATGAAAAGCCTTTCAAGTTATTAGATAAATCACCCTTGTTTTTTGAGGTTGAATTTTCAATTTTTATGCCATTCTAACCATTAACTTTATGCTTCAACTCCGTTGTTATTTCATCGCTTCCAAGAAATTTCACCTCCCTCTTTTTTGACTATATTTTCTTATTATCAACATTACGAGTGTTCACTAACAAGGCAGATTGTTTTTTATGAATCCTGATGATGGGCACAGAATTATCATTCTTACATTTTTTTTATTAGCAGTTAAGCATAACAAACTTTCATACAAAGGTAAGAAAAAAAACAACTGATAAAACCATTTTTCACATACATAAGGAGGCAAACTTGGTTGGCTAAAGCATTCATTTTGACATGGGACACTAGAGCGCACACATCATAAGCAAGTAGGAAAGAGCTATATTGACCACTCTTTGCCCTTGCAAAAACAAATCATTTCAGAACATAAGGATCACAACTACTTTCCACCTGTGCTTTAGCTATCATAGATCACTTATCCAAATCCTCCAAAATCCTTTTTGTACTTGCCCAATAGGTTTTGAATTCTCTCATCCTTCAAGAATAGAAAACAAATACGACCTCAATAGAATCATCAGAGGTAACATGACACAAAAAATGAAATATGTTAAATCAACCATAAAATAGTCATATAGTTATAACATATTTTGACACAATTCTTGTCTAAAATTAATCTCTTGTTGTTCTTTATTATCATCTTAGGGCTAGTAAATCACAATGCATTCAACAAAATAAATACATTCATGGTTTCATATAATTTCTAGACCACCTGTTCTTCTCATGTTTTATTCATTTTCCTTTTTCACTTTAAACTTTATTTTCTCAGTTTGTACTTTTTAAGTATTACATGTGCTGGGGAAGTTCACACTAAAAAGCAAAAAGTTTTTAGTTGTAAGCTACATTTTATTCATTTAAAACTATTAGAGTATATTCATCACTTCATCCGCTATAAGATTGTACTTGCATGAGAGTAAGGACTTTAAGATTCCTTTATAAACATCCCAGAAGCAAATAGAGATGAAATGGGCCGAACCAAACCCAAGCCCGCTCAGACTTGATCAACCCGACCACTGCTTGCCCACCGATTGAGTTGGGGCTGCCCAATTGGAGGCCCAATCAGGCTAAGGCAGCTTGGCCCAAGCCTAGGCCTAAGGCAAGCTAGGTCGGCCTTCTTAACATAACTTTTTAAAATAATTTTCAAAATGTCTTTTTTGACAAAAGAATATCGTTTTGGGTTTAACTGCCCAGACTGATCGAACCCGAAAAACTAAGGCCCGAGGTTTAACTACCCAGTTCCAAAAAAATTGAGCCCGGTTAATCTTAACCTCGCTATTGACTTCGTGTTTATTTGGATGAGCTTTTAGGAGATTAATAAGTACTTTTTTTATCACACAAGTCATTCCAAAAAATGAGTGTTTAGCTGTAAAATTAAAAAAAAACACTTCTTTAATACATATGACTTTTTTGGCAGCCAAAATAAAGGTTTTTTAAGAAGCTCAAATTTGGAGCTTCTAAAAACAAATCCTTTTTCAGGTAAATTTTTCATATCAATTAATGAGCCTATTTTTTAGTCTCTTTTGTCCTTATGTTTTACATATAATTCCTACAATATCCACAAACTCATCTTCACGTTTATTTTGATAATTATATAATATCATTTGACTTTTTTAAATGTTTTAATATTTATTTTTTATATTAGTTTTAATTATGTTATAATCCATATAAAAGATTTGGTTAGATATATTTTTAATTATGTTTCATATGATTTAAAATTATATAACAATTAATATATTCTACTTTACATATTGTTTAATATACTTTAAACAATATTTATAAGCATAAATAATTTTTATTATAAAATAAAATATAATTAAAATTAAAATTATTTTTTATTTTTACGTTATCAAACAGTCTACTATATGAAGCTCTTTCAAAAAAACTTTTTTTAAATTGACAATCCAACAGTTAACTAACTTTTTAAAAAATCTCTTCCTAATAAAATTCTACTGATAAAAATCCTACTAATATAAACTCATCTAAATAGACACTTTAAGAACCCAGCCAAATCAGCTCAGGCTAGATTCCCATCTCTAGAAGCATCCGATCCTTTTATAACTCTTATGCTTTTTCGCTGACGTTTTGCTATACTGATAACTTTTACTTTATATTATTTATTATATATTCATAAGCTTTTTCAAAAAATTATTCTTGCTGTAAAAATATATAAATAAATTTATCAGTCAGAGTCGGGTGCCAATAGAGAAAGGTTTGAGTCATAACATGTATTAGTTAACAGCTGATTAATTAAAGTAGTTTATAATCAATGGAAATGGAAGAAAAGGAAAAAGTGGTCACATAAGTGTAGCTAGCTCATTGTTACATACAGACGAGATTATACAGAAGCTTTCTTCCGTTCCCATCACATGTAATTCAATTCCAACGTATACATCATTGATTAACTAACTACAGATGAGAATAATCCCCATCTCCACCTCCACCTCCACCTCCACCATGGTATGTTATGGCAGCTCAGCACAGAACTGTTACATTACATGTCCAAATCTTCTACATCAGCGACCTCTAAATAGTTCATGATATGATAATACAGATTGAGGAGATGAACAAATGTGGGAACTGTGCCAAATTAAACCTCTCGAATTGCACGGTTCCTTTAAGCCTAAAATTTCTAAAAAGAGGCTAGGAAGGAAGTCAGAGGCATTACCTGTGGTCACAACACTGCGGTGCTCAAGTGACCATGGAAAGCAATGAAGATCAGTATGGAACATCAGGACAGGGCAGGGCAGAATAGGAGTTGCTGCAATAGAATATAATATGCACCGAGTCTGACACTACTGCATAATCCATTTCTAGTTCACAGTTTTTTTTCCCTATCATGCTTGTTTTTGACTAACCGAGCATGAATTTGAAAATGTCGCGGAGTGTAATAATGCCTTCAACTCGTCTGCTGCCAGCCTCCACAACAATAAGCCGTCTAACACCTGAAACCAATAGAGTTGCATAGAAATCGCTTTTCACAACAGTACACAAACTGAGGGAAGACAAGCCAGCTACAGCAGAATGGTCCACGCACGACCTTTAAATTGCAGGGAAAAACTTTCAACTCCTTGTACTTCCATTTTATGGGATGTTTTGATATATATAGTCCAACCAAATTGGGAAATTAGCAACTTAGAAACAAAAGAGAAAATATGGCGGGGTAGATTGTGGTTGATTCTAGGACAGTCAAAGAAACTGCAATATTTAAGATTATACATAGAAGACCAGTAATGTCTCTTCCAATCAACAAAATTTGCTCAATGCATATGACTTAAAGAAATGAACACAAAAGAATGACTATAATATTACCTGGCTCAGCCAGTCGCTCCATCACTTTATGTACTGTATCAGAGCGCAAACACATTTTGCACCTTTGACTTTTCAGCTCATGTGATGAAAATGAGTTTTGTCCCAACTGCAATGCCTAATCCAATAAACAATACACATATCATGACAGAGGAGTGAATACCAAGATCAATAAAACCAATACCACAGATTTCCAGCATTTGGGATGAAAACAATTCATGGAAAATGAAAACAAAGTGCCATACCATTTAAGCATCATGATAGGTTTCACATACAGACAAAAAGTAAACATACAACACTCATCTTTGCACTAATAAAAGGGACAAAATGTAAACTCTATGTCGAGCATTCTATCACAACCTTCAACTACCGCTCCTACCAAATCTTATCTCCCTTCGGTATATCTCATCTTTTAAAACCACCTTCATAGCAATAATCACTTAATAAAATGGCCACAACAATATTACTAAAACTCAAACACCATTGATCTACCAACTTAAGAAACACTCAAACCTTATACAGATTACAAAGGACTTAAGATTAACTGCTTAATACTGACAAACCAAGCAGCTTATATTAAGTATCAATAGGATTGTTTGGTATATGTATACTATAAGTGAGGATGCTGAAATACTCGAAACTTTGTGAAGATTTATTTTTTGAAACTATCAGTCAAAAGATACAAGGAAAGGTATGGCAATTTCTCGTATATTGAAATACCTCAATAATTTGATATCTAAAAACCCATGGTAATTTAGGTAAGAAAGGCTATTCCAGGGGCACCTTTTTAACTACATAATGGTTTCAATTCATATCCTATTTACAGCTTATCCAATGTACTTAAATCTAAAACAAATCAACCTTAAACAAATCTAAAACAAATCAACCTTAAACAAATCTAAAACAATTCAACCTTAAACATATACCTTATCCTCTAACCAGACATAATTAATGTGAAAAAAAAAATTGTCCAAATCATTCTACTGGTGTTAACTTGTCCAATTTTCGCTGATAGGACTAAGCAGGTCTGCAGGTTGAAAGCCATTTTTAATTCTCTTTTTTCACTTCATTATTCAAATGGGTGAGTTGTTTGCTTTAGCACATACTTATACCTAAAACATTTCCACCCCTAAATATATACCTTATCTTCCAACTCAACATGATTAATGTGAAAAAACATTGTCCACATCCTTCTGCTGGTATTAAATTTCTTAAATAGAACCCTCTCCTCAAATCTTGATCTTGCCACCAGAAATACTTATGCTCAAGTCAACAGCCAGTTCATAGAAAATGTTAGGGATGGCCTCTCGCTCAGTAAGACTAAGCAGGTCTGCAAGTTGAAAGCCATTTTTAATTGTCTCTTTGTTTACTTTAATATGCAAATTAAAGGGTTGTTTGCTGTTATGCAGGCAATTTAAGAAAACGTAAAAAGAAGGAACAGCTACCTGATAAACAGTCATTTCATTGAGATTTATATGCGAATAAACTTTGTCCTTAGCAAGTGCTGTTATGTCACTGCTCAAGCATAAAACCAGAAGTGCTCAAAATACAAGGACAGTTGGAAAAACTCATCATTCAATGGTGAAATCATATTAATAATAACAACTTACCTCCGGCAATATATATCTATCAACGAGTCATTATCATCAACAATAGGAATGCAGCTTACTTGAGCTGCAAAGACAGGGAATAAAACACATTAAATGATATTTGAGACATCCTATGATGGATGAAGACCAAATAAACTGATGAAACTAATCTTATCTATACGTTATATCATCGAGTAACCACCAGTTCTGCTGGTACAGATTCTTAGGATTTAAAGACATTAATCACAAAAAGTCCCTACGAAGAATCAACCTCAACTGTTTAGCCAGACAATGAACCCCTGACGCAGGGATAAGCTTTCTGTTAGTGATGCCAACGCTGAGGTTTAAACTAAAGAAATATACTTTGAGCCTATCAGATATAAATCCCAACCCATCTATTGGGATCCCCTTTACACCATTTTTACCCTACATTACTATAACTTTCCAATTTTTTTTCTGAAATTCAGCCAACGGAAAAGGAAAAAGTTAAGGGAACAAGGACCTCCAACTAAAAAAAGACCAACATCATATGAAACATTCATGCAATTAATGCACATTTCATTACAGTCAACAACAATTTCATTGTCAATTTCCTTAGCACAATATTCCCTCATGCTTCTCCATGACCAATTGATCTCTTTCCTGAAGTAATAAATGTCATATCCATGGACTAAATTCCTCCCAAATGCTGATGATACCTCAATCAAAAAAGAAATAGATAAAAGAACCAACATCACAGCTTATAACTAGCCAATCTGTCGAGGAAATAACTGAACCAACAAAGTACAGCCTATCAACGCAATATTGCACAAATTCAAGAGCAAAAGGATCCGTGTGCTTTTGTCGTCATTTTCAGAATGGCACCACATATGCTATTGCAAGTGAAGCATGTTAATCAAATAAATATTGCTTGCATCAACTTTTACTAAATTTTTGTGCCAATCCCAAGAGTTACTTGTATTAATTAAAAGAGATCCATGTACATAGCAAAATCTTGGCAGCCCAAATCACTGATTCTATTAATAACAAAGTGAACCTTTCCCTTCACAACTCATGCAAAATCTTGGCAGCTCAAATCACTGATTCTGTTAATATCAAAGTGAACCTTTCCCTTCACAACTCATGCACTGTTCTTCCTGGCAGCCATCAGAAAATATACCTTGAATTAATAGGCTCAAAGCCGAACTAAGAGAAGCATTTGATCTCAACATTGCTAAAGGGCATCTACTGGACCCTCCAATCTTTGGAACCCACATGCCCACTGGGATTGCACAAATTGGCAATTGAAGTATAGGTAGGGTGCCAGTACAATGTTTAAAGAACCTGCAAATGCCTGGAAATTAAGACCCATTCATTAGTAATATACCAGGTGCAACTACTTAGAAAGCTAGCCAAGAATCTTACATTTCAGTATTCCACAAAGTGAAGCAAGATGGAGAAGCTGAGGAAATGAACCATCATCATAAGATGAATAGATTATGGGAACTGTAGCCACCCCATTTTGCAGTATTCTCAAAGCTACCTCCTTCAAGTTATCAAATGGCCCAGCCTGCACATCAGCAAATACCTACTCAGTATATAGTTGCAAACCCACACAAAAAAATTTATCATGGCAAATCTATATTAGATAAATCATCAAAATACTGAACTATAAAATACATGTAGTTCTGAAGTGTTGAGGAATTTACAATGGTTCCTTGCACTCGAACAATTTAATCACTCACATGGATGAGAGGTTTAGAAGATGCCCTCCTATTCCCATCAATTTGTTTATTCAGATATGCTTTTCCCTCCTTCCAAGCAGATATAGTGTGGGTATCAAGCTCTTCTTCTGTCAAATTTGACCCATGATTTCCAAGCTGGAAGTACGTTCACAATAAAACATACATCAGCACAATCACACAAGTAGGAATGCTTCCAACGATCACTAACCTAAAAACTGCTCTTGAATTTGAATTATTTTGCAAATTCAACTTTGAGAGTGAAAGAAATTGCAGAGAAGAACAAATAAAATGTGGGGCAGAAATTCATTTTATAAGTATTTTGCAACTGGCTCATTGGTCAAACAGATATCTGACTCCTACCTCTCTCAAAATTAATATGAAATCCAATGCACTTAGCACTCCCACAAACCGGCCCTTGGTGACATCCCACAGTGGAGTGATAGGGATTCCCTGAAAATAACGCAGAAGAGATGAATACCCAACTCTATCAGTAAAAATGCATAACATCACCGACAAAGGAAAGGTAAGAGGTGCATAAAGCTAAGTCAACATCTAAGTAACAGAGTTCAAGTTATAGTCACAATTATAAGGAGCATTCAAAGGCAAAACTTGGTGGGATCATGCAATCTAATAAGACCACACAAACTGATGAAAACTGTCCATTTTACAACCAAGCTGCATTCATCAACAAAAATTTTCTGCATCTATATATATATATATATATATATATATATACACACATATTTGGGTGTATGCGTGACTGTGCGAATGTGATTTTTGTTTTTTTCCCCAAAAGCCAATTCACAATTGAAAGGTATCAACTAGATAAATTCAGCAAGAAAAACTTCACCTCCGTTTAAGCATGCTTAACTCCATCAAAAGATTAAGTTACCAACGGCCAGCAAAAAAACTGCAAATTACTCATTATTCCAATTTTTGGACAGGAGTTCTAACTATGAAAAAGAAAATTTTCATACAATGATAAATTTCAAACAAGCATCTTCCAGTTACATAATCATATCCAAATAAGAAGAAAAGCTTAATGAAATACAGACCTGTTCATACAAAATGTGAAATGCTTGCTTTACCGGTGTATCAACATCCAATGCTACTACCTGTAAACTACAAGGACTATATTAGCAGAATAACCAAGTAAATCAACAGATAGTTTAGAACTAACCAATAAAAGGAAGTCATGATTAAGGCAAGTAATAAAAGATCCAAACCTTGCCTGACTTTGGAAGTAACTCATAGGCAGTGTGTGTGGACAGAAATACAGAAACACGTTGACGTGAGACCTGTAAATCAGACTCTGGTAGGCTTGGCATTATCCCGGTAAATGCACCATCTGATACAGAGACCTGCTGTGCAAATCACAACCAAGTCCAGTACAGAAGACAAAATAAAGGGAGCGACGTGAATGAAACATGAGATGCGGTTTGAAACCAAGGTAAAACAATGTCAAAGTATTATCAAAATACAACCAATAACCTAGTTAACCTTGAAAATTTCGCATCTAAAAAGGACATGCCTGAAGTTTCTAGACATCGGGTTATGAACAGCTTAAACTTATGCTCTTAGTTCTATCACTGAGAAAATACAAATGTTCTTGAGTAGAAAACTGATGTTGAAATCCAAATGTAGAGAGGCAAATTCGGTTCTAGCGATGGTCAAGACAACTACCAAGGTGAAACTGGTTCTCACCAAACGTCTAAAGGCCTCATTGTCCAACTCCATAGGCATATCAGGATTTCCTGCTGGATTGCAATTGGCTCCCATAGTAAAGTAGACTGTGTTAACTACACCATATTCACTGGGTGCACAAGGTTGGTGTTCGTCGTACCGCCATTCCCCATCTACCAGAAATTTATACTGCTTGGCAAATTCACCACCAAGGCCAAACATTAGGGAAATGTTATAGAGGACAGAAATTTATCTAGCTAAATGTCACATCATTCTGCAGAAAATTCAAACATTAATCATACATTTGGGACAGTCAAAGTACGAATGTTCCAAGAAAATCCTACCTATTAATTTCCTTTTTTGCCTTTAGCCCCATTGGCGAGATATTACTTATCTGGGGACAAGGAACTAATTCTAGTAAACAAATACAATTTGGCATTTCATAAAATCCTCAACAACAGCCAAGCTTCCTACAGCTGTCAACAACATTTCTCATCAAGTTATACAGATGATCACTCCAAACAGCAAAATCGGAGTAAATCCAGCCTACCTGGTGGTAACCAGGCGTTATCCAGCGAATTGCCTGAAATACTCTGGGACAACCTTCCACTGGAGACATGGGGACAAGCTCAGACCATCTTCAAAACAAAGAAAAGAAACACCAAAATAAAAATAATCCATCAATCGTCAATTAATCAAATAATGAAATTTACATTCAGTGCCAAAAAATTAAGAAACCAAAAACCTGTTGAAAGAACCACTTAGAAACACACTTCGGCCACCATGAGGCCAAACAAACCACATTAACACCCTCCCAGCAACTCCACCATTATCATCTCTCGCCGAATCCATGCCCTAACCAAACTACGACACTCCACTTTCCTCACCACTCCAAACCCTCAACAAAAAGCCTTCCAAGAAACCAACTTTGTTACAATTTTTGCCCTCTAAATTATTCAATCAGTTAGCAATTCCAAAATTCTCACACCCAATCACGCATTACAGCTGCACGCTTGAACACTAAGCCCCAAAGACTAAAAGGCTGAATAAAAATTGAAGCTTGAAATTTGGGAATTTTCCCAAATCAATCAGAAATTGGGGGAATCAAAAACCCTAGAAGAAAAGAAATCGAAGCTATACTCATTGATCAAGCTTGACAAATAGTTAGGGGTTGAACTTGAAGATGGAACCACAAAAAGGAATAAACAAACAGCGAGGGGTTAAGATCGAGAGAGACAGAAAAAGCCGATACCGAATCGTTTTTTTTTTTTTTTAAACCTCAAAAAAAGTTCATATCTTTATTTTCTTTTTTCTTTTATTTTTTCCTTAGCTCACTTCTCTCTCTTGTCTTCCGAGAAAGTACAGAAATGATAAATCTTTAAATAGGATTATTTTTCTTTGTATTTATTTTCTGACATTTAAATCCTATTGTTTTTCTTAGTTTGTTTTGCTAAGGCCCAAGGGTATTCAACTTTTTTAATAGCGTCATCCACATATTAGTGTTAGCCCATTTTGTAACATATTTGGTTTGAAACAAATTATCTATCGTCTATTCTTTTACAAGATTCAGTATTTTCTAGTATACTTTTAAAGTCTTCTAACATCTATTAAAATATGATCTTTTTATAAGAATAAAAAAATTACTAAGATATTCATCAGAACTAATGTTGATATTATACCTTACTGAATACTAGATTTGGTCAAGTATTGTACAATATCAGGAGTCGTTTTTAATTATTTTTTATAATTACAAAATAGTACTTGAATTTTATAAAATTATATAACAATTTGTTGGATCGCGTACGGTCCGAGTATTCACAATACACTGCGGAAAAGACCATACAACAACATGAAGTATAATCGAAAATACCAAGGATGTACGAAAATACCTTATTTCCGTGGATAAGTTGTTTCTTTTTCGGATTCCAAGACACTGCAAAGGTGAATGCCCTCTACCGGTATCCACACGAGTATACACGATCCGGACTACGGTTGTGGTGTGCTAGCACGTCCTGAAACTCTTTCCGAACGTCGCACGATTTTCCTCTCAGATGGTGGCTAGGGTTTCACGACAATTGTGTTTCATTTCCAATGAGACCCAAGCTTCTCTATTTATAGAGAAACCCTAATCCCATTGAGGCCCCAATAAGTTTCGGCCCATTATATCTTATATAATAAAAGCCCGACAACTTAATTCAATCTAGCCCAAT
>JANZLF010000221.1:21817916-21854249 GCA_026546835.1 Erythroxylum foetidum
TGATAGGAATCTCAGTAGTATGATCACATCATAATTTCCTTCATGCTATGTCATATATCATGGACTTCATTAATTTGCCTATTAATCAATATCAGTTCATAAATTATGAACATCAAATTAATGAAACATGACTTTCTTTATTTATTCATAAAGACTGTACACAAATTTGTACAAAATATGCTAAAGGCGATTGCCTTTAGGGCATTATTCTAACAATCTTGTCGTCCCAGACTTTTTTAACTCTAACAAACTGCCTCAGTGAGGGCCAACTCTGACATATATGCCTTGATTACTTCCCTCTGGGTCTTGTAAGGCTGTCCTTTCCTTCTCTTGTATCCACTAAGGTTTATTAACTCACAAGTGCGTATAGGAGCATCAGAGGGCCTCCTACATACATGCCCAAACCACCTTAGCCTTTTCTCCCTCAACTTGTCTGTAATACTAGCCACCTGTAGTTTGGCTCTCATTATCTGATTTCATACCCTATGCATGATGGTAATTTCACACATCCACCTAAGCATACACGATAGTTGTTGGAGCATACGCATCTCTGCTACCAACAACTGTCGCCTATGCCTACATTTAGTAGGCCAACACTCTGCCTCATGTAATATGGTAGGTTGAATCACCATTTTATAAAACTTCCCTTTGAGTCTTACAGGGGCTTTGTTATCACATAAAACGCCTAAGGTACTCCGCCATTTGTTCCACCCAGACCTAATACGATGTAACATATCATCGTCAATATTCCCATCTCTCTGAATGATGAACCCGAGATATTTAAAACTCGATTTCTATGGAATGATGTCAGTGTCAATCGCTACCTCTGCCTCTCGTACCATCTGGCTACCCGAAAAGTTGCAATTTAAATATTCTGTCTTGGACCTGCTCATTCTAAAACCTTTCGATTATAACGCTTCTCTCCAACATTTCAACTTTGTATTGACCCCTTCTTTGGTCTCATCCACCAGGACAATGTCGTCAGCAAATAATATACACCAAGGTATCTCTCCTTGAATATGTTTAGTAAGTTCATCTAACCCTAATGTGAATAGAAACGGACTTAAAGTTGAGCCTTGGTATATTCCAACACTAATAGAGAACGCCTCCGTTTCGCCTCCTATTGTCCTTACACTAGTCAATATTCCTTCATACATATCTCTAATCACGCTGGTGTACGACCTAGGAATGCCTTTAGCCTCCAAACACCACCATATGAGTTCTTTAGGCACCCTGTCATACGCCTTCTCCAAATCTACAAAAACTATATGCAAGTCTCGTATACGTTCCCTATAGCACTCCATCAGTCTCCGAAGGAGATGTATTGCTTCTATCGTAGACCTACCAGGCATAAATCTGAATTGGTTGGCCGTTATAGAAGCCGCTCTCCGTACTCTTTTTTCAATTACTTTCTCCCACAGCTTCATGGTATGACTCAATAATTTGAAACAATTATTATAACAGTTAACAACATTCCCTATTAACTTTACCATTCTTTGTAAAGTCTTGTCTAAAATAGACATTACGATTCAAAAATGCCTAGTAGCAAATAACAAAGAGTAAAATTGTTTTATCATTGATGACTACAAAAAGGTGTATATAAAGAAGGCTTATTTTTCATATTGGTCTTGATTGCTTCCTTTACCTTCTTTTTGACATGATATAAATAATTCATAGTTTCCTTCTCATCACTATCAGCCAAACGAGGTATTCTCACTAAATACTCACAAACTTGGATGACAAATTGACATTAGGACTAAAATTCATGATATTCAAGTATAATTTTGGAAACCTTCATCCCAATAATAGACTAGGCATGATAAGATGCAACTCACTTATCACTTATAAATATTTTTCTCAACTCCTGCTTTATTTAAAAAAAATATTAAAGTGATAAAAGATTAGTTGTAAATATTGTAATGGTAGGACAACACAAATTCGTACCAAGTTAAACCTTTTCTCATTAAATTTAGAACTTGTGTATGATTATAAATAAACTCGGCCACTTGTTTTTAATTTATGCACATTTTTATCATTGATAGAAAGTATCTAATATCTTTTATATTTTTCAACCTCAATTTAATGCATTGTGTAGCATAAAAAGTCCAATAGGAAAAAAAAACTTTTTATAACCTTTTTCTAGATGTTTTATAATCAATATCAGTGTCATGATGAAATGGAGAAGATTTTCAAGTATTAACTTCATTCATAAATTTATCAAATATCTCAAGCAGAAATGAACATTTCTTATAAGGCCTAATCACTAATATACTTTTAAAACATCGTTCCCTTAGTAATATAAACTAAAATAATTAATAATAGGCTTATGTCTTCTATTTGTCTAACTATCACACATAATTGAACACCTATAAGTTGCCCAATTTGTTTTTGTTTCATTTAAATAACTTTTTATTTTACAATCAGAATTGTTCAAAATATTACATATGTGGCCATTAATTGAAGGAGTTTTATATCATAGACCATAAGAGGCAATAATATCTACCATAGGTTGATAATAGTAAGATTAATCCCGTTAAATGATACGCTTGTATCATACCACCACTTAGCCATTGTCAAGTCTACATGAGAAGTTATTTCTTTAGATTATAAGGCACTACAAATTAAAGGTTAAACTCTAAGAGTTGTTCGTCTAACAAAAAAGTTAGATATCTATCTTCTTCTCTTCCCCGCATTAATTGCAATAATCTCTTCTTATTAGACAGGAACACCACTTTCAACATTGCTAGCATCATCCTGAGCACCGTATAAAGAATTTTCACTACCAATTTTGTATTTCAATTTTTTCCTGTTGTATTTCTCATTTTGATGCTCTTTGTTATGAATTATGAATAATTGATTTTATTCACTATACAATATTATTTATATACATATTTTGTACCTAAATATGGTAGGGAGTTATTGTTAATCCCTACAACCAAGCTTCGTAGAATCAAGCTATATCTTTACATTTATTTATAATCTTTATAACAGTAATGCTCCCCCTTAAGCTAGAGCATATATTTTTATCATGCCCAACTTATTACACAAATATTCAACCTAGGTCCCATTTAGAGCTTTTGTAAAGAGATCCCTTAGTTGTTCTCCAGTCTTCACATATCTTATAGATACAAGATTTTGTTACGCCTTTTCACGAATAAAGTGACAATTGATTTCAATATGATTAATTTGTTCATGAAACACAAGATTAGAGGCCATATGAAGAGCAACTTAGTTATCACACCATAATGTTGTTGGCATATCAATTTTAAGTCCAATTTCGATCAAAAGTTGGTACATCCACATTATTTCACATACAAATTGTGTTACAGCTCTGTACTTTGATTATACACTCGAGAGAGATACAACATTTTATTTCTTACTTTTCTACAAAATCAAATTTCCCCCAACAAAGATATAATAGCCTGTGGTGGATTTTTTTATCAATCTTGGACCTTGCCCAATCTGCAACTAAGAAGCATTCTATACAAATGTGACCATGATTTTTATAGAATATATCTCATCTTTGTGCTTCCTTCAAGTAACACAAGATTTGCTTCAAAACAGTTGAGTGATGAACTTCTGCGGACATAAATTGGCTCACATTTAGTGAAATTCTTTTATTTCTAACAAACAAGTATTTATTTATTACTTCTCATAATTAAAGAAAAAATCTAATGAATGGGCTTTTGGGGTGATATAAGAGTAAATTGTAGAAAGAATCATGCTTTCTTGACCTTTCGACGCAGGGAAGGCGTTAGCCCCCATATATGGTCCAACCATTCTTTTATACTTATGAGAATCTTTAAGCAAATCCCCATCTTTTGTGAGTTGCACATCAGATGATTCAGTAGCACTACATGATTTAGCCTCAAATTTTCCTATTTCGTATAACAAATCAAGCATATATTTTGTTTGATATAAGAAGATTCCAATCTTATTCCTTGTCACCTCAATTCCTAAGAAGTATTTTAAAACTCTTAAGTCCTTTGTTTGAAAATGACTATGAAGGAATGTTTTCAAAGATGAGATCCCTGTGGCATCATTGCTAATGATGAATAATAATACGTAATGTAGAATGCTTGTAGAAGATAAAATGATCAGATTTGCTTTTGTTCAATCTAAATTATTCAATGGCTTAGACAATTTTTCCAAACAAAGCACTAGGATACTATTTCAAACCATAAAGAGATCTTTAAAGATGACAGTTTTTCATGTACTTCCCATGAGCAACAAACTTAGGTGGTTACTTTGTGTAAACGTCCTCCTATAAATCTCCATGTAGAAATGCTTTCTTTATGTCCAACTAATGCAAAGGCCAAACATGAACAGCTGCCATAGAAACAAACAAACAAAAAGATGTCAACTTGGCAGCAAGAGAGAAGGTATCAGAGTAGTTTACACCATAAGTTTAAGCATAGTCCATGGAAATAAGGCAAGCTTTAATTCGAGCTATTGAGCCATCATAAATGACTTTAATAGCAAATACTGATTTACATCCATTAGCCTTTTTCCTGCATGTAAATTCACTAAATTCTAAGTATCATTAGTATCTAAAGCATTTATCTCTTCCATCAGTATCGCTCACCAACCAGGATGAGACAATGCCTCATGAACAGTTTTAGGAATAGACACAAAATCAAGAGAGGCAATAAAAGAACATAAAGAGGATGATCATATGAAACAAAAGATGGCATTGGAAAAATGCATTGATGTTTGCCTTTTTAGAGAGCAATTGGAATGTCATGATTGGTACTCACGAGATCTGAGGCAATAGGAGGAATTGGTATCAAATGTGTCAAGAACATTTCATCGTTAAGAGTTAACATGATGAATAGGTGGAAGTGGAGGTAGTGGTGGTGGCGGTGACATTATTGTCTGAATAGTATATGCAAAAGCACCACTTGGTGATTATTGAGTAATTTAGTATACTAACAAATCTTCATTCTCCCCCTAACTATTATAAGTGGTTGAAGAAACAGGAAATTAAGGAAGATGTTTCATAAATGTGACATCAATCGATACAAGGTATTTATTAAGACTAGGGTAATGATACCCTTTTTTAAGGCAAAAGTAACCCAAAAAGGACACATCTTATAGATTTGAGATCTAATTTGGTGACTTAAGGATGAACATTACGAATAAAACATATGCTTCCAAATATATGAGGCCTAATAGGGAATAAGGTTTTAGTAGGAAAGAGACTTTGACAAGGAATCTCACCATGAAGGACGAAAGATAGTATGATTAATCAAAAAACAGGTTGTAGAGACTACATCAGACTAAAAAAATTTGTGTGCTTCCTTATGGAATAAAAGTGCTCTGGCTATTTCAAGGAGATGTTTGCTTTTTCTTTCAACTACACTATTTTATGATGGTGTATCTACATAAGAAGTTTGGTTAATTATGCCATTTTTAAGCATGTAAGTTTGGAAGCGATATTATCACTTCATAAAGTACGTAAAGAAACATTAAATTGTGTTTTGATTTCAGCATAGAAAGCGATAAAATTGGAAAATAGCTTAGATAAAATTTTCACTAACTAAAGCTAAACCGTCTGAGAAAAATTATCGATAAAGGTGACAAAATACTAAAACCTAGTTTTAGATACACTAGGATATAAACCCTAAACAACTTAATGAACTAACACAAATAGAAAACTAGCTCTTTTATTAACTCAAGAAACATTAAGCAAATGATGCTGTTTGAAAAAAAATGACAAGACTCACAATATAAAGACGACACAATTTTGAATTTTGGAAATAGTTTCTTCAACACAAGCAGGGATAGATGGCCTAACCGACAGTGTGCTTCAAAAAGGGTTAAGATCACAAAGTAAGCAATGGGTTTAGGCACTTGTTCATAAATATTTAACGTAGAGACATCCTGATATATGTCCTTTACCAATAATCTTCTTCGTCGTAAGATCCTAAAAGCTCAAGTTATTTTGCTAACAAATATTAAGTTGAAAGAAAATCATGGTAATCCTAACACATATGAAAGGGAGAGTAAAAGAGTAGGTTGAGTAGTTCCAAAACCAAGAGCAGATGAGGTAGAACCACTTGCTAAAGTGACTTTGGAAGGAGAGTTATAGGATGTAGAGTTAATAAGAAGATTACGATTACCTATCATATGATTATTAGTACTAAAATTAATGACCCATTGGGTGATGGAGGAAGAAAGGAGGCACTTATCAGGATTACTTGTGCCAGCAATGGTAGTGATAAAGTTAGATGAGCTATGTGTGACTTCTTAATAATTACAAAATTTAGCAAATTCATCTACAAAAACTAAGATTTTTTACTTTAAATATATGTTGTGTGTGGTAGAAATAGCTACAACATGAGCAGAGCGAAATTTTCTATTTTATTTTTGCAATTTTGGACATGTGCATTTGATATAGCCCAGCTCATAGTAATTACATTTAACACTTCTTGTATCAAGATTCCTCTTTTCCCTTCCAACTGTATTGTTTCCTTTATTTTGACTTTGATTAGAAGAGCGTTCATTATTCATACTAATAAGGGTACGTGAAACCTGAACAAGTGGAGCAACAATAATATTGTTTATATATAGAACTTTGGAGAATACCTCGTGTAAGGAGGAAATTTTTGCACTAGAGAGGATTTATGACTTTACTGTATCAAATTGAGAATTGTGACTTGCCAAAAAGCTCATAATTGTTATTTTCTCTTGTTGAGTTTGTTGTGCCTTAATATCAGAACTAAAAGGTAACAAAACATTGAGAAATATTCTCTTTTTCCAAATATAAAAATCCTAGGAACCCCATTATTTCATTAACATATTTACAGTAATTAATCATACTAACCACTTTAGTATCTATCAAATTTCAAATTTGTAAGAATAATCTGGAATCATCTTAACCATTCCCTTCTTGTATTATCGAAAGGTGGATCATCTGTAAAATGGTTATCCTTGGAAATACTGTGCAAATAAATCCTAATTGTTTGTTCTAATCTAAATAATTAGGACCTATCAACTTATTTTCAGTGATTTTAGACATCACTGGAATCACATCTATAACCATAACTGATTTATATTCATCAGCCATAGAAAATAAAGCAATATATATCCACATAGTTGTTTCAACATTATTTAGTAAATCAATATGAGGAGTTCAATATCCCACAACAGATAAAACCATATGTTGAGCCAACATATACTAAGATTGCAATAGTTTTCAAAGACAGAAAATAGGTTACCTTGGGTGAGAATATCACGAAACTTATACAAAGAAAACACATGATGTTGGGCAATACACAAACCCTAACGGTGAAGCAGGGCAGTGGTAAAAAGAGTGTAAAAACCTCTTATCCAGTCGATGGTGATGATGGAACAGACACTAGGCAAGTCAGAAGGGAGAGGCAACATCGAGAGAAATGACAGGTTGGTACTACTTTCGCACTTTAAACTTTCTACATAGAGATCGATTGATATCAAGTGACTCCAGCTATGCCAACATAGAGACTAAATCGTCACCTTAAATTGGTGACCCAACACTTGCAACTACGATAATTAGAACAAACACAAAATCTACTAAAGTTTTATAATTAGGCAAAAACTTTAATATTTCAAATTGCCAAGTATGGCTTTGATACCATGTTACGAATTATTAACATTTGATGTTTTTATTCACTATACAACACTATTTATATACATCTTGTGTGCCTAAATATTGTAGGGAGTTATTTTCAATCCCTACAATCAAGTTTCCAAGAATCAAGTTATATCTATACATTTATTCATAATTATTGTAACATGAACACTTTTTAAGTATAGTTTTTATTTATCATCTCATATCATGACTAACTTTCTTACAAGGTTCCACGTCACCTTTGATCCCAGCTAAATATTTTTTTTATTTTGGTGATTCTTTCATCTTTTGAATGTTTATTAGAATACAAACAAATGGTATTGTTTTTTATACCAAAAATCAATCTGACATGAACCTAAACTGGATCATCGAATCTTACTAAAGAGATTTGAATTATTAGGAGTACTTGAACTTCTGTTCATTTATCTGCAAAAGTAAATAAAGACATATATCAAAATTAAATTAATAACCTTATATAAAAATTAAGTGTTCTTCTAGCATAGTTTCATTACACATTGAAATATGTGCAATACAAGTACATTTATTACTGCTTGTAAATATGAAATGATCACTAAGCTGGAATTGAATATGTAAAAGTTTATTTAAAATGTACAAACTCTAAACTATTTTTACTAAGTTAGCATTTTTCCTTAAATAACATTCTTATCATCATATGTTTAACCTTGAATAAAATAAGTTTTTAAAAGAACTTAAATAAGTAACTATAATCTTATGAGATCATTTACACAAACAAATACCAGTTGACTATATCTCATAATTAACTACTCCACAAATAAAGGTAGATATGATTATGGCACGTCACCTCCTAGTTAGTGATGGCGGCCCAAAATTAAAGACAAAGATGAATTAAATTTTTTCTATGAGCTTAGAGGTGAAACTCCTAACTAATCATATGTCATAAGCTCTAAATTATTGTTATTGATATAATTAATAAGATGATATGCAAATTTAAGTGAAAGGCCATTAAAATAGAAATAAGGAGTGTTATTGAATATTCTTTGGACCTAATCTATGATATTGTTGAAAATTATCACTTATTTGAAGAAATAAATTCTTAATTTAATAAAAAATGCATAATTCAAATTTCACACATCAGTATAAGCAATTTTCTATGTTACTAAAAATTCAACAACTATCTAATTCTCAAACAATGTATCTGTAACCTATATAAGTGGAGATAACAATTTTCTAATAAAAAATGCAACAACTATCTCAGTTTTCAAACAACAAATTGGAACCCATCTTGCTCTCTCCATTGACATGGGTTTCATGTTACACTCAACTAACCACTAATTATTCACTACATTTTCAATGCACAGACGGTAAAGAGGGGTGGGGACAAGCTGGAGGACTGTGGAGAGTTATCAATGAGCGCCTGGTGATGATGAGCTGGAGAACTACTATTGACAAGCTACAGGGCAACTGACAATGATGAGTGACCAACTTTAGTAATAGTAGTGGCGACAAAGGAGGAGTTCATGACAAGAGACAAAATGAGTAGTACATTGAGAAAGGAAGGAGAGAAAACAATATTCTAACCTTAGTTCTTTCTTGTTTTATTAATTTGATCCTCCTAATTTATGAAATTTTAATTGTTACCTAATAAATACTAGAATTTTGTTTATTGGCCACTACCAAATGAAATAGTTAGAATTGATTTGTATTCATTTTCAGATATATAATAGCTTTTGGAATACCATTTTTCCCCCGGGTATGAAATGATATTGTAAATATTGATTACAAAAGTTTAAATCTTTGAACTAGACATTCCGGAGACAAAAACAAGAAAAGGCAAATGGAGGTTGGAGATGTTGGACCTTAATTGTGAGCAGGAACTTCATATTGGAAAGAAAGAGATGAAATTAGTAAAAATTATATAAATAGAAAGGACTTATAAGTTTAATGCCTTAAAATTTTAAGTTGAAGTGTGACGTTAAAGCCTACGAGTATATTTTATCAGTAGACTCGTAATATAAATATTAAAATTTTGTTTATTGGCTACTACTAAATGAAACAATAAATATTAATTAGTATTCATTTTCAGTTCAATAATTCCTTTTGGAATACCATTTTTTCCCCATATTGTAAACATTGATTATAAAAGTTTAAATCTTTGAACTAGACAATTTGGAGACAAAAAAAAGTAAAGAAAAGGCAAATGGAGGCAGGAGATGTTGAGATTTTAAGTGTGGGTGAAAATTTTATATTGAAAAGAGATAAAATTAGAGAAAAATATATAAATATAAAAGAACTATAAATTTAATGTCTTAAAATTTTTAATTGAAGTGTGGCGCGACAATTATATTTCTATCACTAAATTCATGATGCAAATACAAGTGGGCTCTCCCTCTCCCAACAGTAAAGACACAGAAACACAGAGGGACTAAACGAAGAAGAAAGAAGAGCACTTAAGAGAGTAAATTCGCTCCTCTGCCTCCTTCCCCTTCTTCACACTCCCAATAATGAAGTTTTAGTTTTTTTTTCTTTGTCTCTGTTTTATAAACTTTTTATTTTTTTCCTTTTTTTTCTCTTGTATATATGTATCTCTTTGGGTCACCATCAATGGGTTTCATCTGTATACGCTCCACTTGTCATTGTAAGTGCATACAATGTCATGTGAAGGTTGGCTTACCCTGGTGGATCATTAAAGACCAACAAAGCAACAACTTTGGCTAAACTTTTTGAGAGAGAGCTTCAAGACCCAAGTGGCTTGGCATGCATTGAACACCCCCACACCCCACCCTCAACTTCATGAATTGATCGTCCATAGCGCTAAAGACACCGTTTCTTCATCTTCTAATATCAATTCCCAGTTTCCCTTTTCGTTGTTGGATTCATGTCTTGAATATTTGTTCAAGTAGGAGCAAAAAGACGTGGAATCTTCAGATTTGGAGTGCTGGGACAAATACGATAATTGATAAAGACAAAAACTTTTTCTCGTAAACCTTTCTCTGTTTTTCCTTTTTTCCTTATTGTTTACAACAAAATATAAACCTATTTATAAGCTATTTTTGACTCTTGAAATTCGTACAAGATTTAAAACCAAGACGGAAAACTAAACAACTCAAAACAGAATACTAAACAGTACCATAAATTCTGACCCTTGATTACTGAAACCATCATAACTCTTTCTATAAAACTTCAAACGTCCTCGTACTTAAACCGTCAGAAAGTATCCTTGAACTTCTCATTTAAAGTTACCTCAAAAAACTGTCCACTATGTAGGTGCGAATTTCAAGTCTATTTAAGTTTATTCAACAATAATCAATTCAAGTTTTTCGAATGTGGTTTTTAGTTATTTGATTCAATATTGTTGGACGCTTGGTGAAGTCGTTTCATTGATTAGTTGAGGATATAGGACTCGGATTGCCAATGGACTGTGTAGGATTTGAATATCATTTGAAGTGATTTGTGGTTGAATGATCAATCTCCACGATTCATGCTGAATACTCTGTGCCATATTCATGTCGTTTCTGAAAATTTGTTTATAATATTCATTATGCTGCAGGTGTCAGACGTATTAATAAGAGGAATTCTCATAAAGATTGCTCCATTGCAACCATCAAAGAAAACATATGATGCAATACCTTTGTAACTCCTGTTTACATTTCATCCACATTTGCTTTTAGCAAGCCTGTTATGATCTAAACATCTTAAATTTGTGTTGGAGCGTTGCATTTTGGCAAGTTCTGCAGCGCTGTCTTTTCACAAGATGGTCTAAATTCTCACTCCGTTTAAAGTAATTCCATCCCATTGTCTATGATGGAGTGTAATTTGGTGGCTGTGTGATGTGATTCCATATCTCTCTAGAAGTTGTTTTAAAAGAAATTCCTCTGGTTCTATAGAATCGTATCACGAATACAGACATCTCAGCGTAACAGTAAATTCATGACTTTTTCCTTGTCAGTGGCCTCAAATCCTCAATGCCTTGCATTTTAGTGAAAAATACTGAATAAGCTACATTGTTTAGGTCTGCATGCTTTTATGACGTGCTTTTGAGATGCAAGAAGGTGGTTACATCGGTTGTGATAAGAAGCCATTCTGTGGAACCTGGGACTGATTTTCCCGATTTTGACATTTCAAATTCTGGAAGAGTTGTTCATCACGTAGATGCCTTTTAACGAAAATGGATGGGTTCAACGTATCTTTAGTCGTTGAAACGCTTTCATTGAGCACTTTCTGTTTGGTCATAAGCATAATCTGCAGGGCTCTTCTGAAGAAGACAAGGTGGAGACGGGGGAATATCCAAGTTCACTGTATTTTTTACGGTTGACGATGTGGGACTCGATTAGGTCGTCGACTCCTGTTGAGTAAGATAGTGGTACGTGACGGATTTATTATGATGTATTCGAAAAGTTACATTTGTGATTATATGATGAAGCGTGTAGTGTACACTTAATTTCCCAATGGTAGAAAAAAGAAAAGATCTTAAGATAAAAAATAATAAAAAAAAGGCTAAGTAGGTATGAGCGCTAATATCTGATTCCTGATTATTCCCATGCATTTCTGAATCTCCGCATAGATTGGAAGGTTTTGTGAAGAACAAGGCTTCAAACTTGTAACAGCGGAATCTAGTACCCTGGCTACATCACTTGGTGGAAACTGCCGTTCCGTACATTTCTGCAATCGACAAAGTCATCATTTTTTTCTGTACATATACAGATCAATTGGTATCCCACGAAACAACTACTTACCTGAATCACGAGTAAAGTAGCTACACATTGGGCAATCAGATCTGAAGGGATCTTTGCTTTATTTTGGTCATGAGCATTGTGGTTGATTGTGGAAGAACTCAACTGATCTTCAGATGCCCAAGTACTGCGAACTGACCTTGCAGGAGTTGAAGATGTCATGGCTGGCATGCTCAAGTCACGTGCTGAAAGCTGATTATTCACATAGTCTATAACCTCTTCCACATTCTCCAACCCACTTTCTTCCTTTTTGAAAACTGATACTGCCTGAATAATTAAGACAGATTAGAACTGATGAAGTAATATGCCAGCTGCTTGTTTATACACTATCCAACTCAACCATCTGGAATCAATCTTTCTAGATATTCTGCACATAACTCATAGATTCTCCCAAGAAATAAAGCTTTAGATATTTTCTTACAACTCAATTTCCACCCCTCTTCCCTCCTCTCCTCCCCTGGATTCTCTCCCTAGCCAACAGAACATAAGTGACCGCTTTTGCAGTGCTGGAGTTTTCACCAAGATGCAACATTCCCCAACTATGAAGAATTATCTAATGAAAAGACAAAAATCCCACTAACGAGACAATAATTGAGTTAAACTGAGGCAGATCCAACTGTTCTATCATTGCTTGTTAAAATAGTTACTTTCGAAAATATACTTCTACAAGATAAATGTGCTTATATTTGAAGGTGAACACATTAAACCCCAAACTAGTTAGGTATGGAAGACTAGTTCCTAAAATGCATCGTATACACCAAATTTCTGCATGGGGGACACCAAGATAAGAAGAGAACAGCTTGTCTTACCTGCATAGCCACATCAACCATTGTTCGGGCATTTACTCTCGAAGTCTCAACAATGTCAACCACATGACATCCTGGTTCTTTGATGTCACCTCCAGAATGATCACAGGAGCTATAGTGACCAACTTGCTCGACTACACTTTCCATAGGCTTCAATGACATAAGTGGGATCCCTTGATATGTGTTGCGCTGCCTCAAGCAAAAGAGGGCAGAAGAAACCTGCACAAGTTATCAAGTCATAAGTTGCTGTAATAACACAAGGAGAAAAAATCAAAAGTATCTCAATTTTGTACTATTAGTCGTGCCTGCTCATTGATTTCATTCAACTGCAAAAGTACCGCAGCATACTGCTTCTTAAAAAGCTCTGAATCCTTGAGAGAGTTTTCTCCATCATTATGGTTTTCCAAAACCTCCTCATTCAAACGCCTTAATTCAGACACAACAGCCTCCTACCAATGCAAATCCTCATCAATGGCTATGATGAAAGCAATTAGCATATGACACATAGGTATTACAGCACATGAAAATAGAAGCTATTCCAGTGGCAGCTGAGAGTACATAAACACGTAACAAAGCTAATGACATAAACAGTAAAGTTCAGATTCAACATTGCACATATCAGTTTTCAAATTTTGCATAAAATTAAAAGAGATATACACCTCAATCGCAATCAGGAAACTATTAGGACACTAGGAAACATCAAAGTCCTGGGATATACTAATCAATAAGTAATAAAACCTTTTTGTCAAGAGCACGAGTTAATTCTGAAAGTGCATGGACATCTGCTTCCTTTGCTTGGACTTGTGCAAGAATAGAAGGCTGAAATTTGACTGCCTGTTGGATGTCAACAACTTTTCCCAAGCCGTGGCCGATTTGTGCATTAGAAATTACAGTATCCCCCTGGCCAAAACAAAAAACTCACTCAGATAAAAAGTAGACAACCTGCTTGAAATGCCAAACTACCGTTGTGGCAAACAAGGCTATGGAATTTTTGAGATGAAGGTTAGCAATCTCGAGTAGCATTAGTCTGATTTATAGATAAAGAACTCAATTTCAAGACTCAACAGGATACTTTAGGCAGAGAACACACCCTCTCGAAAGCTGAAGATGTTAATCAATAACATCTAATATCTTCCACAAGACAAGCAATATTAACATCTAAAGACTTTAAAAATTACAGAAGAAAATACTATCCAACAGCTTCTCTCACAAACGCCTAAGTAACCCAACAGCTTAAGCAACTAGGCAACAATAAAGAATGATTTTTGAACGATTCATAACTAAAACTTCTGATGTGTTTAAGGTTGGCCAAGTGATAAGAAAAATATAATTAAATTCCAACAACTGCTGACCTTATGTAAAGTTGAAGGGAAAGTATGCTGGGGACCATTGGCATTCTCCATATGCTCACATGGGGCCAGGTTTGTGTAACTGTCCATCTTCCCGTCTACTGATTTTCCAGTCATTTTGAGCTCTTTGAAGTTATCAATGAATTTATTGAGAACAATATTTTGTTGAGTCAGTGTTGCAGGCATATTTTCCGATGGATTTAAAGGCATGCAATCAACATCCTGCAGTAAAATAGTGGTAAAAAATTGTTGACAATTGAACACAGAAAACGGTAACTGGACAACAGGAATGGAATGTTTATTAAATATTTTCGGTCAAGAAATTAATAAAATAATTATATAAATTTTAAACAAAGAAAGATGAAATACCATGACAAATTCAACCCCTATCTCAGGTTGGTCAAACTGTACCAGGCACCTATTATGATCAACAGTTAATATAATTCCATCATGAATCTCTCTTGTCTTCGGATGAATGGCAATTATTTGCTGTCCCACTGATAAAGGTCGAGCTAAATCAGCTGGAAGTCCATCCTTGGTACCAGCACGAAGTTCCGCATAATGGTTTCGAACGGATTCTCGGTACTGACTAAGTTTCTCTTTCTCTTCCTTCAGAAATTGTTCAGAAAATCTTCGAGGTCTGCCAAGGGAACTGCAAATGTAGATAATTGCAGAGAAGTGTTATGTGGACAAAATGCTGAGAATCAATCATGAGGGCAATATAAGTTGGCCACATGAGAAATGATCAAAAGCCACAAACCTCCTTATTACACCCCATTCAATACGAGTTAATCGTGGAATATGACCCAATCTAACATGGTCTAGGTATTCCACAAACTCCCTTTTTGCAAACCATGGGTAATCAATTGCACTGTAAAACCATTCGAACACACACCATCTCCGTACTTGATACCACGAGAGGCAATTAGAAAGCTTTTCCTGTAACTTGAAATATAAACATCAAAACTTACCAGATTTGGTAAAAACTGAACTCCATATATACCTAGCATATCTAACCTTAAGACTCAGTGCTCTATTATGGAATGGAGGCAAAACATCAGCAGACTGTCCTTCAGTAATATTCTTCATGAACTTCACATCTTTCTCAACAAATGATTTAGGTGTATTTAGTTTGCGCCTACTCCTCACTTTGGTAGGTAAATTGAATTGGCTTGAAGATAAAACCTTGGTAGCAGATGGGACTGAATCATTTGACTCTCTTCCATGATCAGAACTAGAAGAAGTACATTCAGGAGGTTTCACTACTTTCCCCTGTTATAGGTATGCACAAACATGAGAATGCTAGCATTTACTGTCAAATTTATTCAAAACATAGATTATGCCAACAGAAATAATATAAAACTTTTATCTAGAAAATAGTAGTACCCACAAAATCAGGCGACTGGAGGAAATGTAAGATAACAGGGATCGATATTAGGTGAAATAAGACCCTGAGTTTCTCTAGCTTACTGAACCAATGTAAAAGAATTTGAGGACACCAATCCAATCAAGAAACAAAGGAAAAGAAACAAGATAACGAAGCAAATATTCTTCTGTAATACATTGATAAACATATCATAAGAGAGGAATAACCTAAGTAGAATTAAAAATAAAGTAGTCACCCAATAACTAACTACTGCTGAACAAGGTCAAAATCTTCCTTTTTAGACTCATTAAATTTAAAAAAACAAAAAAAAAACTAAGGTGATTGTTACTGCTGGGCAGCAGGATCAAGTACCAAATTCGCTCAAGGTAATGCATTTTCACCGCGTTTACAATCATTCTACTCATCAGAAGAGTAGGAAAGAAGTTTGAATGTATTTGCAGTTGGTATTTAGATAGATTACTTTCTTAATTCTATAGTAAAGTGTCTATTAGTTTATTGGCAGATTTTCTTTGGCATCTAGAAAGGATTCTTTTTTCATTTCTATAACAAAGAGTCTGTTAGTTTGTCAGTAGATTTTGTTTGAAGATAGCAATTTGTATTCTTCATAAGAGAAGGCACAAAAGTAATTAAACAGACTTTATTTTACTCAAAACAGTCTACTTATTGAGATTTGGAGTTCTCTCTCAACAAGCTCTATTCCGTTCTACTTAACAAGATAGGTAGACAATGGATGAAGTCTTTCAAGCTCGTGCAAGTAGAGCTACTAAGGGAGTTTGAACTACAGATACCTTTAACCAAATTCAGAACCAGGGACCATAACAATTTGGTATCAAAGCAGTTGGTGATGGAGGACTCTCGAATCACTCAACAACAGATTGAGGCTTTCATGGCAATGTATCAGGAGGACCGAGCAAGGATAAAGTTGAAAGGGTTTAGAAAAGAGGAGATGACAGTTAGACTAACTGAAATCACCAAAAAAGAAATAGGCAGCAAACAAAGGAAATCACAGAGAAGCTAATAATGAAAGAGGAAGGAAAAAGCATAGGGCAAAGAATAGCAAAGGAGGGAATTTCATATCCAAGTACAAAAAGTTGGATTTCCCTCAATACAACAGCACTTCTAAACCCCTTGGCTAAGTTGATATGAGCACTTCTTCAGCCATCAACAAACTCCAGATGAGGGCAAGGTGGGATTGGCTTATTTCCAAGTGGAAAGGGATGCACAAGTATGGTTCATCAAGTCAGAGAAGGACAGGCAGCAACTGACATGGGAAGAATACAAAACCAAGTGTAACTTATGTTTTGGACAGACAATTCATAGAAACACGCTAGGAGAATTATCAAAATAATGAAAAGTGAGACTATGGAGGAGTACTAGAAGCATTTGGAGTAGTTAGTTGCTCGTACTAGCTCCCTTACCCAACTAACCAAGAGTAGGAGGTGGAGATCTTCATTAGTAGAATATCCAAAGAAGAGGATGAAGGATGGGGATGAAAGAAGGCCAGGATGTATGGAGTTACCCCGAGTTTGAGCTTGAGGACAAGCTTTGTCCAGTGGAGTAATGATATGCAAAATGCGTTCTTAAGAAAGAAAATATACAAGAAGATCAACTTGATTAGGGAGTAATTGCAATGTTGTCTCATTTAGGCAGTAGTAGTCTTATTTAAAAAGTCTATTATTTTCATAGGCCTATTTTTAAAGGGCATTGTGATTAATAAGAAAGTAGTCGAAATTTTTCGTAAAAATAGTTGACAGAAGTTTGAAAAGTACAAATTTTCTAACAGTAACCATAAGGCTTAGAAAGGGACAAAAACTCCATTAAGGGAAAAGAGTTTTTTCAGTGAGTCGCCCTGTGACTAGATACTACACAACAACATATATCACAGAGGTTTCCACATGATGGATGAAGAGAAAGAATCTACTGAATATGTGTGTCAACATGAAGCTAGAGAGAAGTTAGAAGGAGGCCTAGGAATGAATAAGTTAGTCTTACAAATCTTAATCTAGTAAGACGCAAACTTACAACCACTAAGATGGAAGAACAAGAAGAATGGCTTCATAATGCTATTTTCTTTACTGAAGTTAGATGTCAAGACAAAGTATATAAGTTTATCATTCATAGAGGAAGTGGCATGAATGTGGTATCAAAGAACATGGTGAAGTGATTAAATTAACTTTCAGAAAAACATCCACATCCACATGAAGTTGCTTGGGTAGATGATAGCATTATACCAAATGCTCGAAGGTGCTTGGTGTCTTTACATTAGAAATATATGAAGATTCTATTTGGTGTGATGACATTCCTATGAAATTACCCCATATTTTACTTGGTCTAACATAGTTTTATGATTGTGACGTGCAACATTTTGGAAACGCTAACACCTATCAGTTTATGTTTCATGAAAAGATGATAATTTTGAAGCTATAAAGGTGGAAAAGATAGAACAACAAAGAGAAAATAACAAGGCATCTATAAATGTCAAAAAAAAGGCCTCTTAATATTCTTAAAAAAGAGAGTTTGAAGCTGTCAGCGAGGAGAAGGGAGCTGTATTTGCAATAGTAGTGAGCAAACTAATAGAAACAGCACCAAAAACAACCCTTCCATTATTAAAAAAAAAAAGTGGGTGAACTGCTAGTTCATTTTTCAAACCTTACACTAGATGATTTATCAAATGAATTACCTCCTTTATGAGATATTCGACTTGCTATTGACTTAGTAAATGGATCTACTCAACTAAATCTCCAGCTTATCACTTAAATCATATTAAGAATGAAAAATTGAAGAGATAAGTGGAGGAACTGCTGAAAAAGGGAGTTATTCAAGAAAGTCTTAGTCCGTGTACAATTCCAACATTATTGACTCCTAGAAAGGACTAAAGTTGGTAAATGTGCATTGATTATTGGATGATAAGCAAAATCACAGTAAGGTATAACTTTGCAATCCCTCACCTTGATAAAATGCTGAACATGTTCTTTGGATGTACTATCTTTACCAAAATAAACTTACAAGGTGGGTAACATCAAATCAAAACCAAACCCAGGATGAAAGCAAAATGGCTTTCAAGACTCAAGAGAAGATTTATGAACAATTGGTGATGCCATTTGGACTCCCAAATGCACCTAGCACTTTTATAAGAGTGATGAATTAAGTATCTCAAACACTTAAGGGAAGACTTTTGGTTGTATATTTTGATGATATATTCACATGTAACAAGACTACAGAGACCACGTACTACATCTTTAACAAGTCTTGAGAGTTTAAAGGCAAGAGAAACTTTATATCAATTTAAAGAAGTGTTCTTTCATGCAGCCAAGTATTGGATTTTTTGGTTTTATTGTATCCTACTAAGAAGAAAAATTAAGGTAATCCTTGATTGGCCTATTCCAAAGGATATGCACAAGATATGGAATTTTCATGGCCTATATCTACAGGCAATTTATTCATAATTTCATCACCATAATGGCACCCAAAACTGATTGTATAAAGAAAGTATAGTTTACTTGGTTACAGATAATAACTAAAGCCTTTGAAGAAATCAAGAAAAAGATTAATGAATCTCCTGATTTGCAGCTTCCAGATTTTTCTAGGTCACCAACGTACTAATTTGCAACTGCCAATTGTCCCACAAAGGTGTAGTCCAACCCCCTTCTACTCACTTGCACCTACCAATTGTAAACAAAGGTGAAGTCCAATCCCTTTTTAAGGAAAATTTGGATTGTCATACCAATGCAGCCACATCAAGTGCTTCTCCATTGGAATGGTCTCTCTCCCACAAATGTTCTACAGGAGCTAGCCTTTATTATGCTTCAACACAATCTCTAATTTGTGCCCAAGGGCAAGCACCTTCTTGATGACGTGGGAAATGTTACAACTAGGTAACAAGATCAAGTCCATATTTCTGAACCTAATTCAATGAAGCAATGCCTTTTGACCATGTTTACAGATGTTTTACCGATAGGCAGAGTAGGAAGGAAGTTCGGATGAATTTGTAATCGGTGTCTAAATAGTATTGTTTTAAGTTCCTATAAAAAAGTCTATTAGTTGTTAGTAGATTTTGTTTGGCATCTAGATAGGATTAGATTCTATTAGTTTGTTAGTACATTTTGTTTCAAGATTATTTCTTGCATTGTGGATATGGGAAAGTAGGAAAGTAATAAGACTTACTTTATTCACTCAAAACAAACTACATATTGATATCCAGAGTTCTCTTTCAACAAGCTCTATTCGTTTCTATTTAAAAATATAGGTAGATAAGGGAGGAAGTCTTTCAAAAGTGGAAGCCAGGCTATTAGGGGCCATCCAAGTACAGAGTCATGTAATGAGACATAAAACCAAGGAATATAATAACAAAGGGTAGTTATAAATAGTTAAAAGCCTAATAAGATCAATGATAGCTCCCAACATTTCATGGTCCAAGGTCCTAGACATAATGTGAGAAGCAAATATATTGTTAAAGTCAAAGGGAAAAGCTTTTACCAATGGAACAAAACTTTAAGACGTCTTCAACAATCAATTCCTCCAACATTGTTGAAACTATAATATTCAAGAGTGATTGATTGGTTGTCAAAGCAAATTGCTCTAGCACGTTAGGATTACAAAAGTGTGTAGATGTAATTGGGAAATTACTTAAAAATTAACAACTTAGGCAATACATACGTTGCATTAGAGTTTACTTATTTGCTTAAACATTGTGCTCTAGTCATGCATATCAAATATTAAGTTACTCAATATCACATAGAACAATTCAAAAGAAGCAAAAAGGTATCAACATACCTCAATTTTCTCAATTTCATCCAGATGATTACTTGTGGAGTTGGCATTTTCTAGGATCTGCAACTTGCAAGCAACTCATGTATGGTCACAACATGCATAGAGTAAGATGAAAAGTAAGAAAAAGAAAAAAGAATTAATTGGCATAGATTAAGTATGCAACACTTACTTTAGATGGCAAAGACTTCTTTCCTTTATGGATGACAGCATTAACCTTATGCATTCCATCCTTTTTTTCTGGAGCAGTAACAACACCACTAGGTAAAGCCTTTCCCTGTTTGCATTTCTTCACTGGGTTTACCTTAGCTCCAGAAGATGAGTGATGTCCTTTATACTTAGATTTGGCAACAATTCCAACATTTTCTTCCTCAACATGCACAGAGGACTCTAATAGATACACAATACAAAATTTTGGATGCATATTAGTCTAGTACCACCGGTGATAGTGAAAGAACGAAATGATTATCACTATATTGGTAAGCGATATAATTGATCTAAATGGTAAAAATAATGAGACGAAGAAATAAAATAAGGCAAGCATCATCTTTGATTCAAAATACAAAAGAAAAAAGAAATTAGCATTGTCATTAGGATGCAAACTCTTACTCACACTACAATAAGAAAGAAACATCAAAAGCAATTTAGAAAATCTTACGTAAATTTTGTATGAAGGCCAAAAATTTAGCTTTCTCCTAATACAAAGGAAAATTTCAGCAGGATCAAGAATCTACACATCAAATTACTAGCAAGCTTTTGGCTCCCACACTTTAAACAATGAATGCATATAATTAAAGTAACCATAATTCCACTACAACCAATGGGTATATTGTCAGGGAGGAAAAACAAAAGATACCTAAAATATGGGAAACATAAAAAGATAAATAATATGTAAATAAAAAGGAGAAGATCACAAAAGATAATAAAATAAGAGCCCAAAAATGACAAAACATCCTAAAGTATAAAAAAATCATCATTCAGATGCAGTGGCGTTTAATACCTATTGCAGCGTAAGAGATGATCATCATTTTCTTCAATTATGACCTATATATCATTCAGACGCAGTGGCGTTTAATATCTATTGCAGCGTAAGAGATGATCATCATTTTCTTCAATTACGACCTATATTTAGTAGACCATATAGATTCACCAAGTAGAGAACTAATTTAAAAAAACTATTGGACTCTGTATCTTTCTAACTAAAATGGTAACTTTACATTTAATGAATAGGTTTATTAAACTAAAATGGTAACTTTACAATTAATGAATAGGTTTATTAACTTTAGTATCATTGTTTACAATACACCATCAATACAAGTAAGCAATGTCAAATCTACTATTTTTTCTGTCAAGGTTATAGATATAAATCTATTAAGCACCTTAAAAGAATAAACATAGAATAGTCAGTACCGTATTGAAACCTTCTGTATCATCCCCTAAAAGATAAAATTAAGATGGCTAGTTGGTCATAACAGAAATTTCGTACCAGTATCAATGGGTGTTTCTGGTAACCTCAAGGATAAATCTGCTAGAGTTTGCAAGGCATCAAAAGCGGCATCTTCACCTACAAAAGAAATAAACATGCTTCAACTAAATCATGATATTCAAAACCTGAACCTCTATTATAAAAGTCTAGCTCTAGCTAGAATTATCAATTTTCTATCATTATAAGCCTTATAAATTATTCTATTAACACATTTCTAATATGAGACATTTAACAGACATTGGGTGTCATGAAGATCAATATGAAAAGTTAAAATTTTTGGGGCAAGGCTATAAAGAAGTACAGGGACCAAGCCAACTGCCCCACCGGACTCCCTTTAACTAATTGTTAGTCATAGAGCTAACCACTATCACTTAATATAGTTGGTCTAGTATTCAACTCCATGTTAAATCATCTAATATTACACAAAAGGGCAAGATATTAGTACAACTATTCTTAGTTTACTTAGTAATGGTGCCTTGCTAGCCTATTAGCTTCCTATTAATATACTAGTCAATTAATTAACTTTTGAAATATTAATTGGGAAAACACTAGGGGTGCACTAATTCAAAGTTACATACCCAATTACAAATAAGAATTTGCATCACAAAATAAAAAATAAAGGGAAGCAAATCCCACTCTTGGACTTATATGCTATTATTCAAGTATTACTTAATACGCAGGCCATGGCCTAAAAAAATTTGCTAGCATACCTTCTCCAAATAGAACCTTTTTACTTCTCTTCCGTGGTCCCTTGTTAGAGGTTCTAGCAATTTTTTTACGCTCAACTTCTATGTCAAATTTTCCTTTGACCAAACCCAACTTCTGACCTTCCTCTGTCCCACTACATGCTTCTTTTATTTCATCCAGATCATTTGTTATACTTTCTTCTATTTCTGGCTTCTTTCCATTGTATTTCCTCCCCTTCAACAAACTCCTGTCTCTCGAGTAATCTCCAATATCAGCTTCCGTACTTCCCAAACTTAATTCACAACCACCATCGTCCATTAAACCACCACGAAGTTTAGCACTAGTCATCACTGATTCAGCATGCTGAAAAATAGAATAATTAGTTCATAATTCTAAAATAACAAAAAAGCAATAAATACTATTAAATCTTACCATTCGTTCACCATTTTGAATAGGAGATGGTGTCTCCATTTTCCACTTATGTATTAGAGAAGCTTGAGGAGAAACACCTCCTTTTGAAGCCTCTGTCAATGCTAAAGCTAACTTATGAGTAACATCATCATCAAGTGCATCCTTCACTTTCATATTGTGTCGTATTGGTGAAAGATATTTCCCCCCATTATCTTTATCACAGGCAAATGAAATAGGAACACGAGGTGTCCTTTTCCCAACAGCCCAAGGCCTGCTAACTGAAAGAAATTCCATCACAATGAACTTAGTTAAATCTCACATAGGATCGTAAAGTCCTTAACTATAGGTGCCTTCTTTCTTCTATTTCTTTTGTGTACATTCTTTTATTTTGTGGAGAAGGATTTTTGGGCAAAAAGAATAAGATAACACGAGAAAAGAAAGGGAAATAACTTCTATGTTGATTCTGAGAAAAAAGTCAATCCGACAAACCCTAAAAATAAAAAGTAGCAAGACAAGCATAGAAATCAAATAAGCATACAATTTGAAATATGATGCAAGCACATATATTACTTGAGCAAATTGTAAATACACGTGCCTCCAAGAAGCACGCAATTACATATACTTGAAACAAATAGGAAGGAGCAAGAAAGAGATATGATATTCTACCTGAGCGCCTTTTCTTCAGCAATGACAAGCAACCATAACTTGATTCAGTAGAATGGGATTGCAAAAGATCTGGAACCGGCGGGCTATCTAATCCTTTAATTCCTCTAGCACGCTTTTGAGGCCTTTCGGAGACACCTATGTTCTTATCGGCTTCTTGTTCACTTTCACTATCATCCTCCTAAGAAAATGTGACCTGTTAGTTTTAGTATTAAAAAAAAGTAACCAAAACCTAGTTGCCATGTCCATTTTCCCTAAATTCCTTTCATGGGAAGATAGAAGCTAATTTAACGCAATGAGCATTTATTGATAAGATATTTTCCAATAATACAATCAATTAATAAGACACCAGCCAACTCAGACTGCATTATTGATATAAGTGTCTAACTTGATGGCCCAAAGTTGTATTTCACAGGCTTTTTTCTCTCAATGAACCACTCATATGCCCCATCCCTTCCACAGCCCACCCCACAACCAAAAGAAAAGGACTGATACAAAAACCTCTATAGATTAAAATCAAAAAATAAGGTGAGGAAGATTGTGTAGCCTGTTGAACTCTCTATTTAGTAAACAATTCTACTGACAATTGTGCAAGTGTAAGCTAAAAGGCCTTCTATTGAAAATGATCCTCCATTACAATAACAGTTATGATGGCTTCCATCCCTTGCACCACCCTTGTGGAAGGAGTTGCAATAAATTTTAAATTTCTTAGAATGAAAAATCACCAATACTAGGTACTACCAAGGATACTTTTAAGATATAAATATCTAGGGAAGATTTCTCTTAAACTCACCATATTAGCATAATGATCTGTCATCATTGCTATCAGTCCAGCTGCAGAAGCATAGCCTTTGGGAAGAGATAAGTATGCCTGAAAAAACACCAAGGCTGTGTCATCAACTTCTACACACAAAGCCAAGTATGACCATAACCAACTCATTTGTGACACCATGGGCCACAATTAATGAACTTATGGGTGTTGAGAGTGGAAGTCACAAGATGAACTTCTATACAGAAATATCTTAAAAGCTTTATGGTTCAGAGTTAGTAATCAATTAATAACAGTCATAGAAATCATCTTACCCTATTCATAGTATAAAGTGCCTCTACCATTTCCTCAGATCGGTTACGCACGACAATGGCCACCTAGGAACACAAAGTAAGGATCAAAAGTTAGCTTGTCTCAGGAAATTTACCCAAGTTTAAGTTTATATGCACCAAGTAATAGAGAACTTAATTTAGGGTGCATTAGTAGACCCACAATAAGTACAAAACATTATCAGAAATTTGAAAACTACCTTTTCCCAATCAGTTCCATGTTTTCGATATGCCTTGTAAAAGCGTTCAAGCTCCTCCTTGTTCCATTGTGGTCCCAACATATCAGACAACTTCCTCTTCTGCAAATTGCAACAATTATCATAATCTAATAAAGCTACCAAAATTGGAATTACCATTTGCTAATTAAATGTAACACATTGTTACACTATTAATACCTCATTGAAGGTAAGGAACTCTTATACCATTAAAAACAAAGGGTACATTCAAGACCAGAATTTGAAACAATAAAACAACTGAAAAGGCCAACAGATAAAGCCAGAACTCACCCGTAGCCTACTTTTACTAGCATTATCTCCACTTTTATTAGGGGAAACGTCATTAATATATGAGAACCGTCTATTGACACTTCTAGATTTTCTTGATGGAGGCATGACCAGCTTCCTCAATTATCTGAAACATAGAAACCCAAAAATGTAAATTAAAAAAAAAAAGAGAGACAAAATCCGGTGTGTATCCATAAACCAACAAATATGAAGTGCTCGGTCCATCATCCAAGCATATAATACAGCACATGTTCACCACACGCCAAACACAAAGCAAGAAACAGAATTGCCCATAATTGGGATTAGAAGCGTTCATGATTCAAATTCTCCCTTATTTTCATTTCCCAGAAAAAAAAATTGACGTAGTAATACTTGAGAGAGAAAGGAAATAAACTCAGAAGCTGAGCCAGAGCTCATTCAATCGAACCGAATTCGAGTGGAAAATAAAAAATAAAAAGTCTCACACGATTCCTCTTTCCTCAAATTCAAAGCTAAATAGGAGTAACTAACAAAAATATCAGAAGAGGCCTAGATGAAAGAACCATTCACCGATCAAAACGTATTCATAATAGAAACAGCCCAGGAACCAGGAACCTTAAACCCAAGCTATATGGCTGGGTCTCCACGAAGAAGTGTTCCTATCTCCTCGACAAAGCTGAAGACAACAGCAGGTGTAGACATGCAAATTCCCAAATCTAACGACCGGTGAACCAATTACCCGACTGATTCACTTCTCCAAATCTAACAATTCGCTTAAGCTTTCCCTTTACCGGGGAACAAAAGGAAGGCGCGACGTAGACGAAAAAACAGCTGGAGATTAGAAGAAAGAAAAGCCCTAAGATTGAAGAGAAGAGGTGGAGAGAGAGAAGGGAAGAAGAACAGAAATGCGAAAGGCGAAACTCACCGATCAAACTCCCGGATTGGGTTGGGCTTAGGTCATGATCGGAAGAAGCATAGGATGGAAGTGAAGCAAAATCGATCGGCGGAAAAGCTTTTCTCCGGTGAAGAAGAAGAAATATATATGCATATGTATACAGTATCTCCGGTTTGATGATAACGAAGAAGAAGAGCGTGAGAAGGAATTGGGGGTTATAACCGCGAAACTTTAAAAAATAAAAATTGCAAAATTTAAGGGCTTTAGTTTTGCCTTGCTTTTGTATTAGAACTTAGGACTTTAGGAGGTGAGTTGTAGTAGACTGACTGTGTCTGTACATGACATGACTTTGTTTCTCTCTTCTCCTTCTTTTTGAATTTTTAAATGGAAAGTACTTTGATTAAGGTCCCTAGATGTTGGCCGTTGGAATAAAGAGCGTCGAATCTGGACCGTTCACTTTGAAAGCAAGGGAGTTAGTTTATTCCAATTCAATGAAGCCAAGTTTACCTTAAATTTTTTATTTTTCAAATAACCAATCTTATATTACATTTCTTGAATGCTGTATATCATACATTTACTTTTATCATATTATTTGTAAATCAAACTTTAACGGGAGCTGCGAGGTTTATTAATGGGTTAAATAAACTTAGCTCTTATAGTATTTTACTTTTTTAACCGCCACATTTTTAAATTATGTTTGATATTTAGTTAAATTATCATTTTCTCCCTCTTGTTGGTTATAATTATTCTAAAATTTAAAAATTATTTTGTAAATAAAATATTTTAAAATTTATAATTATTTAATAAGTATATTCAAGTTTTCAGATATTTTAAATCCAAAATTTTCAAAATAAATTATTTACTAATAAATATATTAAAATAAAATTATTTGCTTAATTAATTGATAAATTTTATTTAATATTAATTATTATCAATAATATAATTGTAACATGTTGACATTAATAATTAAATATAATTTAAATAAAATAAAATAGAATTTAATGGTCCTTAAAAACTACAAGAAGAAAAAAAAAGAAAAAACACATAATGCACTTTCAGTTAACCTTAAATTAAAAATTAGGCTCAAGAAATAGGTTAATTATGTGAACAAAGAATAAACATATAGACAGATAAGTGTACATCTTATTATTGTTGTTATTATTAGGCTACCTCACTTGTAATAGCTATCATCCAATGCAAATGCTTTTTCTGATTGCCCTTTTGATTTGTTATATGAAAATAATGAATTATTGCATTTTTGAAGTAATTCAATGAACTAGTAACAATTAAGTATAAAAATTAATGAACATATGCTAATGGATTGTCCTAAAGCAAAAGAAATTTGGTCCTTGGTGGACTTGTGTCTTCCGAATAATGAGGTTGAGCATTATCTTGTGCAGATATTAGTAAACTCGCCCACACCTAGCCTAGCACGGATTTTAGCTATGTTATGGAGTATCTGGTATCACCGAAATATCAAAGTTTGGCAAGGTCAAATTGTCCCCTCCCCTATGATTGTTAATTTCGTTAATATTTTTCTTAAAGATTGGCGGGATTCTTGGAGGATTTATGAGAGGGTTATTGTCACGTCTAGTAGCTTATGTCCTACCAGTTCTAGCTAGAATAAACCGCCGAAAGGTTTTTTAAAATATAACGCCGATGCATCTGTTTAAAAAAAAAAGAATATTGCGAGATTTGTTGCTGTGCTTAGGGATGAAAGAGGATGTTTTGTTGCTGCTATCTCAGGTAATTATTCTTCCTTATTTGATCCAGTTATTGCTAAACTTATGTCGATAAGAGAAGCACTATCATGGTTGAAAGGAAAACAAATAGATCAAGTCATTGTAGAGTCTGACTGTTTGATGGTTGTTCAAGCTATCATAGCTCCGTCTTTAAATTATTCGGAGATTGGAATTTTGGCCCTTGATTGTCTTTCTCTCAAGCGACAATTCCTTCACTTGTCCTTCCAACGGACGCGTAGGATTGCCAATAAGGTGGCTCACTCATTAGCTAGGATAGCCTTATTATATGCAAACCTTCATCACTGGAATGCTAGTCCTTCATGTTTAGATTCTATTTTATCTTTAGAGAGTTCTGCTTGTTATGCCACTGACGGGGAAAGGCTTGTAGGATCCAGATGTATGGGGTAAGCCTATTGGCTTAGGTTAGTTTTCTGTTAGCCTTTCTTTGTCTAGGGTATTTTTATTCGTTTACTTCAAAAAAAAGGGCAAAGTTACATGGTTTTTATGATTAAAGTAGTTAAAGCTTTAAGTGCAACTCCTTTTAACCAACCCTTTGAAATAATTGATAATTGAAGCCAAAACAGTTGGCCGACAGTTGGATGATCATCACAGTGACTTACTACACTTCAAAAACCCTATAACATGAAGCCAAACCTTGTCCAAGTCACCTGGTTACTAACAATCCTCCACAAGAATATGACGTTTGTTGAACTAAAGAAAGTTCTAATTGATGTTTTGATGATAACAAAACATAATTACCACTAATATGTTTATTATTTTGATTAAAAGCAATATTAGAACAAAATGAAGTCTTAACTCAAGAAGATAGTGTATAAAGTCGATAAAAAGGAATTGAAGTTTGTAATCGATGAAATAAAGTTTGAACCAAGAACAAGAGGAGATCAAGACTTAGCAAGGTCATTTTACATATTGTATTGTTATTTGTAAGCTTAGTTTGTTAATTTGATGATCCAAAAGGCTCACTATGTATAATCATTTCATCTTACTTTATTGCATGAGTCTTTACATTTATTAAGAAGCGTTGAAGCTTTTGATTGTAATACAAAAGCTTTTTGTTCTTTCAAATAATCTTTAGGGGACATTTTGGGAAGTGTTTTAATCATATTTAGATTTTAAAAATTGGTTTTGAGCATATGCAGTTGTTGAAATCATATTTTTGGGGTAACTAGTTGACTTGTATAAATTAGTGGTCGATCAATATAGGTTAAAGTTATTAAATTTGATATATTGAGAGTTTGTAGCAACATTGTTTGATATATTGGTCAACCAATATATGTATTAGTCGACCAATGTTCCAACGATTAGTGAATTTGGTATTGTAAATGCATGTTGGTTGATCAATATGCTATACTAGTTGACCAATACACTATATATAGTCATTATAATGGCTAATTTTTAGCTCCAATAGTTATTTTGTGTCTCAAAACACTATAAATAGGTGTTTTCTCTTTAGTTTTAGCATTAAAAGGTTTTGGGCATTGTATACACACATTTTAAAGAGTTTTTCAATTATTTGAGCATCTTTGCATCACATTTTTGTAAGTGAGCCATGTTAGAGTTATTAAGTGAATAAGTGAGATATTTTTTAGTTGTAATACTTTGTTGGGGGGTATTGAATATTGTACTTAGTGGTGATCCAAGTGGTATTAAGATTCCTCTTTACCTTAAAAGAATATTATAAGTAGGGTTCCTCTTTAGAAAAGAAGATCGTAAAAAGATTATTTTTCACCTTCAAAAAAGAATTATTCTAAAAAGAGTCCTAGGAGTGGATGAAGGCAATGGTTGTTTGTCGAACCATTGTAAATTAGTTTGCACTCTCTCTTCCTTACCCTCTTTAATTAATTGCTTAATTATTTGATTAATTTATATTAAGTAATTTTCTCATCCTGGTTTATATTGAATGTTATTAATTGAGTATATTGGTTAGAAAATTTGTTGAATTTCATAAACACCCATTAGGGACTAACAAGTGACATTATAGTAGGTCTATTAGTAAAGATCAATAATGGCATATTTAGGAGCTTTGTTATCATCATTCAACTAAGAGGGACAAAGAAATAGTAGACTACCTTTCTTTGATGGCAATGATTATCTTTATTAAAAAAACTAGAATAAGATTCATTTTAATGATCGAAAGTGTAGATTTGGGAGAAATAGTTTCTAGTAGTCCCCTTAGCCCAATGAAAGTTGTGGAAAATCAAATGATACCTAAATTAAAAGAAGAATGGGAACCTCAAGATAAGAGATTAGTTTCCTTGAATAGTAGGATCATACGCATCTTGTTTTGTGCTTTAAGAATAAATAAATTTAATAGGGTCTTGATAAATACGTAATTGATCATATTTATACCCCATATTTGACGTATTTTTGCTTAATATTTTATACATTTATTGTAACTTTGGTACTTAATTTGCTCCAAATCTGTTTATTGGTTATAGTTGCCTTCATGGACTTAAAAGAGAAGAATTCAGATGAATACAAGGCACAAAATAAAGATTTGAAGCACAGAAGAGATACACAACATGCATAAGCCATTGTACTTCTTCTATTAGGTTGTATAGATTTGCAGATTTCAAAGATTTTGGGTTATGCATGGTTTGATGTATGACCTAGCATTAACCCTTGCATCTTTCAGATTTTACTATAAAAAGATGTGTTTTAAGGCAAAATAGAGGGAACAGACATTAAGAGGCGATTAGAGAGGCTGAGATCATTCAAAATGGGTCATTTTGAGTTAGAGAATGAAAAATACAAAGAAATCATTATACGATCCATCAAAATATAGTTCAATCCTCTACCTTGCAAGAATAATGATAAGAGACAAACAGGGAGATTTATAATTATGAACCTATTGTTTTCAATTCAATTTTCTTTTTGTTTGTGTTTGATTTCATGTTTTATCATATGTAACTAAATTCTCTTAGTGCCTAGGTTAGATGAACCTTAGTTTTGTACAATAATATGTTTTGATTCTTTTATTAATGCAATTTTTGGATGGATATAATGTGATTCAATTATGTGTTTAATATATGTTCTAATAGATTTGGAATATTAGGATATAATCTAATTTTATAACATAGAGATTGAGAAATCATGTGTGTGAATAGATCCGTTGTAATTGGAAGGAGTTGATTACAACCCTAGATATAGGATGATATAAATCCTTTAGATTAGGGTCAAACCTAATAACAAGGTTCACAACTCTGTAAAGTAATCCTATAAACTTTAACCTGTAATTCGGTTGATAACCCTAGGATTAGTTGTTATTAGACTTGATAGATGAATAATTGATCATATTTTTACCTTATATTTGTTATATTTTAGCTTGATAAATTATACTTTTAGTTTATTTTTGGTACTTAATGCATTCTAAGTATGTTTATAGAGTATAATTGCCTTTATGGATGTTTATAGAGTATAATTGCCTTTATGGACTTAAAGGAGTAGAATTCAGATGAAAATATGGCATTAAATGAAGAGATGCATAGAAATCATGCACGACCATGCATCTACCCTTACACTTCTCCCAGGCCATGTAGTCTTGTGATATCTAGAGAATTTGGTTCTACATCGTGCATCTTCCCAAGGCCTTAAATTTTAACATAAAAGATGTGTTTGAAAGCAATTAGAGTAGGAAGTCGAGGAGGAGACTCCAAGAGGTGATTCTAGACATGGAGATTGTTCTCAAGGGGCAATTTTGGTCCAAAGAAAGGAAAAACATGAGAAATTCATCAAAAGATCCATCAAAATACAATATCAAACCTCCACATTACAAAAATAATCAATAGAAGACAATTAAGGATATTTGACTTATGGACCCATTGTTTTCAATTCATCTTTCTTTCAGTGTATATTTGATTTTTGTTCAATAATATGTAACTAAACATCTTGTTAATATTTAGGTTAGATGAACACTATGTTAATACTTTGAAATGATTTGATTCTTTTATTAATGCAATTGGCTTTATTGTGATATTATGATCTAATTACATGTTTTATATATGTTCTAATAAATCTGAGAATATTGGATCATAATATGTTTTTATAAATAGAGATTGAGAAATCCTAGGTTTGAATAGATCTTTTGTAATTGGAAGGATTTGATTACAACCTTAGAGATATGATAACATAAATCTTTTGACTATGGTCAAACCTAATAAAGGGATTCAAAAATCGATAAAGTAATCCTATAAACTTTAACCTAAGTAATTTGGTTGAAAACCTTATGATTAGTTATTAGTAGACTAAAGGTCAACTATTAGCATACCATAGGAATCTCTACAGTCTAATAAATCAATAAAACAATTGAGTAATAAAAGACCAATTTGTTAAGGGATTAGGGGGATTCACCTATATACTAATTATTGATATCGGTAATTTTCTAAGTGGATTCATAATTATTCATTTAATATCATTGCCTATTTTATTTTACTTGCTTTAGTTTTATTTTCTTTTATTAAAATCCTAAAATCAATTTGTAGACTAGATAATAGGAAAAAGGTAATTACTAGTAATTACTGTCCTCATGGGATTGACTCGTATTTGTTGGTACTAACTACAGCTACATTGTGCACTTGCTGTTATTACAATATTGACTTCTCAAAAAGAGTCAATCAAGTTTATGGCCATGCAATAGATCTTACATTGACCTGACCAAACTAAAAGATTAAATATAGGGGCAATCAAAACACAATGAGAATTAGCAAAACAACATTAGTAGCTAATAAAATAAATCACATCATCCAGAACTGGCCAGTGCAATCCATGGACAATAACATCAGAAAAGTTAACTAAGTATTTAGTAGAATCAAGACTGAAAACATAAAGACTCAAGGATAAAACAAAAACACATAAAACAAAAAAAAAAACTCAAGACTAGTATGCAGGATGATTAGCTTCGGACCCAAACGGTCTTGTTTCAGATGGTTCTGCTCTAAACGTGCCCGCCCCAAATGTGCCAGCGCTGCTCATCGATTCATCCTCATCAAAGGGAAATTGGAATTGTAAGCGTTTGACGATCAAAGCATCCATACGATGACGATAACACTTGTCTTGATCATGCATAGCATCTCTATCCTTCTGCCGCTTCATCTCCCGCAAGAGAGTGACATCGAGTTGGTAGAGATCAACAGAAAGTCTGTCGATCTTGCCAGCGAGGGTCTCTAAAGTGATAGGCTCAGGGACTTCCTAAGTTGGCTGGCCTTCCTCGGCTGCTAGGGCTGCACCAACATCATAAACAGGTAGGGGAGGGGTGGTGGTTCAAAGGCAGGTTTTTTGAGGTAGTCATTCCTAAAGAGTGGGGTTGGGTCAAAATAACTATCGTTATCAAATTCAGGGACATCGTGGGCATGGAAAATGTCAGAAAAAAGGTGAGGGAAGGCGATGGAGTTAGTAAGTTTAGGTGTATTGATGGAGTCATAGAGGGCAGAGGCGATAGTATCAGTTATGTTGACCGAACGACCGGTCATCAGGAGGTAAATGTAGAGGGCTTGGTGCTTGGTAACGTTAGCTAGGTGGGTGGTAGAAATGATGTTGTTATAAACCAAGTGCAGTCAAGGCCGAGTCTCTAGTTGCAACTTAGAGCATTTAAGGTAGAATTCAGCGTGACGTGGTCGATGCCAGTCAGTGCCCTCTTGACAGAGGGTGTGGGCAACATCGACCATAGGGTAGTTATAGATAAGTTGATCGTAATGGTAGCGGCGACATGGAGGAAGACCATAGTGGCGGAAAATATGGGCAATAGTGAAGGCTTGTGGCTCTTTAATATCACAGAAGTTAATGTCCAGTCGATCGTGGAACCGGGCATAAGTATAAAAATGGCGAACGAACTTATCATTACCTAGGGTACACTCCTGAACTGAACCAATTAATTGGGAGGCATGAAGTTGCTAGACAAAAGGGTTGTCTAAGGGGGGGCTAGAGGAAAACATTGCTTTTTAATAAGAGGTCTAGCATCGATTTTTTCATACATTTCCTTAAAGGTATATTTATCAGGGGAGTCAGACTCACTGAAAGGGGCAGGTTTTTTGTTCAAAGCATTTTCCTGTAGAGAACACATAGATAAACAAACTAAATAAACAAACAGAGCAAGCTAAAACTGACAACCTAAGTAAATAACAATGCTTACTCAATGATTCAAAGGCTTTTAAAGAACAAGAAAGTTCAAAATTTGAATGAAAAATGCCAAAAGGGCAAAATGCATTATAGATCATCATATAACCTAACACTTACGTAATCGAAACAAAACTAATCTAAACCTAGAATCAAAGAAAGAACTAAATAAAACTATTCTACCCCAAACACCAACAGAAAATAAGATAGAAGAAATAAAGAAAATGGAAGACGAAGAGAAGATGAAGATACTTATAGAGAGGAGGAAGAAATCTGTGCAGAGAGAGGCCGAGAAGCATAGAGATTAGAAGGTAGTGAGGGGTATAGGAGTGGGAGATGGAAGAAGAGGGAGAAGAGATTATCGAAAAGAAGAGAGAAGAAAAACACGTCGGTTATGTGTGTTGAAACCGAATGTCGAGAGTTGGAAGGGTTAGGGGAGTGGGAGTGGGAGTGGGAGTGTGAAAAGACAAAAAATGGTAGGAAGATTATGAATGGGTAAATGATATATAGGGGGAAAATGGTAATTTGATAAGTAAAAATTGAATAAATGAGAGGGGATCTCTGCAGATTCCATCTTCGCAAGTCACTGCAGCGAAGCACTCCTGAGAGGAATAGAGGAAGAAATAGGAGGACTTCCTCGCAGCGATGTGGAATGCATGCCACAACAATGATATCCCAATAGGAAAGGGGAAGAAACAGGAGGACTTCGCTGCGGCGATGTGGAATGCACACCGCATCAAAGATATCCCAACAGTAACACAAAAAAACTAGGGGAACTTTACTGTTGTGAAAGTAGACCGAATTGAAAAAGACAGACAGAAAACTTCAATAAAGAAATAACAAACATGACAAAGAAACACAGGATGATGGTTAGATACTCAGAAAACCTTTAAGTTCATATATATGGTCATAAGGTACCAAATAAGCTCATGAAAAGAAAATACAACACAATCAACAATACTAAACTTCTTCAAACTTGAAGATATATTATGCATTAAGGCAATTAAGCATAACAAAAGAAAGGTAAGAGACAGAACTAGAAGGGGATGTTATTGAATTGAAAAACTACTAATTAAACTAAAAACTAAACTATTTTTCCTACTGGGGTAGTTTCTCCCCTACATTTACTCAACAAACTAATGCACCAAAACATGTCGTCAATAATCACAGGGCAAAAGTAAGTAAACAAGTGAAGGAAAGAAACAACTTGAGAGTTATGGAGGTTTCTGGTTCTCATGGTGAAGCTTCAACAGATAACCATTCACCTTAAGCTTGGCTCCAGTCTCTTCATGTAGAAGCTTCACCATACCAAAGTTATGCACCTTTGTGACTGTGGACGACCCATCCCAACAAGCGTTAAACTTCCCTTGCTTAAAAGTGAAACGAGCCTTAAACAACAACACTTTGTCAAGTTCTTCCTCAGGAGAACTTTATCATGCACAAACTTTGTTTTCCCCTTATAGAGTCGAGAGTTCTCGTATGCCTCTAGCCTCAACTATTCTAATTCTTGCAACTACAACTTTCTCTCCATCCTAAAAGTGTTAAGTCAGAATGACTTTACATAAAAATGATTTTGATGTATAACAAAAAGAGATCATATACAAGATAAACAAAACAGACACAGACGAACTCAGACACAGACGTACACAGACGAAGTCCGAGACAGACGAAGTTGGAATAACTCAAAACAGACACAGACGTAGACAGACGAAGTTGCAAGAAAACAGTCAGACACAGACGAATTCGGACAGACGAAGTTGATACAACAAAACAGTCAGACACAGACGAATTCGTAGACAGACGAAGACACAGACGAAGTTGATATAAGTCAAACACAGACGAAGTTGATATAAGTCAAACACAGACGAAGTTGATATAACTCAAGTCAGACGCAGACGCAATGCAAAGCAGAAGCAGACTTAAATGCGAAGCAGACGCAGATGCAATGCGAAGCAGACGCAGACGCAGACGCAATGAAAAGAAGACGTAGACGCAATGCGAAGCAGACGCAGACGCAAAAGCGAAGTAGACGCAGACGCAGAAAAGAAACAGACGCAAGAGTCAGTTCGAGTTAGTTACAGAACTCAACTGATTAACCGTTTCT
>JANZLF010000221.1:21862434-21880875 GCA_026546835.1 Erythroxylum foetidum
AGTAATGAGAGTAAGCTTTCCAAATAAGTTTCTTTAAGTATAACCAAGGAAGAGTGTCGAAAGTTTCATGGAGGAAAGAGACAAATCTCATAAATGAAGGAGGACACTTGGCTTTATGGAGAAAAAGACAAAACCCTTACAATCCTATTTAATCATTTAAATCCAATAATCCTAAACCAAATTAAGCTTTAACCCATCCAAATCCTATGCCTCCTAAAACAATCCCAAATTAATGTACCCATTATTGTAGTACCATTAGACAGAAATCTTCGGTACCGAAAACCAGTCAGTCCACCACTTGGCGATTTTTTTTTTTGGTCCGAAAATTTTCCCGAAAATTTCAGGAAAATTCCATAAATTCCCTAAAAATAGAAAACATGCATAAACCATTTCAAATCAATGTTTTAAACACAATTATCCCATAAATCACACAAAATTACATTTAGACCCACGTGCCGGGAACTGTCATGAATGCATGTACCAACATATGCGTGTGCAAAAAGTACCATTCCTATATTTATAGAGGCTATGTGATGCATATTCATGCCGAAATCTATTTGCTCTCACTTAACCCATCCCAATTTACCAAAATACCCTTCCCATCAGTGATAGGATGTTACAGGCATCATCTGGGCATCAGCGGCTCCCGCCCTCGTTGGGAGCACTGGATCGGTTGGTGTCAGCCGCAAGCTGGATGGGTCAAGTTGAACACTGATGGGGCTTGCAATCACGATCAGTTCACGGCCTCGACTGGTGGCCTTCTACGCAATAGTGACAGCAATTGGCAAGGCGACTTTTCTCAATTTATCGGCTGGTGCTCAGCCCAGTCAGCGGAGCTCTGGGGTATTTACACAGGACTTTCCTTGGTTTGACAATTGAGTTTTCGTCGGCTTGAGCTGGAAGTGGATTCCTTGGGGGTGCACCAGCTCCTTTCTTCAGTGGACTCCCGCTCTCAGTCGGACAACCCTATCGTCATGGGTATCCAGGACCTCCTTAACCGCAACTGGTCTGTTGTTCATCGGCATGTGTACCGAGAGAGTAACAGATGCGCAGACTAGCTCGCTTCCTAGGCCGGTCCTGTCGTTCCTGGTATCACTTATTTTGATGTTACACCTTTAGGGTGCCTTAATCTCCTTCTAGAAGATTAGTCAGGTTACTATTTCTCTCTACTCATTTAGTACCTGTGTACTCTTTCCTTTTATAAAAAAAAAAAAAAAAGACCTTAGAAAATGATTAAAATAATCAATCTGGGAACTTAAAAGGATTTTTCAAAGGTTTCTTTTTTACTGTAACGTTACTGGCGAAGATGGCTTCCCTATCCATAAGCAGCTCCTTCCCTCCACAAGCTCTTGCTCGCTCCAATACGCGAAACCCTAACCATAACTCCAAAAATTCTAAATTTAACCGCAATAATAAATTGAAGCCTCAAAGGGCTAAGCACAAGTCTGCACCATCTTTGGTCACACTAACAGGCGGCGAAGCGACCACCTATACTCGCTTACCTCCGAGAGAAGACTTCACGGTGCCTCTCCTCGATTACTCTCCTCAGTCGTCGTCCAAAGAGGTCAAGCTTTCCGATTCCGGCGTCGCGACGATGGAAGACGAGACTGAAGTATATCGTTCTAGTATCGAAAAAGGAGAAGAGTCGGAGAGTAGCTTGGAATTTAATTTACATGAAGATTATGGGCGTTTTCAGGTATTTGGAGTTGATTCCGATTTTGATGAAGAGGAGGAAGAGGCTGATTATGAAACTGTGAATGGCGGAACTGTAAATGTTTACGAACGAAATGGCTTTGGTGAAGAAGAAGGAGGAGAGACTGAAGGAGTGAAGGAGAAAGGAGTTCCTGCGGTAATGAGATGCTTCGACAGCGCGAAAATCTACGTGAAAGCCGGCGACGGCGGGAACGGAGTGGTGGCATTCCGACGGGAGAAGTTTGTGCCGATGGGGGGACCATCGGGCGGCGACGGAGGGAGAGGAGGAAATGTGTATTTGGAAGTGGACGGTTCGATGAATTCGCTTCTGCCGTTTAGAAATGGGGTGCATTTTCGGGCAGGGAGAGGGGCGCATGGGCAGGGAATGATGCAGAATGGGGCGAAGGGTGAGGATGTGGTGGTGAAGGTTGCACCGGGCACGGTGGTCAGGGAGGCGGGGCGGGAGGAGGTGTTGCTGGAGTTGTTGTATCCGGGACAGCGGGCTTTGCTGTTGCCTGGTGGGAGGGGTGGTAGAGGGAATGCGGCGTTTAAGAGTGGGAGCAACAAGGTGCCTAGGATTGCTGAAAATGGTGAAGAGGGTCCTGAAATGTGAGTGCTTAATCGTTTACAATGTGCTCATGTTGGTGGTTAGTGATTGTTCTGGAGCATGATTGTAATGGTAGGAGCTGGTATGATATCCCTTTTTTCATGTTTTTTATTAGGAGTGTTGGAATTGATCTATTTGTTTTCCTTATATCTGAAAGATTGATTATTCTATTTGAACTATGGCATATTTATTTCGGCGTGGTTTTTTTGGTGTTTATAAATAGAGTTGTTTACTTGGGTTATGATGAGAACTATCACGAGGTAGCACATTTTATTAAAAAAATTTGACTTACTATTCTCTTGTGTTTAAGTTTGTGGTGTGTTTTTCTTTCTGAATTAAAGGATTAAGAACATGTACTGTTTCATGGTGAGTGGAGCACAGGTGGAGGTCTGGTATTTGAGGAGCATTTCTTTTGATGTTCGTATATTGGAAATAATGGTTGTCATGGTCAGGTGGTTGGAGCTGGAGCTGAAGCTTGTTGCTGATGTTGGGATAGTCGGTGCTCCTAATGCTGGGAAAAGCACACTTTTGAGCGTAATCAGTGCTGCACAGCCTCAAATAGCCAATTACCCATTTACTACATTACTTCCTAACCTTGGTGTAGTTTCTTTTGACTATGATTCCACAATGGTAGTAGCGGACCTGCCTGGATTGCTTGAAGGAGCTCACAGGGGTTTTGGTTTAGGCCATGAATTTCTGCGGCATACAGAAAGGTGTTCTGCCCTGGTATTGATTTTGATCACTTTAATGAAACTAGTCACAACTTGTTCTTGTTGTGGTATTTAAGTATCTTACTTTATGGCCAGAATCAAAAGCCCTTTCTTCTTAGTTTTCTTTTCTTTTCTAGCATGTTTTCTAGGTGCCACGTTATTGTTACTTGTCTTGCTCTTATAAAAAATATTGAAACTAATTGGTAAGATCACAGTTGCAATAAATTCTTAGGTTCACTGAAATTTTGACTTGCAGACTCTACATGATTAAATTGTCCTATCATGCAACTTCTAACGGCATTGTTCAAGAGATTATAGAATTTTCAGAGTTAATAGGGGATTTTGGCAATGATGCTAACAGCATGATTTACAAGGACTTGCTCTTTGTCTCTTACTCTCTTTTTTTTGTTTTTCATGGCTTTAACTGATTCTTATGCTTTCAAAATGGATGCTTCGTTAGAGTTCGTCCTCTGCATTTCACATGGTTCTTTGAAATAAACAAAGAACAATCTCCATCCTTTTGAATTCCTAGGTACATGTTGTTGATGGCTCTTCGCCGCAACCGGAACTTGAGTTTGATGCTGTTCGCCTTGAGCTGGAATTGTTCAGTCCTGAACTTGCTGAGAAGCCATATATAGTTGCCTACAATAAAATAGACCTTCCTGATGCATATGAAAGTTGGTTGTCATTTAAGGAAAAGCTACAAGCTCGCGGGGTTGAGCCCTTCTGTATGAGTGCTATAAAGAGAGAAGGAATTAATAAGGTGATAAGAGCTGCGTATGAGCTTTTAAGAAAAAGTAAAGAAGCCAACAAGGAATTTGAAGGTAATACGTTTACTTCAGTTGTTTCTTTAGCTTCCGTGTGGCAATTTTTCTGGATACTTGAATTGTCTTTTGCACTCTTTAAATGACGATCCTTATCAGATAATTACATTAATTAGGTTGCACAAATTCAGCAAACTTGAATCATGTAGCTGATATGGTACAGAAGCAGCGAAGAGCACCAATCGATGATTTTGAGATCTCTCATGATAGTAGCTCCAGAACTTGGCATGTAACTGGATTGGGATTGCAACGCTTTGTTCAAATGACAAATTGGCGGTATGTTACAAATTTCTGGTCATCACCTTTCTTATTGTTAAATCAGTAATGTGGCAAAACAACTTCTTTTGAAAGTCCATTTTCATGCATATCTTCTCTATTGATCAGAGTGCTTTTTGCCTAGTAAACTAGTACGAGTTAAAGCTATAGTGCTTGTCCAGGTGAAATGGATTTCAATATGTACACCCAAGCCTGACGATATCCATTGTACTGGATTTTCAAACAAATAATTGTTTTTTATTCTTTGATTCATGAACTATGGTTGGGAAATCAGGAAGTAGGATCATTTACAGGATATTTGTTGACCAATTTAATTGATCTGAGGGTTGACGGGCTACAAATTCTATGTCACTAGACTCTCTGGGGCCCTACGGAATATATGAAAGCACAGCAGATTGAATCCATGGTTACAGTTTAATTTCCTCATTAATTCTACACATTGTAAGGATATTTTCACACCATCTTTCCCCTTTAGCTGTCCAAGACTGCTGAGAAACTGAAGCTCAAACACTAATTTTTCTTGTGTCTATTTCAACAAAAAAGGATAAAAGAATAGTTTTCCTGTTATCTGTTAACATGCATCTAATTGATTTTCTTGAGGTGATCTCTGCTGCAGGAAAAAATCTGCATTAATTTTATTTGTACTTGCAATAGCTGCTTGAACTAATACTAAACATGATGGGTCCCAAGCAGCTTTAAAGAGGCTGGCTCTTTTACTCCAAATGGAGAAAATTCCTCACAATGACCCCCAACAGACACACATGCTACTTGTATATTCTAGCAGCCTAAACACCTAAAACTTACTGCCAGCTCATCCACTCAAAACACACACGCACACAATAGACAAAATAACAGAATAAAAGGTGAAAAATCATAACAACCATATTGGTAAACCCCTCTTGCAAATGTCTCTAATTCCCTTTCAGATGGGCTAAGTCCTCTTGGGCCCTCTTACCCCTTTTACTATATACGAACCTGGTCATGGGCCTATGATAACTCTTTGAACATGAAATCTTTAACCAATTGAACATATTGACCATGTTTTAGCACAATCTTACAAAGGATTTAATTAGTCACCGCCATAAAACTCAAAGCAACTCCTGTGATTAATCTACACATCAGATGTTACTCATATTTCAATCGTCTTTATTTGAGTTGGTTTATTAAATGTTCTGTTTGATGGATTATCAGATAATGTTGTTATATGGCAATCTTTTTCTCTTGACTGTCTTTAGTGCTTAATGCTGAAGTACTGGATGCATTGCTTTTAACAGATACATAGATTCTGAGAGAAGATTCCAACATGTACTGGAAGCTTGTGGCGTGAACAAGTGTCTCATGAAACTAGGTGTGAAGGAAGGTGACACAGTGATTGTTGGAGAGGTACGTATGTGGCATGCATGGTAAATTCAATTTTGTCCAATCTTTAGATGTTAAACTCTAGATAGGACACTATACGATGCAAGTGTTAAAACATGAAATGCCAGAATGCATTGATGATGCTTGCATGGAGTAATGTTCTGGCCAAAAATGTGGAAAACAAATGCTTTGTGGGCCATTTATGTGGTCATATTGACTGTTGTGTCTGTGAGCTATTTCCAGTCACAAGGCGTTAGTTTGAAAATCACATAGTTTTTGCCATCAATTTACACTTTGATGTTCAATGTTGGAGCTATTTTGTTGGTTCGTCGTTGTTGGTATAATCCACTGGTAAGCTGCTGTTTCTTCTCTCTTTTTTTTTTTTTTTAATGCCAGATGGAAATGGTGTGGAACGACTCTCCTCAGGGTTCTGGTTCATCAAATACAAAGAAAGGGCTGTTTGGTTCAATGAAATGGCCTCAGTGGGAATAATATAAATTCCAGCAGGTATAATTTAGAGCAACTACCTTGATTTTAGGGAAATATTATAGACTAGACGTGGTAGGAAACTATGATAATGAAATGATGCCCTTACCCTCTTGATTACTCGAAGAAACTAAGAAAACTATGAGTAATTAGTGAACTCCGTATGTTTGATATCATTATGCTTTGATGACGATGATTGCAACAAATTAGTTCTTGGTTGAACTTCTGTTCTTTAGTTTCCTGGAATTCTAGGTCAAGGAGATTGGTGGTACAAAATAGCTCGAGATTGATGAGCTTTGCCTTGTTGTTGGGAAGCTTGCGTGGTTGCTACTACTAAGAGTACGCACATCCTGGAGATTGAGATCAGTTGGCCTCAACAACGGCAGTTGAGTTAATGAAGCAATGATGAAATGGTGTAGCTGTTTGTTTGGCTGATTTGTGCATATCAGATTCAAATAGCAGAGAGCTAAAAAGGCCTTCTACTCTATTATACCCATACCATCTTGCTTGCCACATTAAGAAATTCCTTGTACTAATTAGACCATCTATTTAATTTCATTACGCAACATATTTTAGAAGGTGCGTTCGCAAGGACCTGGAAAGAAACGGAATTAAGGGCTCAAACTAGTTTTCATGTTTTATATTTAAATTATTAATAATTACAATCCCTATTCCTGAGAAGAGGAGGAGGGCCTGCACGGGTAGCTCAACTGGTTATTAGCAAAGAAGTTGAGGGCAAAGGTCTCAGGTTTGAGTCTCGGCAGCGACAGTGTGGGAGTTCATCCAATGTAGTGGTTCCTTGTGCTCACCGAGAAAAAACGACCATCTTATTAATAACTTAAGTGAGATTAAATTGTGATTTACTCTCTCATAGTTTTGTTGGGTCGGGTGGGGGGCACTTAAAAGTGGTTGATTTTACTTTTTTTTTTTAGTGCAAAAAAGAGGAGGAAGAGGAGGAGATTTTTTAATGATTGATTGGTATCATCTAAGTTGAGGAATGGAGTGTGCCCCTTCTATTGAGGACAAAGGACAAACCTCGACCGTCCAATCTATGTAATTGAGGACAAGGGGCAGACCTCAGCTAATCTAATCTATTGAATCTTTGACCTCAAAAGCTCTCGTACATAAGATTCGGTTTCACTGTTACCCCATATCCACGCCTTACAATTACATCCACCACACACCAACCTCGTATCGTATCCTTCTCACGTCCAGATCTTCGACACGCCCCATCTTTGACCTGTGGGGCCCACATTTTGATGATGATCACCCTCATCAGACGATGATTACGTTTCCAACTGTAGCACTACTGCTAGCAACAGCGAATAGTAACCTAACCCTAGGTGAAGTAACATCGTTGTCTATGCATGTAATGCAATTGTAATGCAGGTGAAGAAGTGTCCAGTGTCCTCCTCCTCCTCCTTTTAAAACGAAAAAGAATTCATTAGAAACAGCTTTAAAAAACCTTGAAAAGCAAAGTCTCTGTTCAAAGACACACCCTAAATCCCGGGAGAAAAAGGAAGGGTTGTGTTGTGTGCTGTGTGTTGGGAAGTGTGCAAAATTCTCATTCTGAGCTCTGACTAACTCAGGCAAGCCAAGTAGGCAACTACTAAAATAAAAATGTCTTTCATTTTTGACCCACACTCCGTAAAATTCCTGTCAACACCGGTAATCCACTTTCCTTGCATTTCAAGAAGCTCTCCTCTCCTCCCTCCATAGTCGGAAAACTTGTCCACCGGACCGACACTATATTTTTACTGCCACTGATCAAGAACCACTTGAGTTTCTCAATTCTATATTTGAGGGTCTTCATGAGAGGATACCATCTGTGCATGGACTTGGTTCAATAAAGATAACACACAACTGATCTTTGGAGCTTCTTCAGATCTTTAGTGGAAGAGTCAAGGGACATAGATCCTACAGCCATATGTTTTTGCAACCTTAAAAGAAAGGAACTATGATGACTATTTTATATAACATTACACCCTGCTTTATCCCATTATCTTTTTCCAAATGTTTTAACTCCAGCGTTCCTTTGATTCTTAATTTACTGGGTCCATTAGACGGCTTGTACTGGCCATGGTTTAGCATTGTTTAGAATTGAGAAATGCTTACAACAAGAGGAAAGCGCATTGACCCCTTTTTTTTTTGGTATGAATATATGATTAGTTTATGTCATTCCCAATGCCATTTAGACTCTGTGGGTTCATCATGGCATTTTCCCTGTTGAAAGTGGCAATTGGATGTGTCTGTAGTGCCCACACACTTAATTATAGCTTTTGTTTGGGCAGTTTAATTGGCATTGCTTTACAATGTTCTTTAAGCTTGTGATTGCCCTTTTGACTACAAGCTTTTTTTACTTACCTTTTGGAGATCGGAGATTCAAACCCCTTAATCCCAAGTACTTTTGCTGAATTCTTTTGGAAAGAGCTCGCAAAAAGGGCAGTTTTCCAGGAACTTGGACTTTGCATATGCAATGCCCAGCCCTCTGTATGATAGTACTTACGACCTGCGTCTCATCAAATTTTTCTTGAACAATCATTTTTCAAAAGAACAAAGATTTTTAGGTATTGAGAAGACAATTCTCATCCTACGCAACTTAATTTCTACCATATAACCAAAAAAAGCTATCATCTTTGGAGCATACAGTATCATTAGTTTGAGGTATTCAAATATGAGAAGATCTCAAATCTACTTATTTTAACTGTACAGATACTGGACGCGGACAACTGTGATCCATTTTGTGTAAGTGTAGGTATGGCATTACAATTTAGCAGACAGGTTACAGTGTTTCCCTGATTAGATTACAATTAAGTAGAATTGGTCTGTTCTGTTAAGCAAAGACTAATAAAGGCCTTAAAAGCACTACTCCTAATGTCTTTGACATTTCTAACCAATCTCTATTAATACAACTACATGCATACCATATATAGCATGTAGAAAGAAAGAGAAATTGTGCCAATGGCGAAACTCATTCACAAGCAATTTTAACATTCAAGCGATGAACATGTGAATGTTGCACTATCATATCGGACAACAGAAAAAAAAAAAAAAAAGCTTCAACTTTGACTTCCGTATTTGATGCAGTTGTTCCGATGAAAGTAGACATGAGAGGCCTAACTAGATTAATATCCTAATTCTTTAGTGCTTAAGGACAACTTTGTTTTGTTTAATTACGGACAATATAATCTTAACTACTCCCTTTGAAAAATCATGAAGCAGACAAGAGTTTACAAGTAACTTCAGTGATTAATTTTGCAGAAAATGCGGATTCACATGTGCACAATGGAGTTACTACAAGACATGCCAAAAGTTAGAACTTTCAAATTCAAATGTTTTGAGACTTTCTAGGATAGACTCTACAGGCCAGGAAAACCACACGGTTTCCTCTTCTGGTTTTTGCTCTAATGGAAATCTATCTGGGAACAAATAATTAATCTCAACCTGACATTCCTACGTAGGCTCCCTTTAGCTATGAGGAGTATTGAGGATATAATAAACTTCCTTAAGCTATAGGGTGACACTTTTTCAAGTAGAATGGCTAGCCACTTCAACTTCAACTTGGCCCTGCATGTGAAGCGTTAATTGGAAAACCGGTATTTGCTTGCATTTATCTGATGTAATGTTAACCTCATTCTCGTGTAAGATAGATGAATAGCTACAATTTAATTAACCAAGCATCTTCTAATTACTGAAGTTCGAATCTGTTCTTAACTCACTCGTTGGACTGAACCATTGACTGTTTGTTAGTAGCATAGGGCATGAAAAGATAAGAAAAAAGTAGGATCTAAAAAGTGGATGAATAGTCTTCACATCTCCACAATGTCCTTTTCCTTCTCTGATATCCATGTCAGTGGTCTCTTTATAAAGTCTTGGCCTACTACTCCCCCCATACCATACCATACCACACCACACAAAATCTAGACTCACTTACCTTCTTCCTGGTCAATCGCTTTCTTTTCTGTTATAACACTTCCACTGCTGTCTAAACCTCATTCCCTATACTTCTACTAATAACAATGTCCACCTCTAAAACCTTAGACAAGCCCTTCAATAGATATGAAACCGTTGAGACTAACACTGGTTTTGCTCTCATCCAGCGAAACACCTCACCACCGCAACCTGGCGAGAGAAGAGGTCGTCGAAAGCAAGCAGAACCTGGGAGGTTTCTTGGAGTTAGACGGCGACCTTGGGGTCGATATGCTGCTGAAATTAGAGACCCAACAACCAAAGAAAGACACTGGCTTGGCACTTTTGACACAGCTCAAGAAGCTGCTCTTGCTTATGACAGAGCTGCCCTTTCTATGAAAGGCACACAAGCTAGAACCAACTTTGTGTACTCTGAAAACAGTAGTCCTTTTAATCCTCTTCTTACTCCTTTCGATGTTCAGGCTTTCTTGCCACCAATACAGTTTCTTGTTAACGCTACTCAAACAGAGAAACAACCCATTAATCAGAACAGTCCAGGCATGCTTGAGGTTTATCAGGATGAGACTTCGAATCAGTCAAGTCGTGAAATCTGCACAGAAACATCTGATGGGTCCGCAAATGATAATAGTTTTTTCTTCTCACAGGAGGATTCCAACTCTGGTTACCTAGGCTGCATTGTCCCTGACAACTGCTTGAGACCACCTTCTAGTCCCTCAAAAACAAGCTCCAAAACCAGTAAGTTGAGTGCTTCAAGTTACATCAATGAGCATGAGTCACCAGAAAATAATTATTCAGTTACATCAGATACTACAAGCATGTCAACGACTAAGGGTTGTGCCCATGAAAACTTGCCTTCCTATCAAGAACTCAACGAGGGGAGCTATGGAAATCATCAGGGATTTCAGTTTAACTCCGGTGATCTCTCGTCAATGATCAGTAGCCAACTAATGGTGGACGATGCATGCATGGCAGCTCTGTATCCAATCGCTGATGGTACTGGTCTATCTACTAGTTCAGTTTCATGCTCTCCACCCAATTTCCCTTACGACGACTTTGGTTATTCACCCTTTTGAGTATTTCTAAGTATTACGCAACTCAACATTGTGGTTTTCGTGTATTTTGTGCTCTTTCTCCAGGTTTTCTCGTTTCCCTTGCAAACCTTTGCTGTAATTACACTGGAAACATTCCAAATTTGAGCAAGAAAGTTGGTTTTCGAATGTAACTTTTAATTATATAATATGGTGATCAAAGTCTTCATGAGAGTCTCTTATGAAAGCTAGTTTGTGTCGAAACTAAACACTTGAAATATATAAATATAATATAGAAGATGGGAAAGGAATGCTATGCATGTGTCATGTGTTGGCTTGGCTACTTCATTACTGTCTTTTCGGCCACTTGCCTTATCTTTTTTAGACAAAGGTCAACAACTCTGATATGCAGCTTAAGCACAAAGAAAAGAATTCAGTCGTGATTAAAAATATACTTCAACAAGTTAGTACCAAAATAATGCACCATGGCCGTTGAGATGCCTAAGAGCACGTCATCTTTTTTAGAAAAGATTATCTGTTTAATATTATCCTGTCTTATTCTGTCTCATAAAATCTCAAACATTTATTTTGCAGGATCCACGTGAGACTCATGCAGGACTCACATAAATAAATGACTGAAATTCATTGAATACAAGAATTCACATAAATAAATGACTGAAATTCATTGGACACAAATATTAGACAGAGAATCTGGACTCCATATTTTTGTTCATGCACTTGATCTTCAATCCCAGTGATATATATCGTTAATTACATGGTAAAAGACAAAAACTGTACCAAAAAATTCATGCAGTTTAAAGCTCCCTAAAGTTGGCTTCGGTAACAAAAATTAACAGAATTTTTAATATGTCAAATTTAGCAACCAATTAAAATAAAGTGACATGGACCAAGTTTTTTAATCTAATCCCATCTTTTAACTCGACTCAATTTGAAAATATCATTACATCAAATTAGACTATCAAAAACTAATAAAAGAGTAGTCAATTTGTTATAAAAATATCGCACTTAATTATTTGTCAGGTTTCTATTTTGTTGCATAAAGCATCGTCAATTCTTCTTAACAAAAAAAATAGATGCAACATTTCCCCAAATCATAGACAAATATTATTAACTACGCATTTTTTTAGACCTAAAATACTATAAATACGTAATCAAATATCAAATATCAAATATTAGTCGATTTTGGCTACTTTTTATGCATTCACGTTGTTATATGATTTGTCACGGTTTTTTCTAATTTCATAAGTAAATTATTTTAAATATGAGTATATAAAAATGTTGCCAAAAATTTTTTGCAACTTTTTTCATAATCTATAACATTTGAGCAATTTGTCATGTTTTGCATTATTTGGTTATTATTATCAAATTAAGTCATAAAAATATTATTAATTCATTATATAAGTAAAGTTATATATATATATATCATCAAATTGTATTTCTAAAAAAATATTAATAATAGTTCGAACATTCCTTATAACTTATAAATAACATAATACATAAAAAACTTCACAAGGCATAACATATTTGGACATATTGTCAAATATTAGCTAAAAGTGCTCTCCAATGTAACAAATAACAAAGTTATATAAAGTCAACTAAATTTGTTATGAGAAAATTGATACACTAATTTTTAGTTCAAATTAAAACAAATATCGTGTTACTTTTTTATTCACAACTTAATCATTCATTAGTTGTATCTTTGTTCATTTTGTAATTTGAAAAAATTATCCTAAAATTAAATTATAGTATATATAGGAAGTGATAGAACAAGGGTTGGAGTTAGAATCAATACCCTTCACTAAATAACTTCATTCATTAAAGTGCAACTTGCCAACATAGAACTTACATATTCATTTCGAACATCTATAAATAAATTGGACCTTTAATTATGAGGTATTTTCATTTTTATCTCATCTTTTTTTTAAAAATAGAAAATTGAATAAATGAAAGAAGAATTAAAGTACATAGGCGTAAGATAAGAAGGAGTCCTTAACAAACAAACAAACCAGTAAAAGAAACTACTACAACACAGAATAGATAAAATTGAAGAGTTCTGTAGCGTCATTATACTTTGTTTAGCAGAAATCCTCTTTGCGAAAGATTAGCACTGCATACCAATGACAAAAAACCAGTAACATTTGCAGAAGGCCCACCGTCGAGAATCAACTTGAACAAATTTTTAGATACGTAAAGCTGTGCAAAGATAAGAGCTGCATGACAAATGGAGATTCTTTGACAAAACAATCTCACAAATATCATATATTATCAAAGAAATCAAGCTTTCTTTTGTCAAAGATTTGAGCTGGAATCGTTGAAGATTCCATTCTCTCCAAAGCAAGTAAATACAAACTCCCAATACAATCGTAAGAACAGGTCTTCTAGACGTTGGTTGAGAAGAGAGACAATTTGTAATAGTAACCACATCCGAGCCTGGATCTGTCCAAGAAAATAAGGCAGTGATATATGCCCATATTGTTTTGTTAAGGGGCAGTCGAAGAAAAGTTGCAAGCATGATTCAATATGCAAAGAACATATGAGACAGGATTAATCCATTTGCACATATGAAATATGGTCCGTTATGGAAAGCTTATTCTGAATGGCTAACCAGAAGATGAAGGAAATCCTTGGGGTTAAATGGCAGCTCCAAATAGTGGCAGCCCATGGAACAGTGTTTCTATAATTACGCAAGTTGTCACAAATGAGTCTACTAGTCAGATGGTTTATAGAAATACCTTTCCAGAAGAAGGCATCAGGTTCTTGAGGAGTAGAGGGATAGTCGGGCAGACTTCTAGGAAGGTTCCAAGAGTTCCCAACAATGAAAGCCATCATCCGTGTTTTTAGTGGGAACAATGGGGAAGCTCAAGAAAGATTCACTTGGTGAATTAAGGGGCCTCTACTAGACCAATTATCGTACCAAAGGAATACCAGCCGTCCATCTTTAATAACATAGGAAGTCTCCTATTGGATATCATCCCTTAAATTCAGTAGCTAATTGAGAAAGAAAGAATGTGAAGCTTTCGAATGGATAACCCATATGCTTTTCCTTTAAGGAAGTAAACATGGAGCCACTTAATCCACAATGTGTTCTTATCCTCCAAAATCCACCAAAATCTCTTAAGAATCAAAGAATGGTTAGAAGTTTTAATAGATAGAATGTTCAAACCTCCTTCTTGCTTTGGATAGCAAATGTCAGCCCACTTCACCTTTGCTACGCCAGGGTTTCCATTTGAATGGCTCCATAAAAAAGTGCAAACGATCTTTTCAATCTCCTTGATAATGCTTTGCGATAGGAAGATGTGGGAACTCCAATACACATGCAAAGAATTAAAGATTGATTTAATAAACTGAAGCTTACCCGCATAGGAAAGCGACTTATTTACCCAAGATTTAACTCTTTTCTATATCCTTTCTAAGAGGGGGCGATAATCACCATAGTTAAGCCTCTTGGTCAACATAGGTAGACCAAGGTAAAGTAGAGGGAGATTTTGCATCTTCGTGCTCGTTGCCTCTGTAATGGTGGATTCCAAAGTAGTAGCTCCTTGGGACTAAATGAAGTGGCTCTTGAACAAGTTTATCTTCAGCCCATAAATAAGTTGAAAGACGTGGGGAGCATGCATAAAAATTTGTATAGATTCCAAATCAGCCCTGCAAAATAAAAGAAGGTTATCTGCGAAGCACAGGTTAGTGAGGCCAAGTTCCTTACACTTTGTATGGTACTTAAAATTAGGGTTGAAAATAGTCTCCGTTCTTATAAACACTACAAGAAATTAGTTATTTACCGACGGACAATTTCGTCGGTAAACGTTCAATTTTCATTGGTAAAATTAATTATCGATGGAAATGGAAGACAGACAAAATCAAAAAGGACCTTAGTTAAAGTTACCTACGATAATATTTTGTCGGTAATTTACCAACGTCCCAAAATATATTACCAACGATCTATTTTACGTCAGTAACATTTAGTAACGAACAAAATTCTGTCGATAAACAGAAGCTAATGAATAGAAAACATCATCTTAATTACCGACGGTGATAGCATTACCGTCGGTAATAAAATACAAAATTTTTGACAGCATTTTTAATCCATCAATAAAAATATGTTAGAATTTTTTTTAATAAATTCCAATTTCATGATGTTGTGATAAATACATAATGTTAATAGTTACCAATTATCTGTTCATAATAAATTAATTTGTATATTTTTTTATTAATCAAAAATTTAATTGATAATATAACGTTAAAATTATTTTAATTGATAATAAAAACAATGCATTGTGCAAAACTTATGTTTGTAATTGAAAGCAAATTACAAGGACAAGCTAATGTCTTGGTGATCGTGGGTGTTCTGAACTGCTAAGCCTCTCCTTCAACTGTTCCATCTCTTGTCCAAGCTGAACTATCTGCTCCATTTGCTCTCTCATCTTAGTCATTTGCTCCATCTCCGCTTTCATCTTAGTCATCCGCTCCACCTGCTCTCTCATCTTAGCTGTCTGCTCCATTTGCTCTCTCATTTTAGCCATCTGCTCTCTCATCTTTGCCACCTACTCCATCTCCTCTCTCATCTTTGCCACCTGCCTCATCTCCTCTCTCATCTTAGCTATCTGCTCCATGTGCTCCATCCGTTGATTCATGTTAGCTTCTTTCAATTACCCTATCTGCTTCTTCAATGTGTCCACTGTGGCCTGAAGCTTGGTTACTTAATTGGTGTGCACTGGCCTAGCAGATGCTGCTGTACTAGACAGGGAAGAGCACGAATAAAATGTGTTTGCATATGAACTTAGCCCGAATATCCTTCCACAGTGATCCCTACCACCCACAACATCAAGATACGTCTGAGTTTCATCTACAGATTGTTCCTCCTGAGACTGTCGTTGAATGGTTTGTTGTATTTGGTCCTATTAGGAAGCAATGTTTACATTAGTAAGGGATTATTATTACGAAATTATAAAAATGTATTAATTTCACATACATTCAGCTCTCTACATCGGGTGTTGATGAATGTCACACCATCATGTTTCTTCGTGTGGGTGTGCAAAAGCAGCTGGATAGATGTAGGCTTGATGCCCAATGACTTTTTCTACATGTATAACCTAAATTGTCAGATGTGAACTACAATTTATAAAAATTTCGATAGAGTTTCCCCTATTTTTATGATATTTGCCCACTGTTGAACAAAGAAAATAACTTAACACAGCCATATACGGCACCAGACATTTCTACCATAATCATTATGTACAATACAACAAAGCAAAATATATATAAAATAAGTGTCAAGTTTAGATACTTACAAGTCTATGTGCATGCTCGTAGTGGGTAATTGATCCTCCCGTATGTACTATAAGACTCTCACTCCCCGGGCCTCCACGTCTGTTGACGGAGTTACACTTTAAGATGGACATTGCCGTAGGTGATGTCCAATACTTGATCCAACGAGTCCAAATTTCCTCTGAAATATAACGCGGTCGTGCACCAACCTTGCGTATCGCATTAATTAAGTCGTGATAACGTATACGAGCTTTCTTTTCCCATACTTTATGCATGCTGGCGTCAAAACAAGAAACCCAAAAAAATTCGTTATGAAATAAGAAGGAAAAAATTATATAATGTAATAATATTTATGTAATTTGTGTATATAAATCAATATATATAACAAACAAGAAAATAACTAATTTTTGTACCTCAAACTCCTAAAAGTAAAATTGATTTGTGGTCTCAGATATATTTTTCCACACATAACCCTCAGGTTCAATCCTTTGCTTAATGCGGAAGTCATATTTCACATAACTCGGTCTAGACGGAACTAACCTAATATAACAAATTATGTTATACTATGTAAAAACTAATAAACCTAAGACTTAATAACAAACAAATTGTGAGTGATGTGATTTCACTTACTGTTCATTGGCAATTGTTATAAACTTTCTTCCATCAGGTCCCTCAGCTGTAGGCTGGCGGACGTCTCCTGTATCTGATAAACAGGTATTAGATGATATATGAGTTGGAGAAGGGGATGGTATAGCATGAGGAGCAGTAGGTGGTGCCTCATCTGCACTAAAATGTTCTTGCATAGAAGAGAAAAAAATTATGCTTGGAATAGTTAGGTATAAATTTTAGTGCAAAAAAATTACCTATCACTTACTAAGATGATGCATTATTGATGATCAAATATGTACTTAACCATGTACCTATTAAATCAATTACTAAAACACTATATGAGTTTTGTACATATAAGAGACCTAATTTACAAATTATTCAACATATGCTATCTATATTCACAATCCATGACATTAGTAAAAAACATTAGGTCATAGAGAGAAAAAGAGTATCTTTAAAAGATATCTCGAACATTTTAAAAGGTATAATTAAAGATGAATGAGATAACAAAGGAGTAACTTAATTTGACTAACAGGATATCACATTCTAAAAATAATAATTTTTTAGAATAAGAAAATTTAGGACAAAACTTATTCTTATATAAGATGACGGATTTAACTAATATAGCAAGTCCAATTAATTAGAAGAAATGCATCTAAGTGAGAGTAATTTAGGAGAAAATGAATTAGTTTTAACCAATGACAATTACATCCAGGTGGGAATTCCCTAGCATGATCTAATTCAAGTGTGAGCAATAAGACTTATACAAGATGTAAAAGATAGAAATCACATCTAGTGACAAAAAATGGGAAGGGAATGATTATGAGAAGACATTCTCTTCTATTATGAGGGTTACACTAATCTGACTAATTTCAACTTCATAGCTGGAATGCACCTTAATTGACTTCAAATAGATTATAAAGTGAATTCTTTAATAGAGATCAGATGACAAAAATTATTTGGAATAATTAATTTATTTCATTTAGAAGGACTAAGAACATAAAGTTTTCAGATTTTTAAAATCAAAGTATACTCTTAACAAATATTCAAGGAAATGGTATACTATATTTCGTATTGCAATCTTATTTAAGATGACGAAGATAACATATGATTTTAATTAGTATGATTGACAAAGATCATTAAGTATATTTTCAAAGATGCATTAATAAACATTAAACTTTATCGTTATATATGGATATTTTTTATAATTACTAGCAGTAATTAGTTTATTAATTAAATAAATAAATTAGTTATCACCCACATTTATGATGAAGCACAAGAATCAAGTTGCATGTATTTTATAGGTTAAAATCACCAAAATTATTCAACAAAATATTGTCGCTTTTACAAGTTATATATAAAAACTTGACAAATTTATATGTAATATTGTAAATAGTTTTTATTATGTATATTGTTAAAGTTAAGGGCCAAAGAAATAGCCTGTATCCTCAGGCGCCACAACAAGAGGAAGAGATAAAGAAAATTCTTATTTTATTACAATCAATAGTTACAATATATTGTGTATAAATAAGTCTATCACAAAGTAATAATAGGAGGCACAAAAGTGAACATAAAACAAGACACATACATATCAAGAATAATTATATCAAGGACATAGTACTTCAAATAAAAAT
>JANZLF010000221.1:21881041-21896545 GCA_026546835.1 Erythroxylum foetidum
ATAACAAAAATATATATTACTAATTAGTGTTAATTATAATATATTTAACACCAATAAAAAAAAGTTGTGTTCTTTAAAATATAAATAATTAATTAACTAATTAGCTAATTTTGATTTAACTGTTGATAATTATAATATAATATAATTAATTAATTAATTAAATTATAATTTATTAAAAATTAATATAATTAATAGATTAATTAATATTTTGTATTGTTTACTAATTAGCTCATATATTTTCTATCATTTTTAATTAATTTTAATTTATATATAATTAATTTACTAATTACATTATAATTAATAAATTGACGTAAACCTCATTATATATATTTATATATTTATGTAACTATTCTTTGATATATATATATATATATATAACAGAAGAAGAATGGCAAGTTGAGAAGTCACCCTTGTGCTTCTTATAATGTAAATATATTTTTTTTAACCGAGAATTTCTTAAAATTTACACTACCAAATTGATAATGCATTTCTTTACTCCATACATTTTTAAAATCCAACTAAATAAAACTTATACTCCAAATCTTAACGAATCCGAAATTCATATATACTACCTACAGTTAATGTTTTTCTGAAAAATTTAAATATGCTTATACTTACATAATAGTTATACTTAAATAACAATTAAATAATATTTTTTTCCATTCATAATAAACAGACAATGTTTTTAACTATTTAATCAATTAGTTTTTATTTACGCTTCATATTAATTATTATTACCTTATATTATTTTAACCCTAAACAATTTTGGATTCATTCTTGTATCATGAAATAATTATAATATAATTAACTTATTAGTGACTGTTCTTATTCTGAAATAAATCACAAAAAATAGCAATGTGACAGTCATAATTTCCTTCTTAATATGAGTCTCAAAATTTAAATGTTCATTATTTTATGACAAATTTTAATTTTCACAATATTCATTTATGCATTAAATAATTTTAAATAATATCAAATATTAACACTTTTGTATTATCCCAATGGATTAAGCCTTTATAACTTTCTCCTCACTTAATTAGTAACAAAACATTTTACATTTTTATATTCTACCCTTTATATTTTCAATATAATATATTTAAATCTTCTTTAGAAAATTTGCCTAACATATTTAAAATTTCTATTATTTGATAACTACTTTTTCTAAATTACAAATTTAGAATATTTATAACTCAATGGCAAATTTTACATTTTACGATTTTTCAATCCTAAATTTTAAAACCTCTCATACTTATTTATACATTATCACCAATGAAATTAACCAAACATTATTACTGCGTATCGCACAGTTTTACTCTGCTAGTAATAACAATAAAAGCGTACGTGGTTGTCAATCTTGAACTAAAATGAGAATTTTCGAAATTATTTATTATTATTGGAGCCAAGGAATTCCTTTTACGGGTCGTTTGGAAACTTTCAAATCGAATTCATTAATGAATTGAATTCAATTACATTAATGAAATTGAATTGAATTCAATTTATAGTGTTTGGAACAAACCCAGTAATATTATAATTGAATTCAATTTACAATGTTTGGAACAAACCCAGTAATATTATAATTAAATTCAATTACACTGTTTGGAACATAATCAAAATGAATTCAATTATTTCATATGACCCGTTTACCCTTGACTAAAAAATAATCTTATTAAATAATAAACATTCACATTTACATAAAACAACTTATAAACATCAATTTCATTATATAATATCATAAAAAATTCATTATTAAAATGAAAAGAAGAAATTGATTTCAAATGATTATAGACTAGACCGAGCTATGAAGATAATAAAAAACTATTATAATTTAGAAGCTTAAAATTGCATGAATGAGTAGTAGTTATTTTGTGTTGATAACTACAAGGCATTATGTTGGATTATTATGTTGGAGTCGTGGGCATTATTGGGTTTGTGGGTTAAAAAAGAAGAGATGCAACTTTGGGGTTATTATGTTGAAGTCGTGGGCATTATTGAGTTTGTAATTCCATTTCTTAGTCCTCTTCAAGTTTTCTACTGTTATATTGCGATCAAAGTTGCAATAATTGTTTGAATAATTTAGATTATCTAATTTTTAAGTAGCTTTTTGTTGGCAAAAAAATTATGTTGTTGACGTGTCATGGATTTGGTAAGAATATCAACAATCTGTAGGTTGGTATTAATGTGGGGTAAGGTAATAACATGATGATCATAGGCCACTCGGATGAAATGACAATCAACCTCTATATGTTTGGTATGCTCATGGTGGACAGGATTGGCCGCAATTTGAATAGCATTAGTGTTATCAGCATGCAAAGTAGTTGGTTGAAGTTGTGGAAAACCAAGTTCAGTGAGAATACCACGTAGCAGAATAAGCAACAAACATGGCACGGTATTTTGCCTCAGTGGATGACTTTGCGACATAGTTTTGTTTCTTGCATTTCCAAAAGATAAGAGCATTACCAAGAAACATACACCAACCAGTAGTGGATTTCCTCGTGTCTGGGCAACCAGCCTAGTATGCATCGCTGTAGGTTTGCAATTGTGGTGAAGAATTAGTGGAAAAAAACAGGGCACGATGAGGTGTGCCAAGTATATATTGAATGATGCATCGGGCAGCAGATAAGTGAAGGTGTCGAGGAGATTGCATGAACTTACTACCAATATGGACAGCATAAGAGATGTCTGGTTGAGTAATGGTCAAATAAATAAGACTATCAACCAACTTACGATATAAAGTAGGATCCTTAAAAAGTTCCCCTTCATCACATCGGTATTTTATGTTGATTTCCATTGGAGTGTCAACAGAAGCACTATCTGTAAGTCCTGCCAACTGAACTAGATCTTGAATATACTTTTGTTAATTCCAGAAAATATCTTAGGGACGATGATGAACTTCCAACCTCAAGAAGTAGGTAAGTGGGCCAAGGTCTTTTATGTGAAAAGTGGTGTGTAGCATTTTTGAACATTAGAGATGACCTCTAAATCAGAACCAGTGATGACGATGTCATCCACATAAACAAGAAGAACAACTATGCCTTTAGATGTCTACTAAAGAAACATAGAAGAGTCATATTGGCTCTAAGTAAAGTAGAAACCAAGAAGAGTGGATTTAAATTTTCAAACCATACCCGTAGTGCCTGCTTCAATCCATACAAGGAGCATTTTAGTTTGCAAACATCATTAGAAGAAGTGGGCCATACTAGAGAGAAGTTTTATGTAGACTTCTTCCTTGAGATCACCATGTAAAAACGTGTTCTTAACATCCATCTGAAGTGAAGGCCATGATTGAGATGCTGTAAGGGTTAGGATGGTTTGCTCTGCGGTCATTTTAGCTATCGGTGCAAAGGTATCTTCATAGTCTAGACCATACTCTTGTTTATTCCCAAGAAACACTAACCGGGCCTTGTAACGATTGATAGATCCATCAGAATGAAGTTTGAAGAAAAACACAAATTTGTTGTCAAGTGATTTGATAGAGGAAGGTTGTGGTACAACATCCCAAGTTTGGTTTTCTTCAAGAGCAAGAAGTTCTGTTTCAATAGCCTTACGCCAACACTCATGTTCTATTGCCTACTTATAAGATGAGGGAATAGTAATTGGAGGCAAAGTGGCTGACATAGAGACATGATTAGAAAAATCATACTTATCTGGTGGTTTACTAACTCGTGTATTGCGTCTGGGAATGACGAATTTGGTTGGTGCCAGAGAATGAGCAGCAAGGGATGGAGCTTAAGGGGGCATAACAGAAGGCAAATCTATTGTAGTTTTGGAACGTCTTTGATATACCAAAAGTGGTTTAGAATTTTCTTGATCTGCAGTAGAGTTAGGAAAAATAGGTAACATAGAGAATAAAGGAGAAAGAGAGTCTTGATGATTGGAAAAGAAATATTGATTTTCTAGAAAAATTGCATTTCTAGAAATGAGAACATGACGCAAATTAGGATCATAACAAAGAAACCCTTTGTGATGCATGGAATATCCTAGAAAAGCACATTTATTAGCTTGGGCTATGAATTTTGTGCGTTCTTACGCAAGAATATGTATATAATATACATAACCAAAGGTACCAATATTAGAATAATTGGGGGAATGGCCAAACAACCTATAGAAAGGAGATACATCATTCAATGAAGGAGAAGGTAACCTGTTAATGAGATAAACAACTGTGGAGATAGCATGACACCAAAACCGAGCATGCACTGAGGATTCTATTAAAAGGACTCGAACAACGAGGTGATCCTTTTTTCTTTCGACTGCCCCATTTTGTTGTGGAGGGCAGGGTCTTTGAGATATTATTCCATTAGCTTACAGAAAATCTTGGAACAAATGATACATATATTCACCCCCATTTTTTGAACGTAAGATTTTAATTTTGATAGAAAATTGGGTTTGGACGTACGCATGAAAGAGTTTAAACTCAAAGAACACTTCATCTTTAAAATGCAAGAAATAAATCCAAATGAAACGACTATAGTCATAAGTGAAAGTGACAAAGTACTTGTAATTAGCATGAGATATAATTGGTGCCATACCCCACAAATCACTATGTACCATTTCAAAAGGTTGGAAAGGATTCGACATGTGAATCGAAAATGGCAAAGTTCTACTCTTACCAAGCTTATAGGAATCATAATCAAATTAAACATCATCCATGTGATAATGATTTTTATCCCCAAGTAAAGCATAATTTATCAAATTATGAAGTACATTAGAGTTTGGATGTCCAAGACGTTTGTGCCATGCTCGATAATCAACTTGAGCGAGATTACAAGTGACAAAAGGAAACAAAAGACACGGTGACAAAGGAAATTGGAGTGGAAAAACACATCCTGTTTTAGGCCCCTTTGCAATCATCTTCCCTAACTGTTGATCCTGCACAACACAACCATATTTTGAAAATTCTACTACACAGTTATTGTCAACTAACTGGCCAACTGAATCAAGGTTAGTGGCAAGGTTTGGAGAGACAAAAACATTAGTTAAAGGGGAAATATCACTAGTGGTTGTAATGTGTAATAAATTTCCATCTACAGTATGAATTTCAAGATTTCCATAATATTTCTTTACATTGGTTAGGATTTGAGCATTATTTTTCATATGATTGGATGCCTCGACATCACAGAACCAAGTGGATGAAGTAGATTAGGGTTTACCGGAGAGTCCTAGGCTGGACATTACAGAGAGAATTATTTGTACCATCTCAGGTGTTATAGTTTGAGCAGGAACAGGAACATTTTACGAGGCTGTATCCACTGAACCACCAGCATTAGAAGATCTAACCGAGGCAATAAATGTTATTTCAGATTTCCTGGGGGGCTGGATTGTGCATTCCTTGATAATATGACCATCTCTTTTGCAATAGTTGCAGAATTGTTTTGACAATTCGAGGCATAATGACCAAATCCTTTGCAGGAGAAACATTGGACAGCCCTTGGATACTTACCTCTTGGCTTCCCTTGGCCTACATAAGCTATTGAAATTGATGTGGATCTTTGTTGTTCCAGGGCTGCTTGAGTGACAATTCGTTTCTCCTCTTGTAGTAGATCATTAAGGCATACATCCAAGGAGGGATCCAGATCTCGGTTCATAAGATTGGACTTGGTAGCCTCAAATTCAGATCTCAATTTCATGAGAAATTGATCCCTTTTAGTAGTTTCATGAACAGATTGGACAATAGTGAGACCTTCATCAGGTAGGGTAGCATAGATTATATCAGTATATTCAGCCTAAAGATTCATAAAGCTAGAGTAAAAATCAGAAATAGAGAGATTATCCTAATTAATCATGGATAATTCATGTTCAAGTTGGAATCTACGAGCTGCATTTTGCTGGCTGTAGATTTTCTTGGGGTAATTCCACATTTCAGCTGCAGTCTTGGAGGGTCGAAGATTCAAAACAATGTCGGGTTCTACAGATCCCAAAATCCATGCAATAATTTATGCATCCCTGACCTCCCACATGGCATATTTATCCGTACTTTGCGGGGGAGTAGGTTTGCTGCCATCAACATGACCCCATAAGTCTCTTCCTTTGACATGTATCTTGAAGTGGAATGCCCAAGATGAGTAGTTTTTACCATTAAAATAAATCACGAAAGAACTAGGAACTAGGAACTAGGAATTGGAAAAAAAATTGGACTAGGAACGAGAAGCCAAAAACTGAAAAAAACTAGACGATGACTATGTAGAGATCACGGGCTGATACCATGTTAATGCAAAGGATTTTGTGTGATAAAACTCGTATGTCTTATTAGAGAAGAGTTTGTGTACATATATACACAAGGAGCCCTACCTAAATAAGGAATATACAAAAGAGGAGATTTGTCAACTCCTTTCATTTAAGTTTGACTATCTAAATAGGAAAGCATATAAAATACATTAATTATGTTAACAAATAAGATAACTAAATCGACAAGTTGGCAAATGATTAATTAATTGAATCTTCTGACATTAACATAGATTAACCTGGTGTTGAAATGCTTAAGAATGATGCATGAACTCAAAGAGATATGCTTGAGAAATAAATAACATAATAGTTCTTTTCTTTTTCCTTTGCATTTCTGTCTTTTATGCATGTTGTGGGTTGACATGTACTTTGTAAAACCAGTTACTTAGAATATCAGTCTGCAACTTTCTGTTGTTAATGAGAAATTGCTACCTTTACCTCGCTATTATTCATCTTTGGTGGATGATCTTATTGATGAAAGACTATAATTTGATGGTTTGGTATCTAATATCATTATCCTTCCAAGTTACTTTTGTTGTCAGAAGTAATTTAGCTTTGGCTATACTTGCAGGAAAGCTTGCATTAAGAAGATGCTTCTTAGTAACTGCCTCCAGGAACTAATGGAATTAGACTAGGTATCTGCAGTCTGGTACTTTGTATGAACCTCTCAACATGTAAACCATCCATGAAATTAGATTTTCCCCCTATTGTGGGTTTTCTCAATTATGTTTTTTAAGAGGATTACAATGTTAAACATGTTAATATCTCAATAGCTAGTACTTTGCTTGCAGCTAATTTGTTTGTTTGAACCATTATTGGTACTAGGAAAGTGAGGAAGAAATCACAGATACTGAACAAGCTAAAACTTGGTTTTCTTTGACATCTGCGCAGCACAAATGTGGTGGGTGTTTGATTACTAATATGTTTTTAAGTTGTTGTTTTGAAATCTGTGTTTCACTTATGTGCGAAGACTTTGTAATATGTTGTATCCGCTCTGTGTATGTCCTTTTTTCTCCTTGACATGTAGAGTGTCCTTTCCAATGAGCACTCCTGACCTTATAATTCACCATATCGCAAAGCTCTACGTGTTCTATTTGAAAGGACTGGAGTTAGGATTGTCTTGAGCAATGCCATCTTAGGTGGTTGCTGGATAAACAGTCATGGTGCCATTAAAATGTCTTTATGTGGTATCCATGGTTTGAGGAGTTGTTGGCAGAGTGAAACAAGGTACATTTTATTGTCTCCACTTCATTTCGCAAATGGATGTTAAGTGCTTCATGTAATAAATCTGAACTCAGATTCATATGCATAAAGAACTTGTTGGGATCATGGCAATGGTAAAATTGCAGATAATTTCATTTAATTGGTAACATTACGTGGTATATCTAACTGAATTCTGATTCTTCTACAGATATGTTTCTTGAGCAAGAAAGAGCTTCCAGAATACGCTGATGGCACACTGACAGACATTTTCATCGAAAGAGGTTGGAGGAATTTTTACTTTCCATGACTTTACAAAAAGTTCATATGTTATTGTATTAAATTCTTTGCTATTTTTTATTTCCTTGTAGTGTAATATTGCTACAATGTCAATGGGAATTTCAGCCTAATCGATGCTCACATCTCTGTTTGGTTGGTGTAACTAGCAACTGTCCAGCTTTGATGAAAATTAGGTCATCGCAGTAGCTTCTGAGATTCAAACTAGATCATATCACTAGGGTTTTTCACACTTACGTGAACTTGACAAGCTTCTTTGAATGCTTTTTTTAGATTGCCGCGCATGGACTTTTTTCAACATGTTAATACTATTTGTCCACCCACAGTAGGAGATTTATCCTTAGAAATTACAAAATAAGTGCATCCTCATTTCCCATGTGTGGTTATGGGGTCTTGTTGGTGCAGTGCTTCAATTGACCATCTGTTCCTGTTATAGTGCCACTGCCTGTTTGCTGTTATTGCCCAGTTAAACATGGTTAATTGAATTTTTCTTATTCTCAAAATCGGTTCATGACCATCATTAAGGGTGGACACTGGCACTATACTGTTATGCTTTTTTCGAATGCTTGTTTTGGCTTTCTTACAGTATATGGAGACACCTTCCCTTCAATCCCTTCAATTCTGTGTTGTTTCAATAGTCTCATTTCATTTTTATGTTTTCAAATTAGTATTCGATGAGCATACTTGCCATGGAAAGACTGGGGCAGGAAATGCTCGGTAGATGGACTTCGAGAGTTTCCTGGACTTTGTTGTTGCCCTAGAAAACAAGGACACTCCAGAAGGGTTGACATATTTATTTAAATGTCTTGATCTTTAAAGAGGATTTCTTACCACAGTTGATATCCACTCTCTTTTCAGGCACGTGTCATAGTTTTTCTTTCTTCTTTATCTACTTAAAACTTCACGTGGAAGTTAAGAAGGGGAGCATCAAAAAGCTGAGATGCTTCCTGATTCAGTCTTCCTAAATAAACCTTTGTAGTCTCTTGCTTGTAGTAGTCAAGCAAGTTCTACAAGTCTCGAATCTTCAGAGACATGAACCCTAAAATACACTCACCTCTAATTGAAATGGAGATGAAGACTAGCATTTTATAGCAGGCATATGAATCCTGGGACGAACTCTCTAACTGCCTCTGCTCAAATAAGCTGAATGTTTGTTTTAGATAATAACAAACATATGAATCTTGAGAGTGATTTTACAAGTGTTTGAATTTTGCAAGCTTTGGATATCTGACACAACTTTCTCTCTTCTTTTTGAAACATAGATGTGCACCAAAAATGGATTGAGAGTGGAAATTATGAATTTTGCATTGAGGATGTAAGACATGGAATTTAGGAAACGGTGAAGCCAGCTGATCCCCTAAGGATTACACTTACTGATCTGCTTAGTTGTAAGCAAGGTGGAACAGTTGCCAGCATGCTTGTAGATGCGCGTGGATTCCGGGCTCATGACAATAGAGAAAATCTTCGGGAATATGAAGAATCATTAGAAGGAAGAATAGTCTCGTACTAACCAAACTGGTTTCTTTGGTTTTTGAAGGGAAGAATCAGAAGAGTAGTCTTGTACTAACCATACTGGTTTCTTAACTTTGGTTTTACTTGATGTGACTCAATAGGTCTTGCTGTGTGTCTATCACTGTAATTGACCAATCCTGATGTGGAATGAATGCATTGGCTTTATAGCGTTTGATATCTTTCCCTTCATTAAATTTCTTAGATATCTTGCCTGTTACTTACATAAACAGCTTCTTATTAGTGGGACAAATATGCAAGAAAATGATTGACAGAACAACAGAGGTGCTGGAGATTTGATGAAATTTCCAGTGGCTCATCAATCGGAAGAACTTTTGCCCATGCACTGAAAAGGATATCTTATTCTTAAACCTTCAAACAGTGACGGATGCATCAAGCATTGATGCTGCCTGAATCAGAATTTCTCTCCTGTTTAGTGATCCTCTCCAGCTCCTCAAAAAACATCTCCGTTTAGCTATTCAGAGTTCTCCCTTCTTCAACATTGTGGATGAAGGCACCTTTAGCCTGAAGCCCTCAAAATTACCTGTGCGATTGAGCTATACTCGTAACATTTTCAAGGATATCACTCCATCCATTTTAATAACTCGAACATTCACTTGCGGCCCTGATTCCTGGAGCTCCCACCTCGATGTTTATGCCAAGAGAAGATACATTCATACGTCTCATAGTTTGCACTCTATCCCGACTGCACATATTCAACCACCTCATCATATGCCTCCATTACCAGTGAACTCTCTGCAAAACACCTAAAAACCATTTCTTTTAGTTATGTCTCCAAAAGTGTAAATGCATTAGAAGGATTACGACTAAGACAAGTTCATACAACTCATTTATCAATTTAGAGCAAATAAAGGACTCAAAATTGTTTTATCCCTCATTAGTAGACTCATTTACAGAGTTAGAGCAAATAAAGGACTCAACTGTTTGATGCCTCCAAAAGTGTAAATGCATTAGTAGGATTACGACTAAGACACGTTCATGCGACTCGCTTACCAATTTAGATTAAACCATTATATCATGCAATATAATTACTGCTCTCTGTTTGATACAGTGAATGCATAGAGGATAGCTGATTGGCTGCTGGAAAAGCATATCTCTGAAAGCACAAGAACCCCAAACCAAAAATTAACAGCTCTCATCTATGTAGCTGTCTTTCCAAGGGTTGCCAAGATTCAAAATTTTACAATTGAGAGGAACCTGAGTGCAACCTACCTCCCACAAAAATACGAGAAAGAACAGTAAGCATAGTTACTGACTAATACTGACGGGAAGTCTAAATACTGTGCAGGTGAAGCAAATATTTACTGTACATATGTATTTGTACGTGATTCCTTCTATTTCATCTATATTATAAAGCTCATGAAGACCACATATCATCATTTAAATTATTGTAATTAATTAGTAGACATACACCCAACGACAAGAATAATTTTCTTAGTTTTACACCTCAGGGTCAAATTTGAAAAAGAGATGCTAAAAGGAGTGCACTTCAATGATGTATACCTCAACTCGTGCCAAAAAGTGTTAGTCCACTTATGCAGGAACGGTTGCAAAGGTGCCAGAAAATTTCCCCCAACATTGGATGGTCCTTCAATGTTAGCAATATAAAGTGAGGAAGCCACATGAACAATAACAGAAGGATCAGGGTCCTCAAGGATGGCATGGAGCTCCCTTTGAATCCATGGCTCTATTCTTTGCAGCACTTTTTCTTTCATGCAGCTGCCTCTTGATGTACTCTGAATGTTTGAGAACAAAAAATAACAGTCAATAACAAGGAAACACAACATCAACCTACATGTGTTGGTCAATGATCATACCAGCTTGGGACATTTTGTAGAAGATAAAGGAACAGCTTGCATTCCCTGATTGTATAAACTGCAAAACCCAACACGATTTGAGCCATAAAATACCAAAACTAATAGAATCAGGAGGCAGTTCTAGTTTCATAGCACCACCAAGGGCATCTCTTTACCTAGGGAATTTGAAATTATTACCTGGCACGCCAATGAAGCTTTCTCTGTGCCAAAACATGTGAAGGCACACAATCTGGCCCCCCAAAACTTCGCTTCCGTGGTAATGCTCTACTTCTTCTGATATCAGCATTCAATTCACTTCTTGATCTTTGTACCGTTCTGATGATAGCAACAGATGAATCAACAGCTAAGCTCAATAAATCTAATTTTGATTTAGAAGCATAGTTTTCAATTGTGAACTACAACCCTCTGCAGCTGCAATATCCTCGACAGAAATCAGCTTAATTATCCAAAAGGTTAAAATTTTCTTCTCATACCGTTGCCAATCTCTGGAGGAGAAATCGGAACCGGAAACGGCCTTTTTGTGACTTTCTAGAGAGCGCAGCTTCTCTTTGAAGAAGCTTCGAGAAGAGAGATTTATCTTACAGAACCATGAATCGAACGACCCGTTGCAGAGGGGACACCGCCTCATCATTTCACTCCACTTGCGAATACATTCCACACAGTAAGCGTGCAAGCAGCCGGTGATGACTGCCGCAGCTATGCGGTGGTGGCGGGGATCGTCATCTAGAAATCTTAAACATATCGGACAAGATTGCCCCTGGATCGCCGGTAAAATTACTCTCATCAGAAAGTTTTCGCGACTCAGATACTGCTTCCGAGGCTCCATGTTCCAACAGAGGTGGCCGATGCTGTATTCAATAGCAATACGCAAGTAAATGGAGAAAGAGAGAGAAGATAATAGTAGGCCCAATGAGAGAAAGCCCAAAAAGAGGTTTAAACCAAGAGCCGAGCGGATGAAATCTGTAAGCTTTTTGAACAGCTCAATTGTCTTGCAGTTGAGTTATTTTCACACTCGAAAATGGAGGTCTCGAAGGATCAAATGCTCGCTCTCCTCAGTCACGATCTCTCTAACTCCGCTCAGATGCTCGTAAATTTCGATTCTCAACTCATATTTATTTGTATTGCGGAAGATCGACTTACTTCACCCCTTCTTTATTGTTTGCAGGGTTGCTTCTTAGTTTCTTCCTATTCCGTCAACACTGATGCCAACTCCCACCTCAAAGCGGAGAATCTGGTTTTTCCCATTTTTCCTATTAATAATCTTCTCTTTGTTTAAAGTTGATCTCTTTCAAGTTGAAAAAGAAAAATGCGACTGTTTGGCTGCAGATTCTTCTTGGAGACGCATTGCTTCGGGAGAGAGAGTATCGCCGCGCGATTGTGAGTTGGCTTCTGTATAAGAAGGATTTACTGTTTTTTTAAGTGATTACTCCATTGTGGGTTTTTTAAAAAACTTTTTGTGTGTCTTGTTGATAAACTTTTTGTGTGTGTTGTTGATAGCATACATACAAGCAAGCTTTACAGTACTACAAATTGGTTCCTAAACAAAATTCAACGGCTACGAGGAGTTCCTTGTCAAATCGGTCTTCTTCTCCGAGTTCTTTTAATGTCTCGGCAATCAATGAAAATGAGGTTTAACTGGGTTTCAGTTTTATCTTTGTTGAATTTATTTATTGGATGATGTGACAAGTGAGAATTGGTAGTGTTGTTTGCTTGACGTCTGAGATTTATTCCGTTCAATGTGTATCCTGGCAGGTGAAGTTCAAGATTGCTTCGTGTCATTCCTCATTGAATGAAACTAAAGCGGCCCTTGTTGAGGTTTTTGCTTTTGTTGCCATGTGTTTCTCTTGCTTGTTTTTTTTTTTTTCTCGTTCTTATGCAAATGCAGCATTTTAAAGTAGTAACTACAGTTGAAAATCTAATAAATTTTTTAAGTGCAGCTAAATTGTGGAAGCCATATGTCTGCATGATTTATTGGTTATCTGAATAGTTTTGTCTATGTTACAAGTCGTCTAGGAATTGTTATAGGAATTCTAAAGGCATACATGTGAAATGCACTCTTGCTGTCTGTTTGCTGCTAAGGTGCTTGATTTTAGTTTACTTTTTGGTTTCTAAAATTTGTGTATGTTTTGCATTGCAGATAGAGGGAATTCCTAGCAAAGCAAGAACTTTGCAGATGAGTCTGCTCATGGCGAAACTTTACCGAAATTCTAGACACAGTCGCTTTGCTATAGCTTGTTACAAAGAATGTCTAAGGTTGGTCTTGTTATGTTAGCGTGTTAGTCTTTCTCACTTCATTTGCTATTAACCTGTCTAGTGTTTTATTTGTTTTTAACCTGTCTACTGTTGCAGTCCTATGACTTTCCTTTAACTCCATCAATACTCCCTACCCTATTTTGGTTCAACTCCCAATATTAAGATATGAATTCACTCTTTATTAGTTGAATTTATGTATGCTGATCTTCACCTCATAAGTGCCATGTTGTGTTTTTTATTTCAGTGGTTGAACTTAATATTGTGGTTCAACTTTTCAACACCTTATAATATTTACACACATAGACATGTGTGTCTTGGACAAAAGCTACATGTTCCAATTGAAGCTTCTACTGCCTTTAGAATTGGAAATAGGATGTCTTTCATTATATCTGCCTTGTCTTGGTTTACCTTGTCAGTAAAGTGAATTTGCAATCTTCTATTGCAATCTTTTGTTTGGCGAAATTTCCTAGGCTTTAATGAATGCAATTATTTGGGCAACCTATTAATTAATTAAGTACTGGTAGAATGATGTGAGATTGTGTGATTGCTGTCAATATTTTTTCATAATAGTTTCATGCATCAGATGGGCATGCTAAATATTTATAAGCCCAATCTTAAAGTTGTTTGTAGTTTATGAAACATATATTGTAAGTTTGTTTTGCCATTTTGGTTCCTTTGGCAGGCAATGTCCGTATGTGATTGAGGCTATTATGGCACTTGCAGAATTGGGAGTTACAGCCAAGGACGTCATTTCTTGTATTTCACAGGTTTGTGGACCTAGTAACAATCTCATGTGTTTGATAAATTAGCATTGTTTGATTGGAACCTTATTTTGCATCCATATTAGTCAAGAAACTACAAAGAATTTTTGGTAGAGACACTGCATACATTCACACAATAGAATAGGGGTTATTCCCCTTTTTTAATGTACACGGTTTACCAAAGCATAAATAACTGCTTTGGTAACTGCCTCTAATAAAAGCAGAAATTACTACTTTAGTAATTGTCTCTAATAACTGCCACCCCTATTTATAGTTACTGAAATAATAACTACATATAATAACTGTCTATCTCCCCTATCAATTAAGGGAGAATATTCTGAATTAATATTTAATTATTCTAACACTCCCCCTCAAGCTGGGAGGTAGATATTATCAACCCCCAGCTTGCTAATAATGTTTTCAAATTGATGTCCACTCAGCCCTTTGGTAAAAATGTCTGCAATTTATTGTTGATTGGATACAAAGGATGTGCAAATCAGGCCATTCTCTAGCTTCTCCCTGATAAAGTGTTTATCAACTTCAATATGCTTTGTTCTCTCATGCTGGACTGGGTTGTGAGCTATACTTATAGCCGATTTCTTTTCACAATAGAGCTTCATAGGTTTCTCCCATCTGACCTTCAGATCATCAAGTAGAATGTGCAGTAACCCGAGGTTGATCTCCTATCCACCAAAGACCCACCCTGCATGGTCTGCATCAGTATCAGCCCCTATTGTCATGCCTGTGGCTGATTGTCGCTTAAACAGAATTCCTATTCCTGGGCTCCCTTTCAAGTATTGTAGTATTCTATTTACTGCCTCGAGATGTGACTTTTTAGGATTGTGCATAAATTGACTAGCTGTGCTCATTGCAAATGCTATATCTGGTCTTGTGTGTGCCAGATATATCAACTTTCCAACAAGCTTCTGATATGATACTTTATCTACCATAGGATCTTCTGGAGCATCATTTAATCCATGACTGAATTCTATCAGTGTCTCCACTGGTTTACAACCTAATTTTCCTGTTTCTTTCAACAATTCAAGCATACTTTTGTTGAGAGATGAAAATCCCTTGTTTTGAATGAGCTACTTCAATACCTAGGAAGTAGTTTAACTTTCCTAGTTCCTTGATATCAAATTCCTTCAAGAGACATTGCTTCAGATTTTTAATCCCTTCTGCATCATTACCCGTCACAATAATATCATCTACATAAACAAGTAGTGCTGTGATTTCCCCATAATTTGTGTGTCTAATGAACAAAGTATGGTCTCCTTGACTCTGCTTATATCCTAATGAAGTCATCACCTTAGTGAACCTCCCAAACTAAGCTTGTGGCAGGGATGACAATGGGTTTTCAACCCGATCCATATCCGTACTACCCGACCCTAAAAAATGGATATGGATGCTAAAAAATGGATTTT
>JANZLF010000221.1:21896645-21910992 GCA_026546835.1 Erythroxylum foetidum
CTCTCCATATTTTCAATTTAGAAGTTATATTTTTATGTGCTATACAACCCGATGGATATCCAAAAACCCGAATAACCTAATGGATTTGGATATGGGTAGTAAATAGTAAAAATCGATGGATATGGATATGGATATGGGTTGAGTCATAAAAAATGGATTGTTTGAGCTCATAAAGATCTTTTTTCAGCTTGCATACCTTCCCTTCTTTAGATTCAAATCCGGGAGGAACTTTCATGTAAATTTCCTCTTCTAAATCACCATAGAAGAAGGCATTCTTAGCATCAAGTTGCTACAGATTCCACTCAAAATTAGCAGCTAATGATAACAGTATCCATACCGTGTTCATCTTGGCAACAAGGGGCAAACGTCTCATGATAATCGATGCCATAGGTTTGAGTGAACCCTTTGGTCACCAATCTTGCCTTATATTTCTCCACCGATCCATTAGCTTTGTATTTAACGGTGAAGACTCACTTACACCCAACTAGTTTCTTTCCTCTCGGCAATTCCACTAACTCCCATGTCTTGTTCTTCTGAAAGGCTTCCATTTCAGTTTTCATAGGATCCTCCCATTTTTTGTCTCCTAATGCCTCAGTTAGAGTTCTCGGTGTGGAAATTGTATGGAGATTGGTTAGGAAGGCTCTACGTTTTTTGGATAGATTCTGATAAGACATGACGGAAAACAGTGGGTATTTTGTGCAGGTTCTTGTTCCTTTCCTAAGTGCAATTGGTAGGTCCTCAGTACTTGTTTCTTTTGGTTCTTTTGTTGGTTCAATTGACTCAACACTTGGCTCACCATTTGTTGTGATATTATCAGTTGGAAATTGAGCAGAAGCACGAATGGGAGACTGAACTTGTGCTGGTCGAGAGACTGGTACCTTTCTCCTAGAATAAACTTGCAGTGGCTATTTGTCAACAGACATGGCTGGCTTAATTGAGGAAGAAGTGGATTTATGCATTGTAGGAGACTGAACAAAACTAGGATCTAGGAGAAGCATTTCCTTTGCTTTATCTTCACTCAAGATCTCCCCCTGAAGATAGGTGTGCTGAAAAAAAGGTTCATTCTCAACAAAAGTGACATCAGCTGAGATAAAAATTTTTTTAGAAGGTGGATGAAAGCATTTATAACCCGTTTGTGTGGAGGAATATCCAATAAAAATGCATCGAAGAGCTCTTGGATCTAATTTGCTCCTGTTGTGAGAATGGATATGAACAAATACAATACAACCAAAGATTCGAGGTATCTGATTGTTTGACATAGAAAAATTTGGGAAATATTTTGTGAGAATGTCAATTGGACGTTTGAACCCAAGGACCTGTGTTGGGAGTCTGTTAATAAGATGGGCAACAGTTAAAACTGCTTCACCCCAGTATTGTTTTGGAACGTTTTTATGAAACAACAATGTTCTAGTAACCTCTAGAATATGTCCATTTTTTCTCTCAGCTACCTCGTTTTGTTGTGTGGTAGTAACATATGATGACTCATGAATAATTCTTGTTTTATGAAAAAAAAAGAAGAAAGAGTTTGATTGAAGTAGTCCTTGGCATTGTTTGATCGAAATCTCTTAATCTTGACATCAAATTGAGTATTGATCATGTTGTAGAAATTAGGGAAAACAGTCCTAACATCAGATTTATTTTTCAAAAGGTAGAGCCATATGACTCGGATACAATCATCAATAAATGAAACAAACCACCTAGCACCTGAAATATTCGGAATGATAAAAGGTCCCCAAATATTACTATGAATGAGAGAAAAAGGAACAAAGGTTTTGTTGTTGCTTATTGGAAAGGAAGCACGTTTGTGCTTTGCAAGTTCACAATCATTACAATGAAAAATTTCTGATGTAAGACCCTTAAACAACGTAGGAAACATCAACTGTAGAATTCTAAAGATGGATGACCTAAACGATGTTGATGAAGCCAAATTTTGTCTTGGTTTGACATGACAGATTTGGAAAAATAGGATGTAAGTAAGGTTTTTTCAATTTCTGGTTTACTGTGTTGTTTTTCTAGAAAATAGAGACCATCTCTCTGATTAGCACGTCCAATCATCTTCTTCGTGCCTAGCTCCTGAAAGACACAATGTGAAGGAAAAAATGTTAGACTGCAATTTGAATCTGTGGTTAATTTTTGAATGGAAATAAGGTTTACAAACAGCATGGGAACATGGAGGACACATGAGGGACATACACGTGTCACTAATCTCTGGCAGTATTGAGTTCCATAACCATGACATCACCATGGAGTGTTGTTCATCCCATACCGCAAACTTTGGATCATCCTATGAAGGACCAGTGCCCATTAAATGACTCAATTTCCCTTTCCCCTTAAGGAGTCTGAGTAGTGGGATCAACCAAGGTGCTATTGTTTGTATGAAGTATCCGAGTAAAGAACACATGAGGGAGGAGATTTCAGTGCAGAAAAGAATCTGAGACTTAGCAATCACAAACTGTGAGTTAAGTCTGGCTAAGAAACTCATGATGACTATCTGTTTTCATTGAGTTTGTTGGACTTTAATATTAGGGTTAGATGGTAACAAAACATTAATTCTTCATAGATCTTTTTGAAGTTTATAAAATAAGCTTCAAGGGATTGGTCATGTTGTTCAGCTTGATAAAATCGTTTACAGACCTCATAAATTTGAGAAATATTTCCTTTTCGAGAACACAGAAATTCCAAGTAATCCATCAACTCTTTGACGTACTCACAGACCACAGTGATTAATGAGACTAATGACTTCATTTTCAATAGAATTTCGAATCTGTGAGAAAAAACGAGCATCATCGCGTAGCCACTCCCTACGTGTATGGTTCATTGAAGGATCATCGATTAGGTGATGATCTTTAGAAATACTCTGTAAATAAATTCGAACTGACTTACACCAATCAAAATAGTTAAAGTCAGTTAACTTGGGTTTTGTGATTTTTGATATCATAAGAATGACATCTGTGACAATGAGACTTTTGTTATCATTGGCCATAATAATCAAAACCAATATGAGGGGGTCGGATGCTAAAGAAAATGCTCCAAAACAAAGAAAATCTTAGGAAAACTAAGCAATAGACCCAACACAAAGTTCCAAGAGAGATGCTGTGACAAGCCCAGGTGAAATTCCTGTTGAAAACACCAAGGAACAAGAGGAGCAGCGGCAAAATGGTGGCGGAAGCATGGAGTTAGACCGTCAGAAACATTGGTCGGTAGGAGTCGATGTCGGAGGTGGTGACCGGAGACAACAGCGCTGTGGGATGCACCTGGATGCGCCGACAAGTGGGACTGTGGGCAAGAGTGGTGACGGGCGCATGTGACTCATGCGCAACTCTTTCGATGGCCGGATTTCTGGGGTTGGCTTGCCCGAAAAGGGTGCCTTTGCTGGTGCTGGCAGTGAGAATAACAGGTCACCGAAACATGGTGACTGGAAAAAATGATGTTCTGCTCCCTGGGCAGAACTAAGACAGATTTCTGCTCAATTTGGGCAGAAAACTAAACACTCAAAAACCTAAACGAGGCTCTGATACCATGTTAAAATAGAAAGAGTTTTGTATTTCTTGATATTTTCACTATACAGTACTAAGGCTATATATACATATTTACAAGATTAATTTAGGGAATGTAATCCCTATGATCAAGGGATTCTATCCCTATTAAAAAAACTAGAATCAATGACATTAATGCTCAATATGTAACAGTTACGATGGTCCATTCAGCATCTTTATCATTTCATTCATCTGTGTCGAATTCATGGGATTAAGTCTTCTGATATACACAATGCAATGCATTACTTTTTCGCCATAACAGATTTTTGTCTCTATTTTTGTGATTGCAGACTTCAATTAAAAATGGAAGGGCCTCATGTGAACAAGTTGACTCAAATCGTTGGCTGCAAGTATGTATTATTTAACATGAATGAAACATTTTAATGTATTTATGTTTCATTGTCCTTCAGTGTCGGTGTATCATCCTTTTATAGGAAGATGTTACAGAATGAAACAAAATTATAGTGGCTCTAAACCATGATGTCTCATTTAATCGTTTAGAATGAAAATGTAAAAGGGAAGGCTAAGAATAAAGTGTACTTCCATCCAAAGAGTCCATTCTTATCTTGAGAAGGTTCATGAGGAGTATGAGAAATTGAAAATTGAATAGGAGTAGTTCTTAACCATTGAACACAGCTGCTACACCTATCTGGAACTTATTTGGCTTGATATGGAAGTTGCATTTTATATTGTTAATAATGTTTGCCTTTCTTGCTAATGGTTGTTATTTATGTAGCGCTATGTTGAGGCCCAGTGTTGTATTGCATCAAATGACTATAAAGGTAATTAACTGTAATATGAGTTGTAAATTCAACTTCCATTCATACTTGTATGCATAATACTTGTTATGTACTCTTTATGGCGGGTTGGCGGTATTCCAATAGTTTTCGCTCTGTGACATGCATTCTATTTCCATATGCCGTAGTGATCATTAAATGATTTGTGTTCTGTCTGTCTCTCTCTCTCTCTCTCATGCTGTCAGGTGGATTGGAACTCTTTGGAGAACTCTTACAACGATTTCCAAATAATCTACATATACTACTTGAAATTGCAAAGGTTAGGGAATGGTTTCATATTAATCAAAGCTAATTAGTATTTCTGCCGTTTGTTTTTTCCTGACTTACTGTCTGCCCTATCTGAAGGTTGAAGCCATTATTGGGAAGAATGATGAAGCTATAATGAATTTTGAAAAGGTAGGAGAAGTTCTGTTGCTTACTTGATATGTCTTTGACAAACTGCATGCCAAGCATACGATGTTATTGTTTTGCAGGCTCGATCACTTGATCCATATATCGTAACTTATATGGATGAGTATGCAATGCTTTTAAAGACAAAGTCTGATTACTCAAAACTCAACAAGTTAGTGCACGATTTACTGAATATTGACCCTACTAGGCCCGAAGCTTTTGTGGCCTTGTCAGTCTTGTGGGAAAGGAAAGATGAGAGAGGAGCACTTTCCTACGCCGAGAAGGTTAGTTATGCCTGGATTGGCATGGGTCTCCTTATTTTGAACTTGTATAATCTCTTAATTCTACTTTCTTTGTCACCAGAGCATTCGAATTAATGAGAGGCACATACCAGGTTACATAATGAAGGTAGGCAAATAATTCATGCTTGATTGGCAGAGTATTTGAACAGATTATTATGTAGAATGATTCCAGTTTAGTATGTGTATGCTTCATAAATGCTTGAACAGCAGCAAACTCTAGAATCTCTCATTCATTCAGGGTAATCTACTGTTGGCAATGAAGCGGCCAGAAGCAGCTGTACTTGCTTTCAGGGGAGCTCAAGAGTTGAGATCTGATCTTCGTTCATATCAAGGTGCTGTGTATAAAGTTAAAATGATATGATAAAGGTTTCAAAATGCAGTAGGATAACATGCGTCTCTACATAGAATTGTATGAATTTTAATTAGTTTTTAATGAAACAGCAATGAGAAAATAAACCTCAAGTAATTGATCTCCATGGCAATCTTAGGTTTGGTTCATTCTTATTTGCAATTCTCTAAAATCAAGGAGGCTCTACATGCTGCCAGGGAGGCTATGAAGGCCATGCCTCAGTCTGCAAAAGCTCTGAAATTAGTTGGAGATGTGCATGCTAGTAACTCTAGTGGCAGAGAGAAGGTTAAAACTGTAACAAATCAATTTTAGCAATTTTCCTTTCAATGTTTTACTGTTGTGAGGACAATGTTGTGTCAGTTTTGGGAGGAGATCATCTTATGAAGTGTTTGATCTAACCTTGACAGGCCAAAAAATTCTATGAATCTGCACTGCGGCTCGAACCTGGCTACCTTGGTGCTGCGTTAGCTTTGGCGGAGCTTCACGTAATAGAGGGTCGCAACGGGGATGCAGTATCTTTGCTTGAACGGTATCTTAAGGATTGGGCTGATGATTCTCTTCATGTCAAGTTGGCACAAGTTTTTGCTGCAACAAACATGTTGCAAGAGGCTTTGTCACATTATCAGGCTGCACTAAGGTTTTAACATATTTTCTCTGTTGCTTACCTCGAGCAGTGCACCTGTACATAAATGTCTAACAGATGCTGTGATTACTGTTGTTATTGTTTCAACTTATTGTGCCACCCTGTCTGTTGAGTTCCGAATTCTAACCCTAGACGTGTGTTGCAGAATAAACCCATTGAATGAAGCAGCTATAAAAGGAATTGAACGCTTGGAGAAACAGATGAAGGTTAGTAGTCCCTGCTTGTGTACCCATTAGTACATCCAAATTTTAGACAGGTCCTGCACTGTTAACAATCCTGCACTGTTAACAATTACCATCTATCGTGGAAAGTATGTCATTATTTTTCATGTGGTGTAAGTTATGGTGATGTAATTGTAAGGCAAGATTACTTTAGATGAACATCTAGGTGGGAACTGGAGAGGTAGGTATTGACATGATGGGGACTTGGACTTTCCAAGGACTAACTTGTATCCTCATTATAGGGGGTGGATCCAGACGCAGCTGAAGAAGATGACGAAAATGAGGTAGAGGATGGTGATGGAGACCAAGAAGAGACTGAGCTTTTGTAGAAGCCAAGGCTAACAACAGCATTGAAAAGCAGAAATATCGTGGAGAGAATGTTATGGAAGGGTGGAAGTGCCTGATGACAGAAAGTAGTGAAATAATGACACTGCTTAATGACTTTTTAAGGCGAATACCATCAGATAATTTACTTCAAAAGTGAGGTAAAATGTACAATAGTAATGCGCCCATAGAGATAAGTATTGGGTTTGATCGTTCTGTATATCAAATGGAGAGGTTTATTTCTTTCTTTCCGGGGAGACTAATCCTTTGAGGAAATGTAAAATTAGCACCTACAGATATTGGTATGTAAACTAGAAAAATGAAAGCTTTAATTCAACTGGCTTTTCAATTTGATGAACATAAAATTTGAACTTTTGAGTTTCCTAATACTCGGATTGCTTTTCGTTAGATTTGAACCATAGTTTCATTGAATTATTCGTTTAACTATTGATTTTTATAAATTTAACTAAATTTAAGCTGAATGATGATGATGATGATGATGATGAATTCTTCTTCATCAAAAAAAAAAAAAAAGGTTAGATGAAATGTGTTTTAAGACGGTGAAGATACTGACTCGTCATTAAGTAAAAACTGCGTGACAATTGACTAAAGTTAAATTTAATTATGAGGATAGTAATTGATTATTTAGTTGGAATATATATTTAAGATCAAAAAGTAGCATCGAATTCCAATCAAACTCATATTAGCTTAGCTAGGTTAAGTAATATACAAAAAGAGAAGTAAAACAACTGCAGTTTTATTAGCAAAAAGGAGCATAAGGGCTAATTAGTTGCTACAACCTCTCCCTCACACGCATGCACGGATAGCTCGTGGTCGTGGATAATTAAGTTTCCATCGGACACCATGTAGTGCTATCATACCATATGCATTAATTAGTGTTAAGTTTATTAATATCATCGAGTGATTGATTCGCCAAAATGCTAATTAGCATGTCTGATTATCAGAGCCACAACGCTCCAACCCTTCTAAGCATTGGGATTAAGGACCTGTTAAGGTGAAGACTCATCACCTCATTAGCTCCACCCACAAGTTCACCACCGATGAACACTGCCGGCAGCGACTGACACCCCAGTCTCGACAGTGCCTGCTCGATTTCCCGACCCCTAGGTATCTCATCGAGCTCGTGGACCGCCAGGTTAACACCAAAGTCGCTGAGTAGGGTTTTGATGGTATGGCACATGCAACATGTGCTCCTGCTGAATATCACCACTGGCCTCTCTGCTACCAATTGCTTAACCCTCTCCATTGTTAACTTTCTAAAACAACAACTGGGTGTGCAATGCCAATGAAATAGTAGCAGTGATGATGAAGGACAGAAACGAGAGTTATTATAGCTAAACTATTTAGCTAGTGAAGAAGACACTTGAGGGTTTTGGTTTGAGTGCTCGAGCTCCATGGGAGTGTCGTATATTTATAGTGGATCATGATTGGCATCATCTTAGAAGAAAAACTAGGCAGAGTTCGATTATGAAGCGGTGTGAGAATGTTCCCTATGATATGTGTGTCAGTTTGTAGATCACTATGTGATAATTACCTGACGAGCAATCGATGCCTCACTCCATATACAAAAGTAACAATAAGTATCGAATCTTGCATACGGAAGCATACAATATAATAGACTGATTCCCATAAAATTAAGAAAAAGATTTAATTCCAATGTACAAGAAAATAAACAATGTCCCTATGATGTACGGTTTGCATCGATCGTAATATTATCATGAGGAGTTCCTTTCTAACATAAATTGCATTTTTTGAGCGATTGGCTTTGGTGTGGATTGAGACATAAATTGATCGAATTGTATACAGAAGTTGGGATTTATCCATTTGGGACCTTTTTTTGAATGTAACAAGATTCGCTATCCACTTCAGAAAAGGAACCAACTTGGAGAGGTTGTAAACAAGTTAACAAATAAAGAAGAATGTTGGAGAAAGCATGTCGAGGCAAAGTTTAATCACTTCATTTGAAACTTTAGGGTGGAAACCTAAGATTAGTTAATTACTAACTTTTATGACTTACAAATCCATAAACTTCTCTCAATCTTTATGTTTTTGATGATGTGCTTTGACAAATGTACTCGTTATGTAATTCTTTATTTCCTTTGGTTTTGGATAAAGAAATCGTTAAGCGATACAGTACCACATTGCTTTCCAGCACATATATTTTATACATGGAAAGAGAACTTAGATGCTGGCTAGCTAGAGGTCCCCAACATCATGCATTCTCTTTTTTTTCTTTTCCTATTTTTCCTTTGTTTTCACGCCAACGTTCCTTTTTTGTTTTCCTCCTTTGCTTTTTGGATTTTCCCATATAATCATAAATCATGAACTTCCAGTTTAAAAGTCAGTTTAGTTGATTATACAATCAATTACTGCCACCATCTAAGATACATTCTCTTATCATCAAACAATGACAAAGTAGAAGGATTTATTGAATCTATATATATACACAAACGCACATATATAGATATACACAAGCAAGTGTAAAACCAAAAAAGAGAAAAATTGCCCCTTAGTTTGCTTAAAATAGACCAATTATTACATATATTCTAATTTCAATACAAAAGAGAGCCAAATGTCACTACAACAAAAACCACATTTGGCTACAAAAAAAAAATCATCAATAAAAGTCTTAAAATCACTGCTAATAGTCATTAGCGACGATTTGTATTTGTCGTCAAATACGTCGTTAAATTCTCGTAGCTGAAAACTATAGGCAACATTTTTCTTTAAATGTCGCTGATAGTTTTTTTTCTACGTTTTATTTTTGTAGAGAAAAATTATTAGCAAAGTTTTGAGACATCATCGCAACACCTTCTGGGTACACTTAGTTTTCATAGCTAAAAATTATTAGCTATGTTTTCAGAAAACTTAGCCAAAAGTTTTTACTTACGCTTTTGAAAACGTAACCAAATATTTTTAGCTACGTTTTGTAAAATATATTCAAATTTTTAATGTGCATTTTAACGAAATGTTATACCATGTTAATTATAATTATTTGTGGCATTTTTAATCCATAGTATTGTATATAATATATATATTTTTGTTGTTAATTTATTGTACAAAAATATTATGCAAAAATAACTGATAATTTGAAGCATTGTATATGAAATGTAAAATATCATTAAATTATACTAACAAAAAAAAATTCTTCGTATACAAGATTTTATTTATGACCTTAACAATTATTATAGACAAAATAATAAATACAAAGACCAGTTTACAAATTACAAATATTGAAATTATGAAAAAAATACACCATAACTGAGACGATTAACTAGGTTTGATTCAATCCAGCGTAGAAAATTCCCCAGATAAATTCTTGAAGATGCTAAGGAGTGCATCAAGATGCATCATGCCATGTATCATTATCTTCTTTTCCCTCAATGTAATGCAACTTTATTACTTCTAAGATTAATGCAACTTTATTATTTCTAAGATTACACTGTAGAAGTCAATAAAATGTTCATTATGTTGTCCCTCAACAATAATCCCATAATTTTGGCTTCTAAGTCGATTGTCACGATCTTTTATATGAAATCTAACTCCATTAACAATGTAACCAGTATATTTTTTTCCCACACATATGAGGCCCACATGTCAAAGCATATAATGTTGCCGTCACCTTTGGCAATTTACAATTATACAAATGTATCATTTGTAAAAAAAATATAATTAGAAGTTAATCTCACCAACAAATTGCCATAAGCTCTACTATTCCATGAATAACTTACTTGAGTCCTAAACTACGATAGGAAGTTAATGTTATGTCTTCCTTCAACATTAACAATTCCTTTGCTTCTAGTCTCATATTTGTGCTTTCTATTTAAAAAAGTAAAGATATTTCATAAAATATGAAAGAATGAATAAGAAGTAATATACATAATCCATATACAAATCGACTTCCTCACAAATTTTCAAATTATACCAAGGACCAATTTCAAATTTGTTTTTAATTAACTCCACACATTGTTTGAAGCCAAGTCACCTTACTTTTTGGAAGAAAATTGACAAGCTACTATCTTGATCAAAATCAAAGTTATATTTTTCTCTATTAAATCTTGTCTCCACGTCATTTAAGTACATAAAACAAAATGTCAAACATTTATTTGATATATAAGCCTCTGCAATAGAGCCTTCAGGTCAAGCTCTATTATGTACATAACACCTAAGAGAGCCTAAAAACCTAAACAAAATATTAAAAAAATAACAATTGTCACTAGCTAATAACTTAAGAAAAAATTAGAAGTTAATATGATTTTTTTTTCAATAGGGAACATCCATTGAAATTGAACCGGTCCATAAAGTTTTTCTTGTATGGTAAGTGAATTGCCAAATAGACCATAACATCAAAAAAGGATGGGGGAATACTAGTTCAAGCTTATATAGAATCAAAGCTATGTCTTTTTTCATTTTTTGTAAGCTCTTCTACTTTCGGTGTCTTATAACATAATTGCTTTAAAAAAACTCACCCAATTGTCCCAAACTTACAGACATTGTTCGACAAACAGCCATATATTCCAATAGGAAGTAATCATTGCATAAGTACATTATAATCATGACTTTTGAAGCCTGAAACTTTTCTCTCGTTTACATTGACACAACGAGCTATTTTTGATGCATAACAATTAGGACACTTAACTAATTTAAGAATTTACAAAAAGTTTGCTTCTTTTTGACATATTGTAGCATGCAGGTGGAATGATGTATGACCCTTCATCTCTTCTTTTCAAATGCAAATCTTTTCTTATATTCATGTATTTCAAGTCTAATATAGCCTTAATGAGTCTTTTGATTTGCCATCAATTCCCATCAAAGTACCTAAAATATTCTCACAATTTTCTTTTCAATATACATCACATCAAGATATGCCTCAATAACAATTCCTTCAAATAGAGCAAATTAAAAAAAATAATTTTTATTCCAATTAATATCAACAACACTTCACTTTTTCTTTCTATTACTTGGGTGTTTTCCATGTGTAACTCTCCCAAATGTGATAGTTGCTCAACCACATCATCACTAGATAAGTGCAAAGGAGCTTCACCATGTTCTACTTTGCCAATAAACAATTTGCTTCTTTGCCATCTATGCCCATGTTTCAAATAAAGACGATGTCCTATGTAACATATTTTACTTTATAGCCTTATTGAATGAGTTTGATAGTTACACACAGGACATGTCATATATCCTTTAGTACTCCCTTTAGACAAATTTCCATAAGCTAGAAAATCATTTATAGTCCACAAAATAGTCGCATGCATTATACATGTTTCACCTTCAAAAATATCATAAGTTTCTAATCCAACCTCCCAGAGATGGTTTAAGTCATCATTTAGTGGTTGCATGTATATATTGAGATCCTTAACAGAAGCAGTAGGTCCTAGAATAAGTAAAGACAATAAAAAATGGCTCCTTCATATAATTTCATAAATGTAAATTGTATAGCATAAGAATTATCAGCCACATGTTGTATAAAGTATTCATAGTACCAAATGGATTAAATGCATCAGAGACTAAACGAAGTCAAATATTACGACAATCCTCTGCAAACCATGGAAACTTTCCATTAAATTCTTTCCATGCCTTTGAGTCTACTAGATGACACAAAATGTTATCATTAATGCGTTTCTCTTTATATTACCTCATATTTATGGCTGTTTTTTATTGACATAAAAGCCTTTGTAATCGTGGTTTAATAGGGAAGTATCTCAAGATTTTATGCGGTGTCTTTTTCTTTTTTCCATCATCCACTTGCCACCTTGATGTACCACAAATGGGATACTCTTTAAGATCTTTACTGTCCTTCCAATATATAGCACAATCATACTTAAAAGTATGAATTGATATATATCATAATCCAAGGCCCCTTGACAATTTCTTCGCTTCATAGTTAGATTTATGTCCAATAGGTAATGCATTATTAAACAAGTCAATTAACATGTCGAAAGATTTATTACTCCATTTATTATATAGCTTCAAATACAACAACTTGATAATAAAAGATAGTTGTGAGAATTTCGAGCACCCTGGATATAATTCTTCTTGAGCAAATTTCAATAACTTCCTAAAACTATCTTTCGTAATACTACCAAAGTATCATTCATAGCCTTTATATAATTATCCAAATCCTCTATCATGTCTCCAATCTTATCATTCCCATCGTCATTAATATCACAATCCTCCGCATCATTATTGTTATTACTATCATCACTTGTATCAACACTTCTATTATTACTTGCTTTAGAACGTTCGTTTGATAAATCCACAGAGTATAGAATTTATCTATGTCGTAGATTAGTAAGTGATTGTATAACGCGTCTTAACTTTGACTGTTAGCATTTAACCAATCTATTCATGGACAACGAATACAATATTCTACACCCATTTGATTTTTTACAACTTGCATGAAAATCTTAACTCCTTGTAAGTATTTAGTGGATCTTCCAACGAGACATCCAAATTTTATCTGTGTAGCTATACAATTAAAACTAAATTATTGAATTACTAAATATAATTTAGGTTCTAAATAACATAATGATAAATCAATATAAGTTGACATAATAAGTTTCAATTAAAACAAACAATGAAATTGAGCATACTAAGAATAAAAAGTGTGAATCCATCTCAAAAGCAACATATAGAAGTAGTGAGTTTTAAACATACCTCTTAATTCTCAAGCAACAACTGTAAGATCTGAGTATAATTTTGGCTTTCACTATTATGAGCTTTAACACCTATTGTTGGAAAGAATTTGTAAATAAAGTGTTAATATCATCATTCCTAACAAGCATATCATATAAAGAAGGATGATCTTTTCATCTTCAGATTTGATTTAAAAACTTAGTTATTAAAGATTTTGGAATTAGGATCCTGATATATCAATAGCAAATCACTTTTTTTAATAAGAAAGGAGATATATGTGGACTTAACAAGCATATTTAAAATTAAGTATATCCCTATTTGGAACAATTTTCATAATATACCATTTGGAATAGTAGTCCATTATAGGGTTGAGTTACCGAGTTAGTTAACTGGGCAAACCTTTATGACATGATTAAGATACAATCGAGATGAGGAGAATAGGTTAAGTAAAAATTTACATTAAAGTGGAATTGGAACAAGAACTATCCCACACAATCCCTATAATTAAGCTTAAAGAAGGCAACATTCTTATAGAGGCTAAAGTTATAATCTCGTACAAATGAACACCTTCTTTCAAGATTTTATAAAAGAAGATAATGCAAACTAATAGAGAAGGATGTAGGAACAGAGATACATAATGGCTTTATTTATGCATAAAATGGTGTTATAATAGCGCAATGAATTGTCAACTCTAATGACACTCTAAATCCAATAATAACTATCACGGTACCAACATGTTTGGAGCATAATTTATTGCATATGAATGAGACATTGAATAAAAGAGATCAATTTCCCTCAAAGAATCATTGCTTAGATTCACTATAAGTAGTGGAAAAATTGAAAAACGATGATTGGAGCCTAAAAGAGTTTAAATAATAGGCATGAATTCACTTATTGAAATGCACCATACAATGCCAATACATTTTTTATAAAGGAAAATAATGCTTATCTTATGTTGAAGTTTCTCAACATAAGAGAGGAATTCATTATTACAATGATAGATTCTTCCATGAATATGATCAAATAGGGTTTGGATATCATTATATGTAATTATTTTATCTAAAATTATGATCTTTAGATGCCTAAATGGAAGCTCCTACATATTAAGGCTTGATTTAGGTA
>JANZLF010000221.1:21917054-21928563 GCA_026546835.1 Erythroxylum foetidum
ATTTAAAGTGACTTTGATTTGTTAGAACTATGTGTAAGTTGCTTTTTCTAAGATTTGATGTTCTTTCCAACTAATGTTGTGACAAAGAGATGCTGACTTTTTTTTTTCTAGTTTTATTGCAATATAAGTGGCTTATCTTGTTTTTTATACATGACATCTTTGTTCAAAATGATTTGTACTATATCTGATTGGTTGAGTGGAATATGGATCTTCATATTATAAATTAGAATTTGAATATAAAAGATCTTTGGGGTTTCTTTGTTTTCTCTTTTTTGCCCCTATATGAAATGAATTATAATTTGATGAAGTATTTTACTAGGTTTCTCACATTTTATCACTATGTTAATTATTTACCTTTGTGTTGTGTCCTTAAATTTATGGTTGCATGTTATAGTTGCAGGATTATAATTTCTTGGGCCTCTTATTAATGCTTAGTGTTTTGACTAATGTTAATAATGAATTAGACGAAAATTTATTTAAAACTTGATAGGTCATGTTGTGTCACTTCTCTTTGTTTTTGGTTATTTGGCTTGATGCTTCTTAGTATAAAAGTTCATCATGTTCTTCTTTATTAGAAAATTGAGTTAGATTTTTATTTAATGATATGATGACTATACTTACAATATTTTAATAACATACTTTTGTATATGCATTATACTTATCTAATGCTTCTATTAACATTTTCGCATCTTTTTACGTAATTTGGTTGTTTAAGAACCTATTATTTGGTCTTAACTATATGAATGTTCCTAAATGTTCATAGGGTTGGGATATTGTATCTTGAAATATATTGTATTGGTTTTATGTCTTAGAATTTCATTTTCTTTATAATTTTAGTAGTTGTTAAGTGATTCGGATCCTTCACATAGTAGGAAAAGGCCTTAATATTAAACACAATAGATATAATACTATTCAAATGGTTTTGAATTGCATTTGGAATTAAGTAAGAACAAAATGATAAAAAGACAAGATCAATTTTGTTAACTTTTGATTTTTTTAATCAAATGTACCCTAAATAATTCTACTAAATTCATCTACCGTTATAAGAAAGTAATTGGTGACCAGAAAAAATTAGTGTTGACATAAGACCTTGAACTAATTCGAAACAATAAGAATGAGCAATTATAGTAGAAGAGAAATGCAATACTTATTTCTTAGCCATATGGAAAACATCAAGGACAAAGTAGGGATTAAAAGCAACAAAAACATCAACAAATAGTATTAGTTTCAATCTAGGAATTAAGGCAATTCCATTCTATAATTTCATAAATTGGACTTAATAATATTTTTTCATTAAATGAAAGAAAACAAGAGATATTTTAGATTCAATGTTGATGGCTGAGTGGGGGGTGATAATGAAGTTAGATTGGCAGGACGAGTACTCAAGTGATATAAGGCTTACATTGTTCTATCTAAACTGATCATATTCCAAGGTTTTAGGTTCTATATATAGCGAAATTTAGATTATAATTAGAAAAAAATAATGAGATTCTCTTATCAATTTGCTAACAGATAATAAATTTAAATAAAAAGATGGTAGTAATAGAACTCATGTTAGAATAAATATAGGTTATAGTTGCATTGTCGCATAAGTTTCTTAAGCCTTAAGATTACAAAACATATGGAAAAATCTTATTTTCAATAGGTTGTACAAAAATAAAAGTAGTCATAACACATGAAATATAATCATATTTGAAGTCTAATGACCCCTTATTTAAAAAGACAAGTGGAAGCAAACCTAAGTTAATTGGTTAACTTTTATTTTCTTTGGTTCATTTTTTTCTTTATTTTATTTGATACTTCGACTGTCTTAACGTATCTCGTATATGAAATGTAGACAACAAAAATATAGCATAAATTCACCATAAATGAGGGACACATTGTTTGACATAGATTTAGACATTTCATAAAACATTTCGTAGGCAACCTGAATTCATCTCTAAATAACAGAAAAACTATTATATTTTTCCATTATTCACCAACATAAACATATTCAAACACATTATTCACCAACCACAGTTCAAATAACACATAATACTCAAACACACAATACCTAAACTGACGTTCATATATATGCATTTAACAGCAATTAACCTCCACTTAACTGAAGACGATGGACAATGAACGAGAGCGAAGGATGGATGATGGACGAGAGCAAAAGACGAATGATGGACGATGAACGAAGGACAAGAATGAAGGATACAGGTGAAGACCGATGGTGATATAGTAGAAAATGAAGAAGAAAGAAGAAAGAAGACGATGGACTGGGGTGGGGGAACGAAAACGACATTGTTTAGTGTTAAACCAAACGATTTTATTTTTTATATTAAAAACATTGAAGTTGAAGCAAACGACGACGTTTAATTCAATTTTATCGACGAAAGCAATGTTCATCGATTTTTTAGTATTAAATCAAACGAGGTTGTTTTCTTTTATTAAAAATGTTGAAATCGAAGCAAACGACGATGTTTAATTCAATTTTACTGACTGAATAATAGTTTTGTTGGTAAATTACCGATGGACATTGCTTTTGTCGATATATCCCGATGCTTATTTTTGCTGCTAACTATTGCCGCCTTTTTACTGACGTCCTCCATCGCTCCTCTATCTTTATATTCTGCCTACAAAATTGTTAGGAAAATTTTCCTCCGTCTTTACCGACAGATATTTTGTTCGTCACAAAGTACCATTTTTTCAAACAATGTTACAGACAGAAAATCAATTCCGCATTAATTTACTACAGTCTTGTTTCCATCGATAATGTTCCGTCAGTAATTTGTAATTTTTTTGTAGTTTACGAATTTTGAAAATTTTCAAGTTGAGGCAGGTGTTGGGAATTAAATTAACAGACGATAATTGATAAATTTGATATATGAATGGGTCTTTTGGTGAACGAAGTCCGACGCCTTTTTCCAAGATTAGGGAAAAAGTTGAAAATTTTTCTATGATTTCAATGGACTAATAGTGCATGTGTTAAATACTTTCAGATCATGACTTTCAGTTTGATTCCTTCATTACGATTAGGCAAAAGCGATCAATTCTTGATGGTCACACACACGCAGGCACATATACTTGAAGAGAATAATTTATAATTAAACAATTGTCACGTTAAGTCTCACTTGGATCTAACTCCTTTATTTGGAAATTGGAACTGTTTCAGTTGCGTATAAAATTATTAGACCACTTTACACCTGAAGCTAGCTCTACAAAATAGTAGACTCTATTATTGCCTTTTTAAAAAATAATATTAAACTGATTTTAATAATATTACAGATGTTCCCATCCTCTTTCAACAATGTTAAGTCAAACTTTGAAGGTAGGGAAGTATAAGACAAGATCTTCTGTTCAGTATTACTCTGTCTTATTCTGTCCAATGAAATCTCAATCATTTATTTTGTAGGATCCACGCGTAATTTACGCGGGACTCATATAAATAAATGGCTGAGATTCATTGGACAGAATATGACACCATAATATTAAACAGGAGATTTGAACTCCGAAAGTATGTATATATTATATTGGTGTGGCATGCCTTTACCTTTTGGTTGAGATCGTATTCACAGCTAAGGATCGAATTGAAGGTCCCCCTCACACGGAAAGTCACTGCAATTGTTTTTGTGATGCCACGATCCGTCCATGCATTCTGAATTCAATATTCTCTCTTTTTGCCTTAAAAAGTTGAAATTCTTTTTAGTTGCCCCTCCCCTCCCACTTGTATTCCCTCCGATCTTATCCTTATCGAGATGCTTCATATGCTTGTGTATTGTAAAGTTAAAGGTTTTTGACTAATTTGTACCATGCAATGTGTATGACATGTATGCATCGCAGATATGTCTATATATGTGGACACCAACACCCAGGGATGGATCCAGGGGAGGCTAACAAGGACTATAACCCTTACAAGACTAAATGTTTTTAGAATATGTGTATATATATAATAAACTAAGCAAGACTATAACCCCTACAAAACTAAGTTCTTTGCCCCCACAAGATTAAAATCCGGGATTCCTTACTGCCGACACCCTTCTCTAATAATGTATTTTATTGGACTCCCATGTTTTGTAGATTTTAAAAATTACAACTTTTTCTTATAATATATTTGAATTTTATATAAAATAAACTGTATATATATACTGGCGTTAGACTTAGCAGGATTGGGATTGCTTTCAAGCTTACAACCCACCAGCACATCAATCGCATCTTCATAAGGCGCTTGCTACAGCAAGCGGCTTTTTGACGTGCCAATGTAATATTGCTAACTCCTGACGTTTCGGACACATTCACTTGAAGAATGTCCTCATATCGTTGCAACTGACGTCCGAGAATTTGTTAGGCAAGAAGATGAGAAAGTTCTTATTAATTACTACTTTATAATGCGTATTAATTATTTATCAATAGAAAATCTTAACACAATTTGATAGAAATGAAAAGAAGCCTTCAATATATGGTTAAAGACACGTCATATGCATCATATATAACTGATGAAACCATTGGCCCTGCGTATTATTTTCCTATCCAAGGTTGACATTCTCTTGTCATCATCAGTCTCTCTGCAACTGTATCACTCTATTCATATATATAAATGTTAGCATTCATGCCCAGGAAAAAGGAAATGTACCTTACGTTACAAATATGTTTTATCTTCTTCTCTTTTGCTTTCGGCAGCATTTGGCTTATCCATATATTAGGGTTCCAGATTCTGTGGCATCAACTAGCTAGGTTAAACATTTCGTATCATCAAGCCCACAAGGGTCGCTTTCAAGTTAAGGGTTCAATTTTGAGGGCATCAATCCAAATATCACAACGAACCTTACAACAGTTCATCATCTCTTGGTTTTTTTTTTTTTCTAGTTTAATGCTTCAACTGTTCAATGCATGCATCAGTACCTTATCTTCATGATCTTGGACCTATATATATAAGTTCTTATTAGTTTCATTATTACCATCACAGATCAAGTTAGCAACTGGCTAGCTATCACTACTTACAAGTATTCGCATGCTTCTCCTTTATCGTCGCTAGCATCTGCGTACCTAGTCTTTCCTTCTTGCGTTGCTACCAGAAGTTCACCTACTTTCATATCTTTGCAGCTCCACAATCACTTGGTCCATCTCTTCTTTGGATTCTAACTATCTCTGTAGTTCAGCTATTGCACATACGGAAAAGCGTATTACGTATTTGTAAAGAATATGGATCGTGTGGCCAAGTTGGCATCACAGAAAGCAGTGGTGATCTTCAGCAAGAGTTCGTGTTGCATGTGCCATGCAATCAAGAGACTGTTCTATGAGCAAGGAGTTAGCCCAGCAATTTACGAGCTCGATGAGGACTCTAGAGCAAAAGAAATGGAGCGGGCTCTCATAAGGCTTGGCTGCAACCCGTCAGTGCCGGCGGTGTTCATTGGAGGCAAATTTGTGGGCTCTGCAAGCACTGTCATGACCCTTCAGCTTAATGGTTCATTGAAGAAGTTGCTCAAAGAAGCTGGAGCGATATGGCTTTAGCATAGGAATTGACCATGGTGTCGTCAAGGCGTTCTCTTTCTATTACTTAAAAAGTAATAAGGCTAACTGGGTTTTGCTTTCTTTAAGATTTGTTTTCATCTTTAACAGGAAGCGAGTAAAAGATGTACTGTATGGAAAAAACTCTATAGTCATACACTGTTTTAGATTTCTCCCAATTAATATGCAGCTCTTTTGGCCTTGTATACTTATCACGGTTAGCTCCTCAAGTTTACGATTAACCGGATATATGCAACATATACAGTTGGTATAAGTAGCTTCTTGTTTCTCGTCTTCGTTTACTCCTTCAAAGGAAATTAAACTCCTGTACTTCGTCGTCATGGATTCTTAGCTGACGACAGATGATATGTATTCAACATTTTGATCTTGAAGGTTTAAGTTCCTTAATCATGACCTTATATGTACTTGATAGACGAATTAATGTTGTTTATTTGTTTCCATGGTTATTAATCAACATATTGATATTGTAGTTAATTGGTTTCTTTTACTTCCACCTCCATCACCAAGACAATTCCATGCATTGCTGGAAGAAAAACTGATGTACCTTCCAGCAATTTAAGATGGAATATAATTCCTTGTCATGAATAAGTAAAAGGAATTGATTGATAAGGTGCATACTGAAAAAAGCTTTGAAGATTCTGAGTTGCACATCACTGAGTGTCGAATGCACTTCCAGTCAGAAACTGAAATTCCCTGACCGGTATGCACATATCTGGCGTCAGCTGGAATTGTTAGTGATATGTCAATTTCACGAAAACTGAACATATTCTTTGTTTATTGTTAAAATTTTGCATTTTAAGGAGATCATGTTCTAGCAGTTGGCTATGATGTTTTATGTGTCAAAGATGAACACTACAACTTGATCATAATTTGTTTCAGCATTGGCATTTCAAACTTTTACTTTCATAATAAATGTTTAGTGAACTATAAAAATGATATAGAAGACTAAAATTTCTAATGTTCCTTACGTCTTTTCCTGTTCTAGCAATATAAGGGCCCTCCATACTTTTTCCAGGTGATTCTCTCTACATTATTGTGTCACTCCCTTAAGTTTGTGGAATCAACTAAATGTCCAACTATTATATCGTCTCCCTAAGGCGATGGGATCAACCGATGTCCGAATAATTTATATTTTTCTAAGTTTATTATAAGCTAAAATGCTACTATTTTGGAACATTAATTAGGCACACGAGCCTATATATGCTAAACTTTAACCCAATTAAGTCACTTCAACGTGTAGTAGTAGCATTCTTTCATATCACTCTTTTATGTCACATTAATACACTACATCAAACATGTGTATTGGCTCCAATTTCTTTGGCGATAAAATAGAAATCGTCACTAGAAGTGTCCCTTTGGTGACGCATAAAAATATCGTCGCTAAAAGTTAAAGAATGTACGCTGGTTAAACAAAACGTTAGAAAGTAAAATGTCGGCAATTGTTGAAAACAGAGTGACAGAAGACTAAATTGTGTCACAAATTGCATCCCTTTTTACTGACGTTTTTCATGAATCATTGAAGAAGGTCGAGCTAAGATAACATGAAGCGACGATAAATGGTTGAATGTCATGGAATGTTTAATATTGGCAACAATTATTGTACTTTGTCGATAAAGTTTCGTCGGTAAAGTTTGGTAACGATTGTCTTTAGCATTGTGGATTGATGGACATATTGTGACCATTTTTCTTCATTCACTGCTAATGAGGTAGGATATAGTGACGGTCTATTATTTCGTTGCTAAAAATGGTTCTTAGATTTTTTCAAAAAAAATTTATGCGAGCACTGATGAAATTTGATATGTGATAATATTGTTAAAATTAATAATATTTGGAAGATAGTTTGTTAATAATAAGTAATAATTGTAGCTAAGGTTAATTACAATTTGACATTTTTATAATCTATCCTAGTTAATTTATGTTTTGTTGTAAAGTGGTGTTCAGTGTTTAAAACATATTGTTGAAAAACACATGGTAGGTTATTTGAAATATGAAAAGTAAATATATTTTGGAAATGGTAAATTTTAACAATACTAAAATATCATAAAGTTAAGTTAAAAAAGTAGTATTAACCATTAATATTTAGTAACAGTAAAATAAATATTTATAAAATTTTTGAAAATAGTATCAATATAATATAATAATATATGGTAAGATGTACAAACTTTTAATTAGAAGGTTAATAATTCTTACAGGCATAGAACAACAACAATAACAACGACAATAGTACGCAGCTTTACACCTAACTAATAGATAACTGTTTGAAAAATTCTTACAAATAGAACAATAGATAAAGTTTAAAGCTGAGTCCAGTTGATTCCATCGATAAATGACAATGATATAATTAATTTTCTGGATTTCAAGTGACATGAAAGTTTGTAAAGGTAAATGAGTTCCCTATATTTGGATTTCTAAGAAAGGTCCTCGCACGTTCAAAGGCACCAATTGAAATTGTGAAAGATCTTCCCTCAAGTGTAGGGTTGTTGGCACCCTTTTCTAACAGTTTCTTAGCTATAGCAAAATTTTTAGAGGATATAGTTAATGAGTCCCCAAATTTAATATGAAAAACAACTTCTGATGAACTGCTAGTATGATGCGTTTCACCTAAAATACAATTAGTATAGAACTTATATTGGTAGTTTAATGAAACCGTTTAACGAACCCAATTGGAACACACGCATACTTGAATCACCAAATCAAGTCTTTGGAATTGACTAATTTTTCAAAACAACTGATTTCCCTAATCCTTTACAGACCATTGTGACATTGCCTCTGCCTCTATGGCCATAAATGTTATCTTGAAGATTCATAGAAGCTTAACATAACATATGGTATATACCATCAAATGTGAATATATACAATAACTTCATAACAGGAAATGAGATCTACATAATACGGAAAATCACATAGTTTGGATACTAAAAACTTTGAAGAAGAAGATAGTTCATGGATGACAAACGATTATTAGTATATGAAGAGGGAATTTATTATGTATTTTTTTTCTTCAGTAAGGACAATTTTGCCACATTCCTTCTAATGGAATGAATTTCTACAATCGGAAACTAGTCGTCATGTTGACATTCCTTGATTAATTATGTTCAGAGTTATATTTTGCAAATGTGAATTTAGAATAAAATTCATTATTTTCAACTCCAATTTCGATTATAACTTAAAGTACTACAGTTTAGTACTTATACATCTTCAATCTGCCTAATGAGATGAATGTTATCCTTAATAAAATAATAGTAATCTATTTACCCTTTGTATCATACCAAAATTTTAGAATTTAAAGAAGATTACACATGACCATATTTTTGATGTACAAAAATATAATATTATCTATATTAGGTTATATTACTATTAGTACAAATTAAAAATGTTAAATCCTCTTTCAAGCCTTTTATCAAACAATTAGCAAGATTTCATCAGGGAAGCATTAAAGGTCGTAAAAAGAAGTCAACCCATATATAACTAGCAAAGGAAGACAATACATCATCTTTGAAACACAACCACAAGAGAGGTGACAATGGTTATTAGACTGTGAATGTAGAGGAATGTTGACAACTAAGATGAAAATTAAGAGAGGTTCGTTGAAATAGTGATAAAAACCTAATACAAAACGACTTCCTTTCTTGTTAAGGTAAACGATGTCGTTTCCCATTTTGTTGGAAGAAATATAGTACAATGTTGTTAGAAACAAACAAATCATTGCCAAGTTAAAGACATTGCCATATTTGTTGTCACCTTTGCATAACATAATTATTATTACACATATAGAAAAAATTATTATTACAATACCTTAATGACCGCCATAATATTGGTTGAAAATATTAGAAGTTAATCACATTGATTTATAATAATATTATAAGTTTATTGCAAATAATTTGCTAAATATTACAGTGAGTGAACGAGTTTGATTATACGGATGTTCACTTCTTATTAATCATTTTAGAAAGATAAAATATTATTTGAAAATAGTATTAAGTTAACTTATAAGAAATAAAAAGCTAGGCGACAATACTTTCCAATATTCTTTTGTAAATGGTAATCAACATTAAATATTAATAATTTCCAAACATGATGTTAATGATTGGTTGCATATATAACTGTAAAACAAATATTAATGAACAATTTTGATTGTAATATGAGTACTTCATATTAATCATTTTAATAAAATAAAAAATTTTATGAAAAAAGGTATATTATTAGTGATGTTTATCTAGTTTGGTAGAAAAATACTGCAAAATTTGCGATGCTTAATTAATTTTGTAGGTAAATCTGGGATTTGGTGACGAATTTTATATTCTTCACCACCTGTAACAGATGAGAAAAAAAAGTTGAGATGACATCGTTTGTTTGACTACAAACGACATCATCCTAGTCTGTTTAAACACAAACGTGTGAAACACCTCTCTTCTTCCCTCTTTTTTCATTTTCATCCATTCCTCTCCATAGATGCTTTAATTATCAGAACTCTTTCACACCCATCGTCAATTTTTAAACTTTCTTCTCCTCTCTCTATCATCCATCATCTCCATGTGCTTTGTCTCCAACTAGTGAATGGTTTTGGTTTCATTTTTTAGGTCTCACAAGAAACACCAAATGTATATATCGATAATCATGGGTATTTTTTATGTGGAATGCTGAGTTGTTTGCTTTATTTTATGATAATAATGGTTGAAATGTAGTGGATATGTGTTATTGTAGTTGAAGAAAGGGAAAATAATGAAGTATTTTTGTTAATTTAGGTTGATATGTGGCTGCATATTAAGTTTGCAAAGAAATTCCTGAATAATTTTGCTATCATTTTTTACAATGTTTTCATGTTTAAATTCATTATGTTTTGTTAAATTTGAAATGTTGAAATATGGTTACACATTGGTATAATGTTAAATGTAAATAGTTTTGATAGATGTGTGGCAGAGAAAATTATTGTACATATAAAGTCTTCCTTAACGCATGTAATTTTCTTTCTTGTCTAACTTTAATATAAGTAGGGTATTGATAATCAAATACATATACTGTCATGAGCTGGTACCACATTGGGCACATGAAAACTATGGCATATCTAGGCTAAGGAAACTCACGGTATCCTTAATCTGACTATGTAAGGCTAATTGAATATCTTTTAAAATCATTTGGATAACATAACGACTGTATTTTAAAAAACCCAAAACTCAATCAAAACACCTGCAAATTAGTTTTAAATGCACTTCTATATTCACATTAAAATTCTACCACAACTTCTGAATTTTTTAGTTTACTCAAAAGCAATATCAACATCAGTATCCAAGGTTCATACATAAGGTCTTTTACAAACTACAAGATAGTTAATAGTTACTTTATAAAATCATAAAACATATCAATATAACCAACCTAATAAAAAAGGTTCGTATTATCATTCAATTGGAGGATAAGTTTAATTTGATGTTGAAGCTATTAAAGTGATTCATGAATCACCAATTACCTATTTATAATTATTTGACAAGTTTATTGATTATGAGACAATGTTGGAAGAAAACGATTTGACATCTGTTCCTGTTTTTTCCATAACAAATGTTACTTAAAAGTAAAATCCCAAAGCTCAATAGCCTTACAAATCACATTAAGGAACTCTAGATCATGTCCAAAGATATAATCCTAACTATATATCGTAAAACGTGTAGTGGCAAAGGTGGAAATGGTTCTAGCTCTTGGCAAAATCAAAATGCCAATCAATCCTATTAAACATATATATATGTTTATATATATATAAACATACATACATACATACATACATACATATATATATATATATATGTATGTATGTATGTATGTATGTATGTATGTATGTATGTATGTATGTTTATATATATATATATATACTTATAAAAAATGTTCATATTATCATTCAATTGGAGGATAAGTTTAATTTGATGTTAAAGCTATTAAAGTGATTCATGAATCACCAATTACCTATTTATAATTATTTGACAAGTTTATTGATTATGAGACAATG
>JANZLF010000221.1:21957347-21967705 GCA_026546835.1 Erythroxylum foetidum
TCCCTCAAAGCCTTCACCTACTCAGGGAGGTCCTGGACTTCCCGATCTAGAGCCGCTATACGTTGGTGCATCACGTTGGACATCACCAGACTCCTTACACAGCTACGAACGAGTTGGGGCCCTAGCTCTTGATTGCCCAGCTTGTCCATGAGCTTATCGTCCACCGGGGGAGTAACCCTCTCAGCAATATGATAGGACACTTCGAGGTCCCCGATCGAAGCAATCTTAGCCAATTTGATTGCGGACTTCCACTGCCCAAGGTTAGTTGCTCGCCCTTTCCCTTTGCTTTTTCTCTACTTCTCTTTCCCGACTTGACTAGACGGGCCGGATGGTAGATCACCGAGTCGGATCAATCTCTTCCTCTTAAGAGACGGCTCCACTTCCTCCTCCTCCTCCTCTTCTGAACCCGCTCGGCCCACACTTGCTGGCACGATCGACAAAGACACCGATACATCAGGACGATCTTCAATAGGCGGAGGGGCCAACAACACTGTAGAACGGTCGGGCTCCGTTGTAGGAGGGGCGCCTTCACTGGCCTCTGCCTCCCTCTCCTTCTTTCCTTTGGCCCGGTTTTTGGATCTTGAAGAAGAGGAGGACCCGGCAAAATTGCTTATTCTTGCCATGGCTGCACAGTAATAAAAACAAGTCAGAAAGCAAAATCAATGCTCAAAAAAATGCAGCAAGTAATTCAAACACGAGGGGTCAACCAGACGGTACGGTTTCCTCTCTTAGCCTGCTAATTTGTGGCAGGGGGTCGATAAGAAAAGAATCGACCGAGGCCCCCCCCGAAATAGCCCTATACGAGCCGAGCGAGGTCGTATCGGCCGAGAGCTTTTATGCGACCGACCACCTCTCACTCCTCTCTACTGAGAGATACGCTCGACGTATCATTCCACCGCTCGGCCAAAGGATACCTCCACGGCTGAGACTCGCAGGAGGATCCTAGGGGCTTCACAAAGAAGTACTTCGTCTGCCAATAAGTGATTTTTGAAGGCGTCCCAGCTAGGCGAAATCGGGCATCCCTATATTGTAGGTGAGGGATTCCGGCCCCAGAACTTGAGCTCTGATTTATTCTCAAAAAATGGCGGAAGATGTCAGTTGAAGGAGGGCAGCCGAACTGATGGCACAGTAAAGCCAAACCATTGATGAACCTCCAGCCATTCGGAGGAATTTGCCTCGGCATCAGCTGGTAGGCAGCACACACCTCGTCAATAATCGGGGCGTACGGAAGCCTCATACCGCCCACTAAGAAAAAACTACCAGAAACGGCGAAATAACCACTCAAGTTGCTGTGGATTCGCTCGTTCCCTAAGATCAACCTAGGCTCCTAAGTCATAGGGATGTTATTCCTAAGGACCAACCGTTTCAGCTCCACCGCGGTCATCGTCGATTCATTTCTCGGCGGCTCCTCGACGACCAACCCATCCTTCCGCTCTTTCATCGAGACTTCCTCAATACCTTCTACCATACTTCTAGAACTAGCCGTCGACATGCTTACTAAAAAGAAACTCTTGAAAAAAAACTTTAGAAGAGGAGGCGAGAAAAAAGGACGTACCTATTTAGTGGTTTGGGATAGGAAAATCGGACGACGGTGGAAAGAAATTTCCGGGAACTGTAAGCAAGAAAGAGCAAGTGAAAGCAAGAGAACGAAACGAGCGTGAAGAAAACCCACAGTCTATTGATCCTGAGTACTTATAGAAGATCGGTCGAACGGACGCCCCAATCAAAGCGCGACGCGTGGAGAAAATCCGAATAAGCTCGGACACGCAGCAGAATCCGAGCTAAGGAGAATTAGGGTTATTCAAAATCTAGAGCGGCACAGCAGTTGAAAGGACGTACGTGACAGCTGCACGACGGTTACAAGGACGATTTGAAAATCTGTCAGAGGGCACGCGCCATCTGTAATAATTAAATAAAGTACCCTCACGCGTTCAGCAAAGATGTTCGTCTGAACTCCCTTGATGCGAGCTGTCACGCAATAATAGACACCGATCGATCGAGACACCCGACCGATCGATCCCAATGAGAGCGATCGCGCGCTACATCTTAATGCCCGACTGATCGACCGCCTTGCGAGCTGTCCTGCGGACGAGCTACAAGACCCTAACATCCTCCTCCGACCCTTCTCTTCTCTCAGACTCGAGGAGTAGGGAGGCTTATGGTAGGGTCGGTCGTACTGGGTCCGAACCCAGTCATAACGACCCGTGGGTTGATCGGTCCATTCTTCCAAGATCAGTCTTATACCTATCGGCTATATCAAGCCTAGGTCCAGTCCACGATCTACTTGACCCATTTTCAGGTAAAAGTCTCCCATACATATGTAAAGACTTAAACCTAGCTACAATTCCATATATAAGGTATAACTCTGTCATAACAGAGGTACGTGATCAAAAACCCTAATCTTCTCTGCTCACAAACGATCCTACTCGTACAAAAGTCTAACTTGAGCGTCGAAGGGGCTTATCGGGAAACACCTCCCGACGTACCTTCCTTGTTTTGCAGGAACCTTCGAGTTGGAGCTCTTGTAAGAAGCAACAAGCCCCATAAATCCAAACGGAAACATGCAGTCACGCCAGAACCAGGCGGAACCAGAATCAGTTTCAGATTAGAGCTTGTATGCGATTGTACATTGGGAGCACATAAACTACTAACAACTAGCTACTAGCTCCCACCCGCCATGGTCCAGCATGTCACAGTCGATACCCGATAGTCGGTAAAGGTGGCAGAGAATTTATATCCACATGCGGCACAAATATATTATGAGATTATGTCTTATTAAAAGACTTGTACGTCTATTACATACGGCAAGTGATAAAAGTAATATTCTTTAAGACTTCAGCAGCCATTATCTTTCCAGCATATGGATGAATTTTTCTATTCTCCGACACTGAACCGTTTTACAAAGCATAACACACAAGCATTTATAGCTCCAGAGTTTTAACAGGGAGGAAGTGAGAAAATAACAGATGAGTTGCATCGAGTACATTGATTCTTCACATAACAAGAACATGGTCCTACATATAGCAAACAGGGCACGTGATCTAAGTTTGACTTCACTGGGACCTCTTATGAAGCCGCAAAGTTGCAACAACAACGATCAAGAGAAACACAACAGAGCCAACCAGAGACAGAGCAGCAGAAGCAGCCACTTGGTTGCAGAATCTGCTAAACATGTTGCAGACTTTGTTCCATCTGACGTGGGAATTGCCCTTGCTCCCCAGTAGTCCTATGGTCACGGCAGCTCCGTTGCCAGAGAAGAGCAGAGCCACCATAAACATGTCGAGGACGCTGATTACGGGTCCCCAACCTTTGTTGCTTCCCAAGGAAAGCACTATAGAAATTGCCGAATACGAACATGCTATCGCATTCGCCACCACAAAGTACCTAAGCATAAAATAAAATAAAAATAAAAAGTTAGTAGAGAGAGTTGTGATTTATATTAAAGGAACATACATACAATTCTAAACAGACCACAGTGGGAAGTATTTATTAGTAATTGTTTTCCTTTGGTTAATCCTATTGTATAAGTTATTTTAACCAATCACAAACGTAAGAATGTAACATACTTTTGCCTATAATTGCAGGTAGGGTGGTCCGTACGTGGATGTTAAAGATCAATTACGTATGTTTGTACAACGAAGGATATGGATCTTGAGCTACTAGACCAACAAACAACATCTTTAAATGCTTGCAAGACAAACATATATGGGTAGCGGGTGATGTAGGGCAAGATGTTAAATATTGTGAAAGGGACTCGTTTCTTATTTTCTTTTCTTGTCTGCGATTATAGCTTGTGGGATTTATCTCCTACTTGTACTATCCTAGGTGTCTGCCATATGAGGATACCGAATTCAATGAGTCTAGATCTCCTGTCCAATATTATGGTGTCTTATTATGTTCAATGAATTTTAGCCGTTTATTTATGTGGATCCTGTGTAGGTCCCGCGTGGATCTCGCGTGGATCCCATAAAATAAATGGTTCAGATTTTATGAGACAGAATAAGACAGAGTAATTCTAGACAGAAGATCTTAGTTTCATAGTTTGAATTCAATGTCCACAAGAAACTGTGGCTGACAAGCGCACTTGTCATTATTTATGATGCAATTACGTCATTAGGTTGGTTGATAGCTGTTAAGAGCATTAATATGGAAAATAGAATCAGTCATGAATTTTAACATAGTTGACTACTTGACTTGTTCCGCCAAAATAAGCATTACTGCCCACCTTAAATCACTATAATAGAAAAGCAAGCTATACTTATTTTCGAACTGAAATTAGTAAAACCTAGTATTAAAAAAATGACCCCAAAAAATACAACACCGAACTGGACTTTCTTACTGCTTGACCATACATGTTCGCTTCTTTCATGGCAATTTTCTTTACGGATAAAGCCATAATTGAACTCGGGTTCCACATCTTAGTACATATTAATAATTAATACATTGAAAAATAGAGATATAACATCAACCAAGCATTTTCATTAACTTAGTTTCCTTAGAATTAAAGCATGTCAATTGACACCCTTCTGTTGAATCGAAGATTGGTAAGGATATGACGTACAATGTTTGGTTTTCAGAAACAAACGTGAGATGCACTAAGGTGGTAGATAATAAGAGAAGATGCATATATAGAATGAAAAGAAAACTTACACAAAGGCAGACAGGTAATGCCATTTAGCAACAACAGGCAAATTTACAGCTGGTAGAGTATCCACAATCTTAATTGAGATAACCTTTGTCTGCTTATCAACCCCAAGAACTACAGTAGCTGTCAATGTTAGTGCAAAGGCCAAAACTCTTAGCAGCAACTCAGCTCTACTCCTATAGCCTCTCGTGATTGCTAATCCACTCTCTATCCCATCTACAGAATCCTTGTTATTGGTCTCCATAGAAGAACAAGCCCAAGAAATCTACAGAAAACCCTTCAGCAGTGGTAGAGAGAAAATATTGCAAATATGAAGAGATTAGAGAACAGGAGAGAGCTTTAAATAGGAGAGAAAAAGGTGCTGCTCGGTGAAGTAGAAAACGTGAAAGGAGTAAAAGGAGTTGGCCTCGTTACTTGTTAGGAGGAGAACTATACAGGGGGTTCATAAATTCGTGCCAAACGACATTTAATGCTAAGGAAGTGGGCAAGTGTGAACGACGTCAACAAAAAATGATTTGCATTTGCCTAACTTTATAGCCACATATATAATGTTTTTAACTTCACTGCATGTGCATGGATGCACCAAGAGCCTGTCAACCCTTAGGAATAGACATGAAAAACCATCTCTCCCGGCCACGTTTCTATTTGAACAAAATTTTGTGCCATCCTTTACCTGTACGTCAATTTGCTATGATAAGTGGTAGCAGAGAACATTAGCCTCAGAATTTCTCACAGGCATTTAATAGTAAATCTGAAATATCTTCTTGGTTTTGAAAACCCTTTAATTACTTCAAAAGCTTAAAGGATAATTGATGAGTAGAGATCAAATCTTCTTTTTTATACGATATTTCTATCATGTTTTATTAGTAAGGCTATGAATACTTCAAATTCTTAGCTCTTCATATGGACAAGTCAAACTGAAAATCTTATTACGATGAAAAAAGGGTCATCGTTGAATTAGCCTGGCTTCTCTATGTTCAAAAGCATTAATTATGGTGTTATGATGAGAGTCGTGTGGCTTGTTGAGGCGTTGTTTAAACCTGTAAATCAAGCCAAGAGCATATTCTACAGAGAGTGATCTCATCTCATTTAAAGAGGGAACAAAAAAAGGACAGAATTAACCAAGAAACATGGAAAGTAAGATTATTTGCTAGTGATAATGTTTTTATTTTCTGTATCGAAGTAAAAACAAAAAACAGAAATGGCCTTCAAAGTTAGAAATGCATGAACAAATTGTTGGAATTTTTTGTCTGGGAATATGTGCGTATCCCAGTGACTGCACAGAGAGTAGGGAATGCTATCTTTGGCTGGTTCAGCCATTGTATGATTCTTGTCCAAGTCACTGCCGTGATTTTTTTACAAGCATATGAAATTGGATAGAATTTGGAAGTAAAAAAATTGTAATATAAAGGAATTAGGAACTGTCTAACATCTTACTCGTTTTAGGAGTCTTTGCTCCAAAAGTATGTTAGTTTATGAGAATAAAGCCAACTTGATTACTTGCACAGCTCTGATATTTGTAAAATAGTTTAGTCAACAAAGCAATTTTTGTTAGTTTATGGTCTTTTAGTCCATCAACTGGATGCAAAGTAATATATGATATTATTTTAATTAATAAAAAGGCTTGATTTATCTTTAAATGTTAATTTAATTAATGTTGTATGTTTTAATACTAAAGGTAAAATCTTTAGAATAATTACTGTGTAATTGAAATTATGATGAGATCATAGTTATAATATTCAATTTATACTTATGTATTATTTCTAAATATTCCTAATTGTAGTTTCAACAAGACGAGATATTATTAAAACAGTAAAACTAACACACATTATATTTCTTTCTTGTGAAGAAAGTAATTGATATCATAAATTAAAGTATGAAGATACTTAAATTAATATGTTAGTGATTATTAGATAATAAGTCACTAAATTGACACGATAAGAATTTTGAATAAAATTTTACTTATGTGTCTGTGAATTATCTCATAATGATATTTGTATAATTGATCATCAGATTTGTGATTATCAAAGTATCTCGTATGCGAATTATTATATTTTGATACTACTTATGAATTGTCCTAGAAATTCGGTCGGTAGTAATTTAATATATTATTAACCATATAGAGATAGTTGAGTAAATTAAGATAGAATTCATCACTCTAAAATAATTAGAGAGAATATTCTACTGTTCATGATTAGTAATAATTTATAGAATTCTCTTACCAGAGTGAATTGTATTTGAAAAGTATTTTTTAAATTTTAATCAATCACTAATTAGTAAGAACGAATATAATTGGACCAAAAAGAATAGACACTATATCTATACTCTGTCCAATTAGAATAGTGAATGACGAAATGATTAAATTATATCTCATAGTCATGCATGAATAGGTTAAGTCAATCACTTTGATATTCGTGATATTTGGGTAATCATGACTTGTTACTAGATGTCAATTATGATTTATAATTATAAATTATTTAATTGGAGAATTAAAGATAAATTAAAAGTAGTTTTAATTTATATAATTCTAATTGTGAATTAGAATTGCAATTTATAATTATTGTCAATTTATTAGGAATCTAATGAGTTACACATCAAAGAGTAATTTATGAAAGAAAAATCAATTTAATTCAGTTGGACTTAATTATAAAGTTTGAGAAACTTTGGGGATCAGATATGAGATATTTGATGTTATTAAAATTAAATTAATTAGTATTATAATTATAATTTGATTTTAATTATAATTAATTTAATTTAATTTTAAGTAAAGACCCTTATGATTTTTCTATCTAAATCAGGGAAGAACATTTAGAAGCTAGTACTTTTGTCTTCTTCCTCTCAAATTAGTCTTAAGAATTGCTCTGTAGATATTATCGAGGGATGGACAATTGAGCAGCTCGTAATTGATTAATCAAAAAGGTTTTAAAGGTTTTTCAATAGGAGGATGAACAAGGTAAAATTTCTAATTCGTTTTCGTTTTATGGTTTATTCAAGTTTATTCAATTATCGAGATCTGTTCGAAATCTGCTATTACCTTTTGCCTTGCAAAGACCAGCTTTTCTCGTTGCTAGATGCGCTATGAGTCTTCCCTGATCAGTGCCCTGAGAATGTGGCAATCCAACAGTTTTATATGTCCATCGTAGGAATCTGTCCCGACACCTGAAAAAAAACTCCCTAGGCGGTAGGGATGAGGCGCGAGGGCTCTATGGTATGTTGTTTACCCTTATTCTATCACATCATACTTTTCTAATTCTAGCCACTGCGGCGGTAAGGACTAACTCTGACATATCTCTCTTGATCACCTCCCTCCAGTCCTTGTAAGGCCTCCATTTTCTCCTCTTATAGTCACTAAGGTTTATTCTCTCGCCGCATCGAACTAGAGCATCAGAGGGCATCCTACTCACATGCCTAAACCACCTAAGCCTTTTCTCTTTCAACTTGTTAGCGATACTAGCCACCGATGGCTTGACTCTCACTACCCTATTCTGTACCCTATCTCTTTTGGTAATGTCACACGTCCACCTAAGCATTCGCATTTCTGCTACTAACAACTGTCGTTTATGTCTACGCTTAGTAGGCCAGCACTCTGCACCATATAATATGATTAGCAGAATTACCATTCTATAGAACTTCGCTTTGAGTCTTATAGGAACTTTTTTATCACAAAGAATACCTGACGCATTCCACCATGTGACCTACAAAGAACTAATACGATGTACTATATCGTTAACAATATTACCATCTATTTGAATTATGGATCCTAAGTATTTAAAACTCGATTTCTATGGTACAATCTCAGTATCAATTGCTACCGCCACCTCGTGTACCATTTGACTACCCAAAAAGGGGCATTTTAAATATTCCGTCTTGGACCTATTCATTCAAAAATCTTTCGATTCCAACACTTCTCCAACGTTCTAACTTGGCATTGACCCCATCCTTAGTCTTGTCCACCAGGACAATATCGTCTACAAATAACATACACTAAGGTACTTCTCCTTAAATATGATTTGTAAGTTCATCTAACACTAATGTGAACAAAAAAAGGACTTAAAATCGAACCTTGGTGTAGTCCAATACTAATAGAGAACGCCTCCATGTCGCCTCTAATCGTCCTTACACTAGTCAGTGCTCCTTCATACATATACTTAAATATATATGTAAATAAATCTCCAATAGACGAGGCTATAAGGTACATATTTTAATCTATTAATACCATGAAAGAGGAAGAGGGCTCTCCAATATCTGTATATACTATTCTTGGAAAAGTAGTTTAGTCAATAGGTACAACCTTGAGTTCTTCACTTCTATATTATTCATACACTTACTACCTTCTTGTCTAGAGTTCTAGTATGTAATGAATTAGAAATGATTACACAAATTTGCTTCTTTGTAAAAGATGAAGAAGAGATTAAAATGAGTGCGACAAATCAAAACTAGAGCCGGAGTTAGATTCATACTTCTCAGAAAAGCTTAGTAATTAGTAAATTACTCTTTTATTCATTACAGTATTAAATTACACCACTTTTCTTTGAATATTTTTATTATTTAAAAAATTCTTATATTCCTATAATAACTAATTGCCAGATGAATAATTGAGCCTTTTTTTTAGAAGTATAAATATTTTTTGACATCCGAGTTAAAATTTAAAATTCCTCTTTTACTAAATTTATCTCTTGCCTTTTTCCTAATGAAAAGATCGGTCAAGATCATGACCGTAGCATATGGATGGATGCGGCTTGTAATTACTGCCATGATTATCTCAATGCACATAATCTGAAATTCGGGCTTGAAAAGTAGACAGGAAATGAGTCGAGGGGACAGGACTTCCCCAGTGGGGGAAGAGGGCAAGTATTAATTCCTATACTCGGCAGCTTCTTTTGAAACTTAGTCCAGTATATTAACTTTTGTCATAAAATGAAGTAAAATAGTAGATAATGCAATAAAAGTTTGTAATCGTTATGGGTTGAATTGAGTTTTTCATGTTTGGCTCGTCAATACACATATAAAGATTAAGGGTCAAATCTATAAGATGTTAATTAGAAATGATTATACCAAATTCAAGAGCATTGATCTCCTAAACTTCGATTAAGTTTTTTCTTTTTTACCTACTTGTGAACATGAAAAATGCTGACAACTTGCCATGACCTGAATTAATCCATTCGATTATTGGTTAAAGAGTTGTCAAATGTAAAACAATTATAGGATCGATTCGTTATGCGTACCCGTATCCATATCGCTTCTTTGTTAATGTTGATTGCTTTGAAAGAGTTTATTTCCTCTCTACTTCTTTCTTTAAAGTTTTCGTCAATGGTTCAGAAAATATTCAGAAACGTTAATCTTTTCATAAGTTGCTAAACCTTATATAGCAACACCAACCGACACTAGAAGTCAAATGACATAGCGTTGGGTAACAGGAAGAGAGAGGAAAAGGGTCCGTGATCCATTTGAGACCCAGTATATAATATCCAATAACCATTATCTTGGGTGTGTTAATTGGACTCAAATTTATAAGTGACATGGGACATAATATAATACCCAATAACCATTATCTTGGGTGCGTTAATTGGACTCAAATTTATAAGTAACATGGGACATAAAATAGTCTTACAATCTCCCACTTAGCTCATGTTACGACTGTTAGAGTAGTGCCCTAAAGGCAATCCCCTTTAGCGCTTTTTGTTCATAGTCATGTACAGACTTTATGAATAAA
>JANZLF010000221.1:22016066-22027488 GCA_026546835.1 Erythroxylum foetidum
TCCAAACAATGAAGGTCCGATGATTGTGACATATGAATAAGATATTGAAGTGTCACTTGTAAGTGAATGTGACAAACTAAATGTTCCATGACATAATTGATTATGAGAGATGCATTCCATATATGAACAAATGATCAGATAATGAGAGTTGTAACTTGAGTAGCCACAAAAAATGAACTTAAAGCTCCAAAAGTGATTAAGAGCCAAAGGATTACTATGTAAAACAGATAAGGGATAGTGTAAATGAGCCCGATATCTACAATAGATATGGAACAGCTTAGGCACTCAATCACAACAATAAAAAATGGAAAAGAGTCACACGAGCATTTCGTATGCATTTTAATAAGTATGTTTGATTGATTGAAATACAAAATTGTCTATTCTTAAGTGAGAACGTGATATGTGATCATTTATGCAAAGTTGTGAACTATATGTTATATGTATGACGTATTGCATGAATTGAGTGAACTATCGATGATGGTTACCTCGTTGAGTTCGCAAAACTCACCAAAATTGCAACATTGACTTTTCAGGACCGAGGGATGACTCTAGCTACTAAAGGACATTTTTACTTTTTAGAACAAGAAGAAATGGTTCAAAGGTTAGTCAGTTGGATATGGACAGATTAGATAGATTTTGTGTATTTTCCTCTTTCATACAGCACATTTTTGTGTTAGGCTATGATGCTATATCGGTATGGATGGTTTTTATGAAATGAAATGAGGAAATTTTGGTTTTACAATATTGTGACTTTCTTGATGATGCTTCATAAAAGAATAAAGATAGATGATGTCATGTTAAGTGAATGTTGTGATTGAACGTAGCGTACCATTATCATAGGTTATATACTAGAATGTCTGTAAGGTGTTCCAGTATGTATCTTAGGGTAAGGGGCACTACAGTTGGTGGTATCAAACCATGGTTTGGCCTCCATAGGGATATATAAGAATGTTAAGCATTAAATATCATGAAAAATGTGGATAATGATTGAAGTTATTGTTTGTTATAGGTCATCTATCCTAGGTGGTCAATTAGGAGAACCAGCTGACCTAGGAACGGTAGGAGCCAGTAGAGAGTCCTCGATACCTTGACTAAAGGAGACGCCTCCAAGGGTTCCCGAGAGAAGGGAGAGGAGGTATGATATGCTGTGGAAGCAGCGAGCTATGGATTTCTATGACAGCACAGACCCTGTTGAGGCCGAAGGATGGTTAGAAAGGACTAAGAGGATTTTTTATCAGATGGATTGCAAGCCAAATGAGAGGTTCGACCATGCAGTGTCCCTACTACAGGGCTGACATTATTAGTGGTGGAAGACAGGCAGTATCACCAGGCCTTTCCACCTGAAATGGGAAGACTTATTGGTTGGGTAGTTAAATCAAAAGTAGTAACAAGGCATAGAAGGGTATTTTGGGTAGCTTACTTAAGTTTAAAAACTCTAAGGCATTAAAGAAAGGGCAAGGTGGACTTTTATCAATCATTAAAGGTAAAATGGGAAAAAAGAAGTCTTGTTTTCTTCTTAAAGAGGGGGAAAAACAAAAATGGGAAAGAAGGAAGTGAAATAACAAATTAAAGAGAGAGAGAAGAGAGATTTCGGTAGTTGAGAGCAAAGAAGAAAGTTGAGCTAGGGTTTTATCTTTTTTAAGCCTTCTAGAGACATTTTGAGGTTGTGCAAGAAGGGAAACAGGTAGAAAAGGATAAGAGCTTTCTTTTGAACCAAATATCCCTTCATTTGGTGTAGATTTAAGGTAAGAGCATTTTTAATGTTTTGAATTTTTGAAAGGGTTTTACTTCATGAAGCTTAGGAAAAGCATGGGTTTAGGTACTCTAGGATCAATTTTAGTAAATGTACTGTGTGGGTCTTCAATTTTGCAACCCCTTTGAACTTTTGATTTTTACCTATGAAAGGGAATCAAGAAAGACAAGAGGAGCAAGGGGAGATGCATATTTGAACAAGTTATAGTTAAGGAATTCAAGGTGGGTTACATTTTTATAATTGAATAATAAGCCATTAATGTTTCTTTCAATAAAAGGGAAATAAATGTTTTCAACTACTTTTAAAATGTGCATTTATTGTTCTTTAAATGCTTTGAGAAAGTGCTACATGTGTGTATAAGAATTTTGTGGATGAGTTATGAAACAAAAATGGAAATGATTAGGATATCAAGTTGAAATCATGTTTTGAAAACGTGCCATTTGGAAAACAAGTTTCCAAGATGTGAGATGCATGATTATGTGAGTTTGTAGTGGTCCCCTAAGTATGTTAAGTGCACTTTGACTAAAGACTTCTCCCGCCTACCCGCTAGTGGCATGGAGCTCTTTCATGGACTCCCCTAAGTTCACAGCTATGCAAGACCTTATGGGAATTGTGTAGTACGTTCTGTTTTGGATCTACCCAAACCATTGTGATGTGCTTATATGTTTACATATGATGACAAGTTTGATGATTGTTTGACTTATGCAAGTTAAGAAATTTATGTTGTATGGATTTTCATGAAAATTTGTTATGATCATGAGGGTTTTTAAGGGTTTTTGCTTGTTATCGATTGTAAAACTGTTACCCCCCATCTACAGACGATGAACAAGATATCAATTGATTGAGTCAAGAGTCAAGGCATCACTCCAATTTGCATATTTTACTCTTTTGAAATTAGATCATGTAAAATAATACTTTAGTCGCATTTTGAGAAATTATTGTTCTTGTACAGTTGGTATTTTTGGACTATGATGTAAGGTGGCTCGAAATGCCCACTAAAGCATTGTAAAAAATTTATTCTTTTGATATTAATGAAGTGTGAATGGTGCATGGATGATGTTAGTTGAAATTAGATATACGTGAAGAAGTAATCAACTTCAGTTGATGATTTTGGAGCATAAATCGTTGATATATATATATATATATATGTATGTATGCATAAGCGAGACACTATGGAAAAGAAGATAGGAATTATAACTGATTAGATGTAGTTGAAGGTGATGTGACAAATGAGTTGAGATTTGAGAGTTTAATGAAATCATTTTAGGAGCTGAATGGTTATGATGAGAACATTCCAAGTTTGCATAGTGCAAAATTTCAAGTCTTCCATAAGGGAAAAATTCGTATTTTGACTTTAGGGAAAAATCTGGATTTATCTAGGATGAATTTGACATGTTGTCTTTATGGAAGTTGTAGCTTGTCTTTTCTATCTTTCCAACGCTATAAAGTATGAAATTTTTGGATATCGGAGTCAAAAGTTATGGTCCTTATAAGTGAAGATGTTCAGGAGTATAGGGCATATCGTTTGGTGATGATGTGTCGTCTAGTGTGGACGCATCGTCTAGTGAGGACATATCATCTGGTGATGACATATTGTCTAGTCAGGACGCTTCATCTGGTAAGGACGTATCGTCTGGTGAGGACACTTCGTCTAGTGATGACGTATCGTCTGGTGACGTCATATTGTCTGGTGATGACGTCATATCATTTGGTGCACTATTCATCTGATCCTATAGTCTAGTCACATTTTTACCCTATAGATGATCGAATATCACTTCAGAGTCTTCATAGAAGTTGTATATCTAGAAGTTCTCTTTCAATCTGTCTAATAATCACCCTAATCCGAGGTCTGTAGGGAAAGTTATACCAATTCTCCCAAGAGAGGTACAATATGATTAAGGACATAAACATACTTGAGTCTTTTGGACATAACTTCATCACTTGACCTCCAAATGAAATGATTCTTGAAGGAATAGATTCCTAATACATTTTTCTACCTCTCCTTAAAAATTGGTAACTTTTAACATAGATTTGAAAAATATTGATGTAAAGAATATGAGGGATTGGTTGGAAGAGCATAATCAGGTTATGAACGTACTTGGACTTTTTGGTAGATCTTGAGCTATAGAGCTCCGAATGAGATGGTTCTTGTTTCAAAATAAACATGAGGCAAAGAGCTACAATTGTTTTGAAGAAGTCAAATTGTGATTTAGTGTTTAACTAGTGTGGACACATCACCCTTATGGGATGATGGCTAATGAGGAGTCATTGAAATAACCCCACAAGGAAGCCCGCTCACGCTTTCCGAATCCGATGTTAGGCTCCGAAAGCGAGGTCCAACAAATTCTACCTTTAAGAATTTCAGAATCTGATTGGAAGTTGAGATAAGAATTCTATTGAAGCTTAAGAATAGTCTGAAATATTTTGGGAATAATTTTCAGTGTACTGACCCAAATTGGATGAACTTAGTATCATAGGAAACCTAAGTCAAAGAGGGATAACTATCTAGAAGGAAGTATTACCTAATCACCTTACCTACCTGATGAGCATAATTGAACAAAGTGGACCTGAAAGTTGGCTGTGAAATAAATCTAGATTGAGAAATTTAGTATGGTTTCTCTTGATTGTTAATGTGTCAAGATTAAGGATAAGAAACCTAAAATTTTTCATGAACATGCATCATACATTTTAAGTATACATGAATGTTCATAATTGAATTCATAATTATGCACAATAGTGATATGTGTTTGTATTAAATGTTTTAGAGGAACCCATCGAGGCATCGAATCCAGATATTGCTGGGATGTCGAGGCAATAAGCAATAAGGGAGCTTTTGTAATTAATTTAGTTAGTCTTATCTGTAAGTAAGTCTTGATGAATATTTGTAAGTAATTTAGACGGTAAATTTTGTAAGTAATTTGGATGGTCAAATTTGATAGTTTTTCTTTGACTGTTCTGGTTGCTTCTGCTTTTTATCCATTGAAAGATTTGCAAATCTGTTTGATTGTGATGTAAATTGGATTTTAGATATTATGTTTTTGATTTTGTTAAGTCCTAGTTGTGGGTAAATAGGCATGCCTAGTAGGGTCTACAACTACTTCTGTGACACTTCGATCTCTTCTATTATCGACATTTCAGTGTCTTTTGTTATTGACATTTCAATGTCTTTTGTTATTGACAGTTCAGTGTCGAGACTTCAGTCTCTTTTATGACACTTCGATATCGAGACTTCGGTCTCTTCTTTCTAAGTATCGTTACCCACTTCTATAAATGGATTTATCAGTCTTATGATTTTGTATTTTGATATCAGTTTGATTCTAACATAAGCTAAATTATGTTTTGATTCTGAAGGGTTTATACCCTCCTGTGTTGTTCAGTTTTGTTATTCATAAAATCTATTATGTAATGCATTATGTTCGATTTACTGATAAAGAAATCTTTTAAGCATAATTTAGTTATTACTCATTAAGCTATATGCTTAGCAAGGTGGATTTTTCCCGTGTAGGTTCAAAAAAAAGGACCTAGGGACTAGGCAATCGCTATGGCCAATGGAGTCCGATTTTTGTTTTGCTCAAATGTATTTTTGAGATTATTTTTGGACTTATATTTGATGTCTATGACTCCTGAATTTTATTTTGAAGGGTTGTAATATCTTTAATTCAGGCTGGTTTCTGAAATTATGATATAAGATGTATGCTTGTTAAGATTATGGTAATGCATGTATAAAGTATTTTGTATGTTTCAAAATGTTTCGTATTTAGTGTGTTTTGTGTGTGTGGCACTCGCAATATCCTCCCAGGGGATATTAGGGCGCCACATTATCAATACGCAATCACTCAGTAGCCTTGCATCTTGGTTTCCTACATTGTCGTTTAATTTTTTAATATGAAGTGTTGAATGTTGATCACATGAGGGAGAGTTTCCTCTCTTTACTATACACTACATTTATTCTACTTAGTGAAAATTTCAAATTTTCAAAAAAAATCAAAGTATTAAAAAAATACAAAGAATGGACAAATGACATCATCAAACCTGATTAAATGTTACATGGCACAAAAACAATCAAAGTTCATTTGTCTATTCTTTGTTAATTTTTCATAAAGAGTAACGTTAAAGTATACAAGTGAAACAAATTGTTAATGTCTCTTAAAGTCACGACGTCAACAATATATAGGAGAAACTCATTTTCATGTTATCTTTCTTAAATTACACAACATCGTACATTACATGATACAAATATGATAGGTACTGTAAAATAACACCTAAGTCATATGGCATCATTTGCCCATTCTCTATGAACTACCTAACGGAGAGTGACACTAGAAGTAAAAGTAAAATAAAACCAAAATTTAAGCGGGTATATATAACTTTTAAAAACTAGAATAAAATGAAAAAGTTACAAATAATAAGGATCTAATGTAATTAACCTTATTTAAAAAAACTAAAATGAAGTATAGTGACCTATGCGTATGTAGATTAATTACAAAGCATGAAATAATACAAAATATTTCTTTATTCCGAAGTGTTCTCCTACTTAACTTAGAGTCATAAAAGTTCTCTTTAACTGTTTGACTTACTTTCATTTTATAACACATTTTTGTCATCTAGTCTTAAATCAACCATTTTGTGCACTTCAACCATCTTTTGGATGCATCTTAAACCTTACATTTTGATAGTACTTGTTGCGATATAAAAATTCATTCGATACTAAAAAACATCGGCTAGCTAATTAAACAAACCTACCTGTAGCTACCAAAGCAATTGCATCTCTACCACCTTGGTATGTATATAAATCCATTTGAATCAAATTATATTAGGTTTATTTTAGGATGTTGTAAGGTTTTCTTGTGTAAAACAGTAAAGGCAAATAATTTAGAGTTTATATGAAAAAGTGAGCATATTATATCTCCTTCATACCCTTAAAGGTTTAGGTTCATACCCCTAAAGGTTTAGTTTTTGGTCAATATTTTTTATTTATAAATGATTCATTTGAACAAATAATGAGGCATTATTAGATGAAATTTGGATAAATAATACAACTAGTTGGCATATTATTCTTTGGTTATGATACAAGAGTCTAATTTCAGGTTATTTTGTAGTGAATCCAAATGGTATCAATATGAAAGAATCTTATGGATATACCATAGGAGTTGTGTGACAAACATGTGAAATATAGTTTTTTTCATTATGTTCATATGTGAAATTACAAAAGGGTTGAACACATTTGTGGAAATTAATTTTTTTTATGAGAAATGATGTTGTGGACATTTTATAAAATTTGTCTGTACTAATCTTGGCATTGATTGATATAATTTTCTAATAATATGATTTCTTATTTTATATCTTTTAGTGATGAGTACTAAAATGGAAATTTATAACATCAAAGGTTCATGCAAATGTATTTTAATTTCAAACAAGGCGCAAAGGTAAATCAATTGGGAGTGGGAAATGATGCTAAAGAAAAAAAGGGTGAGTAAAAGACAAGGCATAGGAGATTACTAAATGTCTTCAATGCAGTAAAGGAGTCTTAGCCATCAAAGAACAAATAATATATTTTTTCCAAAGTAACATTTTGAAACACATTTTGACTTAAGATAATGTCATTAGTTCAATTAGTTTGAAACTTTCTGTTGGACCCCATTTTCAAAGCCCAACAATCATTTCAAATATGATAAGGCGGGAGCATATTTCTTATAGGGTTAATTCCATGGAATCTCTTTAGCCATCATTGGTTCATCCTCATTCTCATAACATTTCAAACAATAAGGGTGAGCCCACACTAGCCAAACGCCCAAATCACCACTTAAATTGTTTAGGAAAATTTTAGCTCCAAGTCTCTAGTTTATTTTGAAGTAAAAACCATCTCAATCAAAGCTCTACGGTTCAAGATATAAGTAAAATACCAAAGTATGTTTGGTAAACAACCAATTCATGCTATTCCAATCAATTTCCTCAAAACTGCTCCATCAATTTTTTCCAAATCAACACCAATGGATACCAATTTTTATAGAGAGTTATAAAAACGTATTAGGAATCTATTGCTTCAAGAATAACTCCATTTGGAGGTCGGATGAGGAAGTTGTCCAAAAGAATCAAACATATTTTTGTCCTCAATCATATTGTACCTATCTTGGCACAATTGCCATAACATGCAATAGAGATGTCGGATTGAGGTCATTTTTGAACGGTTTGAAAGAGGACTTTGATATCTACAACTTTCATGAGAATTCAAAGTGAGATTTTAACTCTAAAAGGGTTAAAAATGCAATGTAATAGACAGGTCTGGGGTGCTTTCTAGACCCGAGAAGGTCCGTTTAATGGACACAATGTCTGTTGAGGTTGAGGGTCCTCACAGACCCTAATGTCCATTAAACGGACATAGAGGGTACCCAAGCCCCTCCAAAGCCTCGCCAAAGCTTCCTACATCAATTCTAACATTACTTTCACTTATAATCTTCTCAAATTTAATATCACTTCATGTCAGTTCAACCGCCAACCTTGTTTTATTAAATCCTCTAATCTCTACTCATATGATTCATCAAAGCCACTAATTCTCATCATTTACCATAGTTGTCTTGGGTTTACATCACATGCAGCATCACTACTTATAATGCTCATATCTCTCAACTTCGATATCCAAAATTTATATATTTTATACCATTGGAAAGCTAAGAGGATAAAATACAATCCCATAAAGACTACTTTGTCTACTACAACCTAGATTAATCCATTTTTCTCCCTGAAGTTAGTACACAAATTTTTACCCCTATGGAAACTTGAAAATGTGGTACACACACTTTGAGAATCATGAGCAAAACATAATCATAGTTCATTCCCATCAGAAGAAATAAGCATTTTACAAAGGTTCAATGGGCTTTCAGAGCTACAATACATCAATGTCTTAAAATCCCAAAATACAAAGAAACTTGAACAATTAATACTTGAAGTGTGACTAAAGCCTCATGTTTACAAAGTCTAACTTAAAATACAAAAGTATGCCTAATCGGAGTGATGCCTTGACATTTTTTCACTCGATCTCTTGCTCATCACCTGAATAGGAAAAGGAGCGTGGAGGTGAGCTTAAAAGTTCATGGGTAATAGTTTATATTCGATAACAAGCAAAACCATTGAAGTTAATCATTTGTTATAGAAAAATTCTTATTGAATTTAAGAAAAGCATAGTTCTCAACCAATTCACAATAATACAAATCATGTATGCATCAACTTGACAATTCAAATATGCAATGCACAAAATATGGCTTGAGAGTTCTGTGGAACAAAACAGAGAAACCGAAGTTTACTCTGTAAACGAAATGAGTCATCACTTTTCAGATCTCGTGTGCCACAAGTGGGCAGCCGGGAGAAGGCTATGGGTCAACATGCACGTGACTAACAAAACGTTCCTCTCTTACCCAAACATAATCAAATTTCAATGCTCAATTCATTTCCATACATTTTCATATTCTCATGCTTTTTCCTCCTTTTCTTTATACAAAATGCCATGAAAAAATTTAATGGCATAACATTATCATATATCATAATGCATTTTTTCACATTCACAACAATTCAAATCCAATCCATTAAGCATATACACACATATAAACAAATTCTTTAAATCATTTAAAAACAATTTATGCACTTTTATGAAGTACTTGAAATCATTTATTTTATTGATTTAAAAAAACTTTAATGGTTCATTATTCAATTATAAGTATGAAACCCACCTTGATTTCCTTGCTTATAGACTTCAAAGATGTCTCTCCCCTTGCTCTTGGATAGGGTTGTCTTGATTTCCTAAAACAAACCATTCTCCCATTCAATTCCAATTCAACAAAATCCCTAATACTTCAAAATCGCAACAAATAAAATTAATACAATTCAAGCTCAAACCGAACCTACCCATAGTCCATTTAGGTTAGAAATCCCAAAACCTAGTTTAGAAACCCTAGAATCAATGGGTTCTCTTAAAACATCTTCTTCCAACACAACATCCTTCATTCTCTACACAAAACCCTTTTCTCTTTCTAACTCCTTCTCTAACAAAGCAAGAAGAAAAATTAAGCTTACCTTGAACAAATCTTCTTCTCCTTTCCTTCTTCTTTTCTTCTCTCCATGACTCTCTCCTTTTCTCTTCTTCTATTTCACATTTTGCTCTCTTTTCTAACTCCCATGATTTTCCTCTTCTTCTTTTAAACAAAACCACATTTTACTTGCTCTTCCCTTTTTACCCTTCATTTAATTAGTTCTCCCAATTTTTCCCCTTTTAGTCAATCAACTACTAACATATTAACTCCTTATTCTGATAAGGTAAATGAAGAAATTTGATGACGCTTCTTTCCCGAAAAATGTTCCTCATTGTCTTAATTTTCTAATGACACCAAAATCATTTAATTTGGTTCGAAAATCTAAAAGTTATATCCTAGCATTTCCGAACTATTCTTATATTGAAACAATATTTTGTGCTCAACTTCCATCCAAAAATTAAAATTCTTAGAGACTGAATTAGAACTCAATTTTATAAAATAATTTGTAGCCCTATCTCTCTAATTTAATCTAAATTAAGGATCATCTCATTTGGATAGCTAGAGGAAAAGTTATGGCGAAAACACCAAAGTATATTCAGTGAATATGTTTCAATTACATTTTCCAGCTTGCCACTTCTAACATTTCACATATAATAGTTCTAACTTCTAAGAGAAGTTTAGGGTCCAACAGTTTCATCATTTATAAAGTTTTGTATTAACGAGAAGTGCCTTTTTGGCTACATTATAATCTAGCATATAAATGCCAAGTTATTATAATACATTGAAATATGTGTAACTATGCTAGGAAGTAGGTTCTTAATTATGGATATTGTTAATTGATTGACTTGATCCTTATAATTAAGAGTATTTTTTTTTCGAGGTTGATTAAGGAAATTGTGAAAATGATGAACATGGATTTGATATTCATAGTTTCAAATGGTGACTTTAAAGTCCTAACATAATGCTTCTCTAAGGATTTGTAGTAGTTTAGAATGTTAGTTAGGAAAAGTGCATGGTTATCAACTTTGAAGCAACATTTTTATTATTAGGGAATCAATAAGGATGACTTTGAGTAACATCCTATATGGAAGGTGAGTATCTAATATCATATTGAAAAGGAGAGGAAAGGTATAAATTGCCTTTGTAAACTTATGAAAAAGATTACTAATCAAGTTTTGAGTTAACTATTTTTGGGCTTGTGGTTCTCTTAAACTTAAATTAGAGTTAGTGATGGATTAGTCTAGACCTATACCTTTATAAATGGCATTAGATCAAAAAATTTGCCAGTATGATATTAGGATAGGATGATGAGGGTAACATTAAGGATTCAAAAAAGGGGAGTTTATGATTCTATAAAATTACTACAAATAAACTTTACAACTATTGTTTGGCCTATTATTGTTGGACCTCGAACTTTTGATGAAAATTAGAAATATTAAAATTAATTTAAGTGAGAAAGAAATTGGTGAGAAAATTATGAATTTAAGGAAATTTGATGAAATTAAAAAAATTATGAGAAAAGAATTGTTTAATTTTGAGGACTTTGATATTTGAGTGAACTTATATGAATTATGAGAAGAAAGTGGATGAGTTGATTGAAATGAAGTTAAATAGCAAGAATTAAAAAGAAAAAGTGTGAAAATTT
>JANZLF010000221.1:22041833-22052096 GCA_026546835.1 Erythroxylum foetidum
TTGGCTATTTAGGTTTGAGTCTTCATACCGACACATAGATCCTGGCCTTCGGGAAGGTCCCGGCGACAAAAATTTTTATTTTCCACACTTGGTACATGTGATGTACCTCCCGGGATTTTCCTACAGGTTGGTGACCTATAAATAAGTCACATGTTGTAAGATAGTAATAAGGACATAATGTATCAACTTTATAAATCTAATTGACCGCAGTAATGCCTTTTGTTAATAAAAGTTGTTAATAAAATACAGAATAATAAAAATACATGAATCTTCGATTGGCTTAAACAGTTGGTCTTATAGGAAGTGAGAACCATACTCAAGGTGACTACTAATGATTCATTAGTAGTTTCCTTAATTGGCTCCTCCTTTTGTTTTTGCTCAATCTCCTCTTTCCACTCTTCTACGTTCTCTTCTTGGACAAAGGCGTCCTCCTCTTCTTCTTCTTCAATCATCTTTTATCATTTCTCTACTTCCTCTTCTTTGACACAAGCTTCCTCTTTTTCTTCTTTTTCCTCTGTCATATGTTTGTACTTCTATTCTAAAGGAGTAGCTACCCCTTGTCTTCTTGGAATGCAAATTCATTAATGAAATTAGCCTTCGTCTCTTCTTCACTCTAAGGTGTTAATAAGCTCCAATAATATGTTGTATTATACTCAATATATTTAGGTAAAGAAAACATCTCTTCAAATTCACGTCAACTAGCTTTATTTTTGGAGAGGTCTTTTGCTATTATATTTATAAGTTGCTCTTCTTGCTATTGTTGTTGCAAATATTCAATTGAAACATATTTATTCCATCCATTAGTGCAAGATTTGCTCCACGCAGAATTATAAACGTTCTCATTGTTGGCCCCCGAATATTTTTCTTTTTAAGTTAAGCATGATTTAAATAAATTATAAGTTCTTGATAGATTAATTTTTGGAGTTAATTATTATGTCAATGTTAGTGGGATTTTATTACATTAGTTGAATTAAAGTAGTAAGAGTGTATAAAGGGCAATTTGACATGTCACTTAAGTATAAAAGCCATAAAGCATAAAAGAAGGGCAAAGTTGACATTGCACATTCATTAAGGGTATAATTGGAAGAAAAAAGTGTAGTCTTGCTCTTAAGAAGGAGAGAAAAACGTGAATAATATAGACAAAGAAGAGAAGAATGAAAATGAAGAGAGAAAGGAGAGAGAGTTGTGTTCTTGAGAGAAAAGAAGGAAGATCAAGTTAGGATTCATTTTTTCTTAGCTTTTAAAAGTGATTTTGAGGTTGTTCAAGAAAAGAAAAAGAAAGAAGAAGAGAAGAGCTTCCATTTGAGCCAAAAATCTCTTTATTTGGTGAAGCTTCAAAGTAAGTTCATTCTTAATCCTTTAGATTTTTGGAAGGGTTTTAGTTCATGAAGCTTCAGAAATGCATAGGTTTAAGTATTATAGAATCAATTTTAGTGAATATGCTTTGAGGGTTCTCAATTTGTATTCCTATTGAATGAGATTTTTTTCCAATGTTAAAGGAAATCAAGAAAGGTAAGAGGAGCAAGAGGAAAGGCACCTTTAAGTAAGTTCTTAAGCAAGGAATCCAAGTGGGTTACATGTTTATAGTTGAATTAATGAGCCATGAATATTTTTCCAAATCAATATAGTTCAATGATTTCAATCACTTTATAAACGTTGCATTTATTGCTCCTTAAATGATTTAAGGAATTGTTCCATATTTAGTACATGAATCTTGTTGATGATTTATGAAATGAAGACGGAAATGGTATTTGAAATATATTATGCTTATGGAAATCATGCTTTCGAAATGTGCCTTTTGGGTAATATGTTTACAAGTCATGAAATTCATGTTTGTGTGGGTTTGTGATGGTCCATTCTGTTATATCACGTGCATGTTGACCATAGTAAATGCTTCTCCCGCCTACCCACTAGTGGCATGGAGCTCTTTCATGGACTCCCTTATGTTTATGAACTACACAAAACCATTAAGTGAGTTTGTGATAGTCCATTCTGTTATTACTGGACATTCGCAAGAACTCCCTCATGTTTATGACCCTACCCAAACCATTCTGATTGCTTATATGTTTATGATTTGTTGACAAGTTTAATGAATACATGTCTTATGTTGTTTATGAATTGTTTGACAAATTGAGAATTTGAGAAGTATGTATTTTATGGATTAAATGCAAATTTACTATGGCAATGAATATTTTCAATGGTTTTGTTTGTTTTTCCATTATAAACTTGTTACCCACAAGCTTTTAAGCTCACCCCTATTGATCCTCATCTCTAGGTGATGAGCAAGAGATCAAGTGATCGAGAGTCAAGGCATCACTCCAAATCTATATATTTTTGTATTTTAAGTTAGTTTATGGAACATACAAGGCTTTAGCCGCATTTCAAGTATTACTCGTTCATGTATATTTTGTATTTTTTGGGTTATGAGACCAATGATGTATTGTGGCTTAAAATGCACATTAAAGTTTGTAAAACTCTTTTCTTTTGATGTCAATGAAATATATTTGTGTTTGCTCATGACTTTCCAAGTTGGCATTGCATTCTCAAGTATTTCATAGTGGTAAAATCTGTGTTCTGAATTCAAGGGAAAATTTGTATTAATCTAGGCTGACTTAGACAAAGTTATTTTTTGGAAGTTGTAGTTTATCCTCTTAGCCTTTCAATGATATAGAGTATGAAATTTTTGGATATTGTAGTTGATAGATATGTTCTTTGTAAGTGAGTAATGTTGCACAGGATGTAGACGGGACAACTATAGTAAATGATTAGAATTAGTTGTAAGTGATGAATCAAGTAAGTAGAGATTAGAGAGTTTAATGAAATAAAATTGATAGTTTAATTGTTATGAAATGATGTTGCATTAGAGGAAGTGAATTTGGGACAATATAAAGTGAAAGAAAGGTTAGGATAGATGTAGAAACCTTTAGGAAGGCTCTTGAGTGAGTTTTATCTCACCTATATCTATTGGACGAATTTTTGGTATGGTAAATGGACCTTATCGTGTCTAAAAAGACCCTTAGCCTCATCCATGTCTGCTAAATAGACATTAAGTCCATTAAACAAACCTTTTCGAGTCTAGAAAGACCCCTAGTTTTGTTTATGTCTATTTTGGTGCGGTGTATGTTCGTGTAGCGGACATTCACTGTACACTTTTAAAAATTCTCACTAAACCATCTAAATGGCAAAATCTCTCTTCGAGGTCTTCACAAAAGTTATAGATCTAGAAGATCTCTTCGAAACTATCCTAAAATAACTTTAATCTAACATCTCCAGTAAATTTTACGGCTATTGTCCCAAAACAGATACAATATCATTGAGGACATAAACATAAGAATGGATTGTCGTATATCAATTGATCAATTAGGGAATTTTTAGGATGGCATGAGAATAAAGATGAACCGATGATGGCTAATGAGATGAGATTCCATTGAAATAACCCTACAGTAATATGCCCACGTTTTATGGTTTCAGAGTTAGACTCCGAAAATTAGGTTTTAAGACCAGTTATATATACTTGGCTATTCTTACATATAGTTTAGTGCCCAAAATTTGTTATTGGAATGGTTACACCTCAAAATGTTGCAACACAACATGGATATCGACTAAGCCTCTAAAAACATGTCACCATATCTTTCTCTCCAAAATTGTGATATTACCATAGGCGACGGCATATCATAAATCTTATAAGAATATTTTCTGCTACATCCTTCCATTATAGGTTGTGGCTATAATGATGAATCTCAAATCCTAATAATAAGCCACATACTTAGAGTCAAAGTAGAGAAGTTCAAAAGATATAAGTCAAAAAGAAAAGAAAGGAAAAGAAATAAATAATAATGGTTAGATTAATAAAACTTAGGCTTTTTTAATATTACTAATCCTCAAAGACGACACCAAAAACTTGATTGACTATTTCTATGCTTATAAGAAATTTATCAATGATAAAATCACAAGTGTATGGCATAGCTATAGCTAGCACAAGCAAGTATAGTCAATCCCTTAAGGACTATAAGTACACTAAGCTAAGATTGAAACAATAATGATCTTAAGAAAAAGGAAAATATTTAAAAAAGTTAATCTGAAATAAATTGTACCTTGGTGATGAATCCTCCTAAGAATCCTTAAATATTAACCATTTATGATACAATTATATTATTGATTATTAGACTGTGGAAATTCCTATCTTATGTTAAAATTTTTATCAAGACTACTAACAACTAATCTATTAGTTGGTTAACAAAACTCTTTCTAGTTAAATCTCTTAAGATTACATTATCAATTTGTTAATTTCATTATTAGGTTTGACCCTAATTCAAAGGATTTAAGTTGACCTATCTCTAGGTTTGCATGCAACTCCTTCCAATTTTGGTAGATCTATTCCTAAAAAAGGATTTCTTAATCTCAATTATATGAAATCAAATCATGAATTAATATTTTAGATATATTAGAACAAGAATATAATGCATACTTGAATTTCAATAAATCAATCAATAAAACTACATTAAATAAAAGATCAAATCATATTGTTATCATAACTTAGGGTTCACACCTAGAAATTAAACGCATTTAGTTCCTACTCATAGAAAACAAAACCAAAGACAAATATGCAGAAGAACAACCAGAAACAAAAGAAATCATAATTCTAAATATCCCTTTTTCTGCTAATGGATGTTTTCACAAGTTAGATTGGATGTTGTTATCTATCAGATCTTGTGACATATTATTTGTGTTCTCTTTGTCCTCTGATCAGAATTGACACCTGTTTATGTTTTTTATGACTTAAAATTACTTCTAAACTCACCTCTATTTTTTTTGCATCCATTAATATCCTTTTATAGTAAAAATTAAGGTTTCAAGGACATGCCCAATCAACGTGCATAGATATGTAGGTAATCATGTATTTCAAAAAACACCTAAATTTGCGATTTTGCACAGGTATTAGGACTTACACGAGTAGCATACACAATTATGTATATCAACATATACGGGCGTTTAACTTCCCATAACCATAATCAATATTCTTCAAATCTCCAAAGGGACTTACATAGTCACTGTATATGGTTGTGTAAGTCCAAGTTTCTTCTCCTTTTAGTCTGTAAAGGAAATGATCTCTTACAAATACACTTAAAGTGAATTAAGTATCAAAAATAATATAAAACTATTAAATAACAAACAAAACACATTATATATGAGTATATAAGTATAGTCAAATAAGAATTTATCACTATTTCTAAGGTTGTGAGCAAGACAATAAATAAAATACTCAATATATTCCTATGTTCTGGAAACAAAACTAAAAAATACAGAGCCTCTATTAAATGGTATAAGTTTTACACTTCCAGAAACATATAGAGGCTTGAATATAATGCCTTTGAGAAAGTTGAACTTATGTATGCTCACTAAGAGACTATAGAGACTGGTTGAGGATTGACAATCTCTCCGGTATAAATATATACATGAATATTACATTAAAAAAAGGGAACAACTTATGTAAATTATATTTATCTATAAGAAACAAATCTACCGCTTTAAAATCCATCCTCAAAATCAGAAGCACTTCCATACCAAACTTTGTTAAGAAGATTGAAAATGGGATTAAAACGCTCTTTTGGTATGATAAATGGCAAGCTAGAGGTCCTTTGGAAAATGCAGTGGAACTAGACACTTTGAGAAACATCATCCATGAAAATCATAATGTTACAACTACCCGTGATCATAAAGACGTTATTCTGTCGGTTTTACATAATGACATAGAGAGAAAAAAAATTGATGGCTTCCTTCCATTAGAGGAAACTTCAATAATTTCTCTTACAGAGGAATTTTTCAAAAGAACATTAGGTGTGTTCTATGGTATGACGTTATGTGGTCTATGTTCACACTTTCCTAAGTTGCAAAAACCTTATTGAGAGCTATCAAGAATAGGTTACCCACCAATGAGAGGTTGAATAAGTTTTCATTCATGACCAATTAGTATGTTCTGTGTAATGTTAGATGGAAAGCACAACATACTTGTTTTTTATATGTAGCTTCACCAGTGCCTCTTAGAGGTTTATATTACACAAATATGCCATTATTAATCCCCCTGATGATTCCAACAAATAGCTATACGGTGTTCAAATTTAATGCACATCAATAAAGATGTACGATGGTGTTTCTACATTGCTTTATTATATTTAGCATTGGTCGTATAGTAAGAGAGAAGCATAAGGATCTTCAACAACAAGGAAAGAAGCTTAGAGGTGTTTTCAAGAGAGCTGTTGACTGCTATAAGATAACATATAAATTTGTTCTGCAAAAAACTTCATTTGAAATTTGATTGTATCAATAAGTGCTAGCATATAGCTTATAAAACTAAAAGTTATACTTTCGTTTCTTAGTATTGTTTCTTATCTTTGATTATGGAATTCTCATCCTAGAATGATGAGATTGTAATTTTCATGTTCCAAAAGAAATCTACAATGAATCTTATAAGATATATGCTAACAAGTAAGCTAATAAATAAACCAACAATTAAAGAAAACAAGGAGCTAAAGCCACGTAAAGGAGAATATTTTAAACCAATAAGATAAGACGATTTGAAAATAAAAATAACTTAAACAATAGGATAACTAAAGGCTTTCAAACCCAAATCACTTAAACATAAAAGGTATTACAAACATGATCAATTAGGGATTTAATTATGGTTTCATTTATTGCTCGATAAATGTTTTAATAGGTTTTATGCTTCTATTAAGGTTATTATGATCAATTAGAAGTTTTGATTCGTAATTCAATCAGAGTTCAACTGGAGATTCAATTAGAGTTTCAATTGGAGTTTCAGTAAGGGTTTAAATAGTATTTCAACTACAATTTTACGTTTTAATTAGGGTTACTATGATCAATCAAGGATTCAATTGGAGATTCAATTGCATTTTTAATCAGTATTTCTTTAAGGGTTTCAACTACAATTTTAGTTAAGATTTTGGGTTTCAATTTAGGTTTTGATAAGCATTTCAATTATAGATAAATTAGTCTCAAATATACCTTAGAAGTTACCACATCATTAGATCCCAAACAGAGACCTCTTTTTTGATCATATTAATGGTCCCAAGATTGCTTCAAATTCCTCAAACAATTTGAAAAAAAAAGTATAAAGGACCAAAATTTTGATACATTATTTTTAATCCACGATTATTTATTTTCTTTTATAAATAAAGATATAAACTTTTTAAGTAGCTGAAAATAACATGTGAAATTCAATGATGTTGTTTATGGGTATTTCTAATGGAATAAAGCGGCATTTAAAGAGAAATTAGACATATTATTGTTTGTTGTCTTTCATAAACAAAGATGTGGAGTTCTAAATAGTTGCAAATAATACACAAAAATCAGTGGTTTTATTTTTTGCTACAGGAATTAGTTGAGAATTGGGGAGAAATTGGAAATAATGTTTGTAACATCTCATGTTCAAGGCTAGACCCCAGAATCAAGAATTGAGTGTACTATGAGAAATTAGAAGCACATTGCATGCTCATACATCATTGTATATTAACACATATGTAAATATTTATTTTTGATACATTAAAATAATTGCACCTGCATTCATTGACATTTTTCAAGTACAATTGATTTATAAATGTGATTAAAATATGAATTGTGAATTATTTGTGTTAAAAAATTATTTGGAGACTATTAGTATTATTTTGGAATTTTTGGTGAATTTTAGGACATTTCCAAAATTTTGGATAATTTTTGGACTAGGAAAAATAAGAGACAAATAGACTAATAGCTTTGTGACATGTGGCAGCAAAATAAGTGACAAATGTATTGCATGCAAGAGGACACGTAGCAAGTGATTTATGAGAAGAAAAAATGTCTGTAGCTTTTTTTCATTCTCTCGTTGTTTTCTTCACCGAAAGAACATTGTTTAGCAAAACTGTTTTTCTTTGCGCTTCCACCGAAGCATCACCTATTCAAATTATGTATTATTGATTCACTCTTATTGTTGGGAAGGATAGTTGAATCAAGTAAGTGGCGGTTTTATTTTTCTGGATACTACAACTGATTCTGATGATGTTTTAATAGTTGAAAATGAGTTCATGCATGAATTGACAAAGTTTAGTAGTTTCGGTGTTAATGAAGAGTTGATAATAATGTGCTAGAAATCTTTTTGAACCATGATTTTTTTATGACTTCTTAACATTATAAAGGAATGCATGCATGAGTAAGAAGTGTAGTTATGGAGAATGAAAGATGAAAGTATGGATATGTTGTTTCTGCATATGTGGGATCAATATGTCATAAGATAGTGATGAAGTGAGTTTTGAGCTTGAAAAATCATTGAAACTGTGTTTAGGAAGGGTGTAGAAAATTCATGAAAATCGATGAACATATGTTTTTTTTTTATTTTTACTGTACATGTGTGAATATGTTGAGTATGTGTAGAAATGAATTAAAGTGAGTATAAGGATAAGGAATGAGGATGTGATGAGGTCATGATATAGAGATAAAAAAAAAGATTTTTTTTGATGAAATGAAAGTGTGGAAGAAGGTGCAAAAATGCATCAGATGGATGTAAGATAGAGAAAAATGCAGAAATTGGAATTTGTGTTAATGAATATTTAGTTTTGATGTTTATGATGCTTTTTGGATTTTTATTTATTTATGTTGGGATGGGCTGAGATGGAAGTAGAAAAGTTGGTTTAGGCATAAGTTGTATGAGTGGGAAAATCTGAAAAAAAAATGAAGAAGAAGAAAAACAAGGTTTCGGTGAAGAAGAAGAAGACCTACATTTTAGAGAGAGAAGTGAAGAAGAGTTGCACCAAATGACTTAAAAATTAAACCAATACACTTCTAAGATATTGTTTTTCCTCTTCATAAAAATTTAGAGCCATCTGAACTGAATCGGAAAAGGATTGACTGAATCAAAATGAGGGTATGTATTGGAATATTATAAATTGGAGATATTATATTGAACATGCTTTGGTATTTTGATTATAAACCGATTTGTAGAGCTCCAAATGATATTATTTTTTATTAAAAATAAACTTGAAACATTTGGCTATAAATGTAAAGAAGAAATGGAATTTTAATTCTATCCTTTAGGATCTTGAAATTTAGCTTGAAAGCGAGTATTAGATTAAGCTATAGCACTCCAAGGGATAGAAATCATATCCTATTATTATTGAATAAAAAATATTGATGTAAGCCGAGTCAGACACATGTGTCTTCACAAAAGTTATAGATTATTCTCTTAGCTTTCAATTGATATAAATTATGTAATTTTTGGATATTTTAATTCAGAAATATTGGTTGTACAACTTGAATGCATGATCATGCTCTAGCCAAAATTTCAACAGTACTCAGTCTGTGGTATTATGAGCATAACTCATAGAATACTAAACGAAATTGAATGATTTTAGTGTCATTAGAAACTTAAGACATAGAGAAACAATTATCTAGAAGAAAGTGTTATAGAAATACATCATTTTCTTAATCTTATTGATCATGCAAAGTTGACCCGAATGGGATGCTTTCAGCAAAAGCTGGAATAGTGAATGATTGTGTAAATTTTGGCACTATTGAAGTACATCAATTTGTTACAGAAATATACCTGATAATTTGTCATTGTATATGCATGATACATGATACATTTATACATGTGTTTACTCAGTTACATAAGCAATTCATTAATATGAAATTGTGCTAATGTATATAGGAGAGCTAATATCGCGACCACATCCTGATATTGCCAGAACGTCAAGGTAATAGACTTAAGGGAGCAATTGTGAGTAACCTAAGATGGTCTCACTTTAATTTGATCTAATATTATTGAATTGAAATTGATATATGATGAATATGTATTGATTGTGTTCTAGACAATACTTGTCTGAGGTGTTTGATGCATATAAATATCATTGGAAGTGCTACTTGTATGTGAATGAGACTGTCTAAATGATTCTCAACTAAAAGTGACTGAATGTTATAATTAACTATATTGACTGAGATAATGTGAATGAAAGTGATTGATTGTATTGAATGAATTATAGCATGCATTTCATTTTAACACATATAATGTAGCGCCCCCTGACCGTAAGGTACACATCGAGACGCCCGTAGGTCCTTCCGACGCATATCCCACAATAAGGAAGTGCTACTAACGAAAACAATCACTAAGTACTCGCATGGCATCAATATAATTAAAATACATTATGAAATTCACTACAATTTAAAATCCACAATAATCCTTTCATTTCTCAATATCAATCCAAAATATAGACAAGT
>JANZLF010000221.1:22059588-22071367 GCA_026546835.1 Erythroxylum foetidum
CCATACAATTATCTATTTAGCAACACAAACATACTACTTTCACTCTTTCAACACCTTCTACCCATAAATTTTAGAAACTCACATTTCCTATCTTTTATACCTGGCAATTGTCAATGAATTCAAGTACCACTTTTTGAGCCAGTAATCATTATGTAAATGCATGTATGCTAATAAGATGCATGAATAAAACCAATGCATTTCTTTTGTCTCTCCTTGAGCACACTTGTACAATATTTCGGGTCCTCACCCTTCAGTTGGGGACGGGATGTTACAATTGTAACATCCCATATTCGGGGCTAGATTCCATAATCGTGAATTGAGTGTACTGTAAGAAATTAGAAGTATATTGCATGCTCATGCATCATTATATATTCACACACATGTTAATATTTATATTTGATACGTTAAAATAATTGTACCTGCATTCTTTGACAATTTTTGAGTATAATTGATTTATAAATGCGATTAAAATGTGAATTGTGAATTATTTGCGTTAAAATTTTATTTAGAGACTATTAGTATTATTTTGAAATTTTTGGTAAATTTTAGGAAATTTCCTAAATTTTGGGGTATTTTTGGACTAGGAAAAATAAGAGACAAATAGACCAATAACATTGTGACATGTGGCTACATAAATAAGTGACAAATGTATTGCATGCAAGAGGACACGTAGCAAGTGATTTTGAGAAGGAAAAATGTATGTAGCTTTATTTCTTTCTCTTGTTGCTTTCTTCACCGAAAGAACACTGTTTACCAAAACTTTTTCTCCTGCTCATCCACTGAAACATCAGTTGTGCAAGTTCTATGTTATCGATTCACTCTTATTGTTAGGAAGGATAGCTAAATCAAGTAAGTGGTGGTTTTAGTTTTCTAGATACTATAACTAATTTTGATGATGTAATAGTTAAAAATGAGTTCATATAGGAATTTAGAAAGTTGAGTAGTTTTGGTTTTAGTGAAGAGTTGATAATAATGTGCTGGAAACCTTGTTGAACCATGATTTTTTATGATATTTTAACATTATAAAGGAATACAAGCATGAGTAAGAAATGTAGTTACGGTGAATGAAGGATGAAACTATGGATATGTTATTTATGCATATGTGAGGACCAACATGTCATAAGATAGTGTTGAACTGAGTTTTGAGCTTAAAAAATCATTGAAACCGTGTTTAGGAAGGGTGTAGAAAATTCATGAAAATCGACGAACATATGCTTTGTTTTCTTTTTGTTTTTACTGTACGTGTGTGAATATGTTGAGTATGTGTAGAAATGAATTAAAGTGAGTATAAGGATGAGGAATGAGGATGTGATGAGGTCGTGATATGGAGATGAAAAAAATGAAAATTTTTTGATGAAATGAAAGTGTATAAGAAGGTGGAAAAATGAAACAAACGAATGTAAGATAGAGAAAAATGCAGAAACTGGAATTTGCATGAATGAGTATACGGTTTTGATGTTTATGACGCTTTTTGGATTTTTGATTTATTTGTGTTGGGATGAGCTAAGATGGAAGTAGAAAAGTTGGTTTAGGCATAAGTTGTATGAGTGGGAAAATCTGGAAAAAAAATGGAAGAAGAAGAAAAACCGGGTTTCAGTGAAGAAGAAGAAGACTTGAGCTTTAGAGAGAGAAGTGAAGAGGAGTTGCACCAAAGGTTACTGTAGAGAAACTATTTTGAACATCTTTCACTCATTTACTTATAACTTTGTCTCTTGACCTCCAAATGACTTAAAAACTGAACCAATAAACTCCTAAGATATTGTTTTTCCTCTCCATAAAAATTGAGATTCATCTGAACTGATTTGAAAAAGGATTGATTGAATCAAAGTAAAAAAGTAGAAACATTTGGATAAAAATGTAAAGAAGAAATTGAATTTGAATTTTATCTTTTGGGGTCTTGAAATTTAGCTTGAAAGTGAGTCTTGGCTTAAGTTGTAGCACTAACACGGACATGAAATCATGTCCTATTGTTATTGAATAAATTGTATTGATGTAAGTCGAATCAGCAAAGGTTTCTTCACAAAATTATAGCTTATTCTCTTATCTTTCAGTTGATATAAAGTTTGCAATTTTTGGATATTGGAGTTGAGAGATATGAGTTGTACAACTTGAATGCATGATCATACTCTAGGCAAAATCTCAAATGTACTCAGTCTGTGGTATTATGGGCATAACTCATAGAATAATGAACCAAATTGAATGATTTTAGTGTCATTCGAAACTTAAGACACAGAGGAACAATTGTCTAGAAGAAAGTATTACAGAAATATATCATTTTCTTGATCTTATTGATTATACAAAGTTTATCTGAATGGGATGCTTTCAGCAAAAGCTGGAATAGTTAATGAGTGTGTGAATTTTGGCACTATTGGAGTACATCAATTTGTTACAGAAATATACACGAGAATTTGTCATTGCAAATGTATGATACATGATATATTTATACTTATATTTACTCAATTACATAATTAGTACAATGTGAAATTGTGTTAATGTATAAAGGAGAGAAAATAGTACGACCATATCCTGATATTGTCAGAACGTCAAAGCAATAGGCTTAAGGAAGCAATTGTAACCTAAGATACTCTCACTTTAATTTGATATGATATTGCTGAATTGAAATTGATATATGATGAATATGTATTGATTGTGTACTGAATTCCGGACAATACTTGTCCGTGGCATTTGATGCATGTAAATATCATTGGAAGTGCTATTTGTATGTGAATGAGACTACCTAAATGATTCTCAACTAAAAATGACTAAATATTATGACTAACTGTATTGACTGAGATAAAGTGAGTGAAAGTGATTGATTGTATTGAATGAATTTCGGCATGTATTTCATTTCAATACATGTAATATAAAGGTAATTGTGACTAGTGTTGCTACTGACCAAGACTGCTACTAAAAAGAGCTTAAAGCTCAAATATATGTGGTTAGAGCCTAAGGCTCATTGTGATCAATGAGCCCGATAATACGGGATACTAAAAAAACACACAGTCATAACAATGTAAAAGTGAATATGGGTCTCATATATAAAGCATTCACATATGATTTGAATTCATCAAATTATTTGTAAAATTGTAAGAATGTTATATGTTTGAATACATGGCATTAAACCAATGATTGTGTATTATTCAAGTGTAATGAAGTGATAGTTTGATTAAATTGTTTGACTGAAATGCAATTTGTTTGTGACAGAACTTGATACTAATGAAGTTGATATGAAATGTGTGACAATATGTTTATGATTGATTGTGTTTTATAACATGAGTGAACTACCGAGGATAGTTACTCTACTGAGTTCACAAAACTCATCAAAATTGAATCGTTTATAATTTCAGGTTCAAGAGTGAGATGACCTAGCTTCTAAGACTCCATAGAAGCATATTTTGTGCAACATTGATAATTAGATATGACTCAAAGGTCAGTCAGTTGGAAATTGAAGACATAGTTTGTTAATAGTTTTGTGCATTCCTCATGTTTGTGGCATACTGTGTAAACTGAGCTATTTATGCTCATAAGACGATATTGTATATATATATGAATAATGTTGAACTTAAAGCTACAATGTACATTATATTTATGATATAAAATGAGGAAAATTTAAATTTTAGCAAATATATGATTTGTGATTTTAATTACGACGTCATGTGATAAAGTGAAAGTGAAATAGTTAATACATCATTTTTATTGGTCACACTTTGCATGTGTCATATGAGAGTGGGATGTTATAATATTATTTGTTTTTTTTTTCAAGAAACAAATATGTAAACTTCTAGGTAGTTGAAATTAACATTTGAAAAGAAATGCTTTTTATTACTTCTAGAATCACGTGAAAATTTAGGGGAACTTATATGTTTAAATTTGAGGCCAATGGGATAACATTGGCAAAGTATAGAATTTTGCTTATTGATTAACTAAATAGTTCATGTAAGATCCTTATGGGTTCTAAAAGAGTCCACATGTGGCGTTTAAAAATAAAACAATGAAATTATATTTGTAACAAATTTGGGGTTGGATAAATAAATTTTATTAATAAGGTTATAAAATGCCCTAAAAACCTCTCCGAAAGAGCTCATCGTCACCTCCTCCATGCTTTTGGTGGATCTCACTAGAGCAAAGAGGATAGTTTCAAGTCGGTTGAGATGGGTGTTTTGCTTGCCTTTTCCTTCTCTCTCCTTATACCTCACCTTTTTCTTGGTTGAAGCCGCCTGACCAATCCATCCATCCCAGTGATGAGAAAAATTTGTTAAAAGTTGCAATTTGACTCAGCAATAAGTCAAGTCTTAAACAATAGGCGGAAGGCTGTTTTATTTACTTGTAGTTTTGTGGTCTCAATATTTTTAGTTGGCATGCTCTAGGCGAAAATGGACACGTTGAATGGTTACACCTATCCAATTGATCTGATGGTCCATTTAGGCGGGTTTACGTAAACACATCATTTTTTTTTTTTCCTATGAAGTGTTTGAAGAAGGTTCTAATTATAAAAAGATACTTTTAAATTATTTATTTTTAAATTAATTCTTCCTTAAATTGAATAGATCCTTTATAAAAAACAAAATTTTGATCCAAAATTTTAAATGATTACATACATTAAAACAATTCGAACCTGCAACCTCACTTAAATCATAATAAGTTAATAACCCCTTACCTTCATCAATGTCTTTTATTTGGAAAATAGATAATTAGTTCCTCAAATTTAGGCTTAGAATTCGGTTCTTTTTTCTTTTTTACTTGAAATAAATAATTTCCTTTAAAAGAAAAGCAACAGAGTCAGACACAGGTCCATCTCTGTTCTCTTTCCCTCCCTCAGCATTCCATCTTTACTACTGATGCAGTCCTTATCATTATAATAATAATAGTCAGATATGCTGCTCTTTATTTGACTGTCGTCTTTGGACAACTACAAATCATTGCTTCTCCCTCTTTACCTTTGTCTTAAAAGAATCCCCGTACCTCTCTCCTCTTCTTCCTCCTTCCGTATAACCCATCACCAACCGATTTCTGTTTCTCTTTTTTTGTCTTTGTTGGAAAATATAATGTGGACTCCAAGCAGAGCAGGGAGTGATGGGGAATGAGAGATGGGGTGTGTGTTTGGGAAAGACGTAAAGAAGGCGGTTGGCGGGGAAAGGAGGGAGGGTGAGGAGGTTGGGGTTGATGCTGCGGCGGGGGAAGTTAGAAACGGAGGAATTCCGAAGCATAATGGGGAGCAAAGTGTGAGACGAAGAGGGGAGAGGAGTAGGAGGTCGTCGAGACCGAATCCGAGGCTTAGTAATCCTCCAAACCATGTTCACGGCGAGCAGGTTGCTGCTGGTTGGCCTTCTTGGCTCTCTGCCGTCGCCGGTGAAGCTATAAATGGATGGACCCCTCGTCGTGCTGACACTTTTCAGAAGCTTGATAAAGTACTGTTTTTGTCTCTTTTTTGTTTGATGGCTTCTGTCTATAGTTCTCATGTCTTTTCTGTTCAATAGTTATCAAAAATGGGCCACACAAACAATAGGAAATTTCTACAATTGGATACTCTGGCCATTCGTTTCATTTAGTTCATAGAGAACTTAGATGTCTTGAAGGGATACAAAATCAAGAATTTGGAATCAGGATTTAAATTAATATTTTTCTGTTTGTTGATTTGATGTTCAGATTGGACAAGGTACATATAGTAACGTGTACAAAGCCAGGGATACTCTTACCGGGAAAATTGTTGCACTGAAGAAGGTGCGGTTTGACAATTTGGAGCCCGAGAGTGTAAAGTTCATGGCTAGGGAAATTTTGATATTGCGTCGCTTAGACCATCCCAATGTTATGAAATTGGAGGGTTTGGTTACTTCCAGGATGTCTTGCAGTTTATATCTTGTTTTAGAGTATATGGAGCATGATTTGGCTGGCCTTATAGCAAGTCCAAATATTAAGTTCACAGATGCTCAGGTGATGTACTTGTTTATCTTTCATGATTTTGTCGTTAGGGATTGAAATGTGTGTATTTGATTCTCAAATTTTGAGAATGTCTGGCAGGTCAAATGCTATATGCAGCAGTTGTTGTCTGGCCTTGAGCACTGTCACAATCATCATGTGCTTCATCGTGATATTAAAGGGTCAAATCTTCTTATTGGCAATGATGGAATTCTTAGGATTGCTGATTTTGGGTTGGCTTCCTTCTTTGATCCTAATCACAAGCAACCCATGACTAGTAGGGTGGTCACCTTGTGGTATCGACCCCCAGAACTTCTTTTGGGGGCCACTGACTATGGTGTTGGAATTGACCTATGGAGTGCTGGTTGCATTCTGGCCGAGTTATTATTTGGGAAGCCTATCATGCCCGGCCGTACAGAGGTAAGTTTTGATTTTTGATCGTTCAATTGCTTAATTTCATCTATGATCATTTTTATTCTTCTCTCATAGATGCCTTGGTTGACCTGTTCATTCTTCCAGCATATATATTATTTTTTGTTCCCTCTGCTTTCTACTCTTTAACTGTTGAATATATTTAATATTTGGAAGGCGTTTGCTGATTGATACAATGATTATTTGCTTCCAATCAGTAATATAACATAATAATAAAATTCACTGATGAAGAAGGGTGATTGTTTGCCATGCATCCAGTGCACGTATACACCGTTGTCTTCTATACCTATATTGGTTGGCATAGTTAATTCAACCAAACTGGCATATCATCTCATGATCCTGACAAAGCCGGGGTCTCATCAGTTTTCCCACTTTATTTGCTAAGATAATTGTCTTAATTAGAGGGCGAGTGGGAAATAGGGAGAACTGCTGAAATTAGTTATTGTAGTTTTTATTTTTTGTTGCTATATGTAGTTATTTAGTTCTTGATGCTGCTTTCTTATTGGCTGATTAGATGACAAAGAAAAGCACCTATTTAAGAGCTTGTATATTGGTTAATCATTTTATGCTGAAATCTATCCTGTTGCATAGGTGGAGCAACTACATAAGATATTTAAATTGTGCGGGTCTCCTTCTGATGACTATTGGAAAAAGTTAAAGTTGCCACATGCAACTATATTTAAGCCTCAACAATCATACAAGCGATGTATACAAGAGACCTTCAAAGCATTTCCACCATCATCCCTGCCACTAATTGAAACCCTACTTGCAATTGACCCATCTGATCGCCAAACTGCTACTGTTGCATTAAGGAGTGAAGTTAGTTTCCTTCTTCACCAAACCCATTACTTTTTTCTCTTGTTGTTGAATTTTTGGTTTTATTTTGATGTTTGTAGACTGGAAAATAAATGCTGGAAAATGCTTATCTCTTGATGATATTGGAGCTGCAATATGCCATTCTATATTTAGATACCTAGAAATGACCTTATCACAAAGTGCTTTTGGCCTTTGTGCTTTTTAGATTTGGTTTTGGCAAAATTTTTAAACAAGGAATCTAGTAGCATGAGTGTCTGCATAGGCTAATCTTCATTCTCAATTTTTGTGGTTTGGATACCTTGACCATGGTTACCTCTATAAACTTTTTTTAATATTACTGGTAGGTTAAGACTTTATTTTCCATTGCTATGGAGTATTGACATTTAGAAAATTCCATATTTTGCTTCTTTATGTGGAAAACCTGCACACAAATTTTAAAGAATCATATAATTTCCCAGAAAATATTTTTTAATGAAATCAAAGTGGAGATCAACATGAAAGATTAGGCTTTTGTTTAAGCTTGCTTGAGTTGAACTTCTTTATTGGCTGGCTAATGGTTTTTCTAGGGCATTTTCTTTTTGAGCTTTATCTGGTTGACGGCTTAATTGAGAATGAAGTTTGGCTGTTATGACTATTATCTATGCAAATGAGCAACGCAATTGTGTGTTGGGCTTTATATTAGAACCGTTGTTTTGGTTGTCGTTGTGGATGTGATTAGCTGGTTATAATTTTTAGAATTTTGCAGTTCTTCACTACCAAGCCATATGCTTGTGATCCTTCTAGTCTTCCAAAATATCCTCCTAGCAAAGAGATGGATGCCAAGTTACGTGATGAAGAAGCTAGAAGGTGGAATGGCTTTAATGCTCTGTTATCTCAACCCTTTAGTTTTTTCTCAAGCAAAGACCTGTACATGAGTTTCTACATTCCTGATTCATTTCTCCAGTGTTCCTCTACGCCTTTGTGCTATCACTTAGGCAATTTATTACATCTCCGCCTTTGATTTAAGAAAAAATGGTATTGATTGCTGCAGATTGAGAGCTGCTGGAAAGACTCATGCTGATGGTGTGAAGGCTCGCCACCGTGACCGAGCTGTTAGAGGAATTCCTGCTGCAGAGGCCAATGCTGAATTGCAAGCTAATCTTGATGTATGTCTATTAAGCCACTTTCTTTTTGAACTTTTTTTTTTCCTCTTTTTGGCTTCCATTTTACTTCAAGCCTTTACCTTCTAAATCTGCTCTATCTGACTTGAAATCGGCTAAGCTTCTTTTGCTTTGTGGGACAATGAAAAATTGGATACGCAAGGAAAGCAATCACGATTGATTAAGTGCAGCTTCATCAAATTCTTTTGGTTTGAGTGTTTCGGAGCTTAATCCTACTAGATATTTGTTAAATCTCTGAACAGGCATAAGATTCCTTAATTTTGATCATTGTCCATGGGAATATGCTTTGTTTGTACTCTCTGACTCCAAGTTATGGTGTCAGCAGATGGCATTTCTTTGAATTTCAGTCCTTAAGATCATCTGTCATATGTCCACTTCCTTTTCTTAAGGAATGCATTGATGCATCTGTGTGAGAAAACTGCGTGCGTGTGAGAAAACTATTATGATAAGACACTTTGATGTAAATAGGTTATGCAATTACCAAAAAAGAAGAAAGTAATACTTTTATTTTGGTAGTGTTGCATGGAGCAGAATTATTTATTCTCTATCCAACTCCATATTTGTGGTGGACATAGAAGTCAAAAGAGTTGCATATCAAGAGGGGTGTTGATTTCTTTTCCATGTGTTTCCATGGAGTCAAGGATGTTATTGTAGGTAGATATTATAGATAATTGGGCATAATATTACTCAATCATTATTTTACGTATTTGTCAGCATTTATTTCTGAGTAACAACGATGGAAGTACTCTTTTTGGAAAACATGGATAAGGCAGGGGGGCTTGTGTGAATGTTAATGTGATTATTATTGGAATCATTTGGATTGATAGCATGAGACGGTCAATCTAAGCCCCAAGGTCATCAACCCAGGACTTTAACTACATTGATCTTTTGAGCATGAAATTCTCTGTTCACATTAGCCTGTTTCAACCGTGTTTCCACTCCAATACTACGTCTTTTTATGTATAATTAGATATAAAACAACATCGTATTGGGGCGGAAATAGGGTTGGACCAGGCTAATGAGAACAGAGGATCTGAACCCGATCTTGTGATTGGACAATTTGTCTTGCCTTTAGGTTCACCTTTGTTGCTATCCTTGATTCATATAAAGCCTGCTGATTTTACCATGATGATGGTATTACCATATTCTCTTTTCCTGATACAGAGGCGGCGATTAATTACACATGCAAATGCAAAGAGTAAGAGTGAGAAATTTCCTCCTCCACACCAAGATGGAACACTTGGTTATCCTTTGGGCTCTGTACACATGGATCCAGTTTTTGATCCTCCTGAAGTCCCTTTCAGTTCTATGAATTTCTCTTATGCCAAAGCACCTATTCAGACTTGGTCAGGCCCATTGGTGGATCCAACTGCTGTAGGTGCTTCCAGGAGAAAAAGACAGAAAGAAAGAAATTCTGCTCGGGTTAACGACACAGAAGGCATGTAACATAACTTCTGCTTGTTCATGAGATCATTCTTGGGACTGGAAAATCTACTGGTCCGGTCTTTCTTGTATTTGTTCTGCAAAAGCCAGTTTAACTTGCAAGAATAGGTAAAAAACATTCTTATACCCATTTATCTTATTCCTAGTTCTATTATTTTGAATTGTGAGAAGATTTTCTGGAGTTGTATATGTTTTGTTTTAATGTTGTGGAAACCTAGATTCAGGCTAGTAGAAAATTGATAAATTTGTATTTTGTGGTTTGTGTTTCAAAGGTATAATCAAATATTGTAGATTTGTCTTGTTTTACAAAATATGCTGAAAATTTTCTCTACTGCTGTTTCCCTGTTTCATTCAATTAGATATCATGCTCCCATTAATTTTAACAAGTATGAAAAGTAGAGACCAAACCTTGGTAAGATAAATTTCTTTTTCAGTGACCTAAATGCAAAGGTATATGCACCAAGGATGTTGATTTCTTGTCTGGTTATTGTTCTGGGAGAACCTATTGTTATTTTTTAGGTCCCTTGTCAAAGATGACCAAGCAGCTTATGCTATTATTGGATGTTAACAAGTCAACCCCTTTGTCCTGTCTTTGTAAGGACAAAACATTTCTTTCTACACAAAATTTACGCATGCGGGGAGATGTAAACGATCTATTAATAAGACCAAATGTGATTGAGGGAATATTGTATTGTTTGAGGTGTCCTTACCTTACCTATGATTGAAAGGCTTTTGAGTTTTAATGATTGAAAGCTCTTTTGGATGAGACCCTCTACGATGCAATTCAACACTGGTCTAATTTTCCCTTTTGAACCCCAAAACAGAGAAGATGATCAACACTCATTCTAGTTTCCAGATTCAACTAAGGAGGCAACCGAAGCTTGGTTTGGTTGGGGAAGTTTAATTATCATCTGACATAACCGCGTATAGACATAGCTGTAATAAGAGCAGGAAAAATGCTGAAGGGGCGCTTGGTTCATCGAAGATAATAGAAATGAGAATAGGAATGAATATAATGAGAAATGAGAATGAATATAATCATTATAATTATAATAGTTGGTTAAGATGATGAAATGATTACCATTGTCTTTGATAGTGGTTGGTTTGTTAAATATTTTGAGAAAAAAAATTTATTAAAATTATTTTATATCAAATTTTAAATATATTTTAATTAATTATATTTTATGCACTTTATTATTTATATTTTAATTAATTATATTTTATAATTAATTATAATCAAATTTTGTGCTAAAATACTTAAACAATGATTCTCATTTCTCGGGATTACCAGAGGAATAGAGTATTACCAAAAATTGAGGAATGAAAGTGATACTTGTATAATGATAGATTGATACTAAACATTACTTTTCAAAACATACCCATACTTTTTGTCTCATACCTTTCAAACAAGCATACCTTGATAGTAATGTCAACCTCTACAACAAGAGGGAAATCCGTGCCCCAGAAGAGATTGAAATTAATGGGATATCATGAACTACTTAAGTTGATAAACTATTTCCTCGATATCCCTTGTGGTAGTAGCTCCAAGCTGCGTTAAAATGGAGTACACTTCGCAATAGAAGTACATCTTCACCAGTTCATAATAGAAAAGTTGACCCTTTTAGAAGCGTCACTTCTGCACTTGTATGGTCTTGTCGGTATCAACTCATAAAGTTCAAAAGTTAATGAATAGGAGATTGTATTAATTCTGGTTTTAGTATCGGTATTTATCAACATTAAATATTATTTTGGATTTTGTTTATTTTAGAAGTTAATAAATAATGTATTCCAAAGTGGTTCTGCCGGATTTTGGCTGAACTGTACGTTACTGTTCTGCTCCATGAATCCGCTACTTTCTGTGATGAGTCTGACGTGAAAGTACTTGCAAAACAAGACGTGTCGGGGGTTGCGGCCCGATTAGCCTCTCCGACGCTTAAGTAAGTCTTTTTGTGGAGGTGAGGAAGATCAATGCAGAGAAAACAACTAGGTTAGGATGTTCATACCTTCATTAT
>JANZLF010000221.1:22117866-22134369 GCA_026546835.1 Erythroxylum foetidum
GATTCTTATAATATACATGTTTCCCATACATCTCTATGTATATGTATATTACTTACAAAAGAATCTTGGTACCTTTTTGACTAGATATATAATGCTCACACAAATAAAACCAAACTCTTTTATTTTATTAATAATAAATATTTTGATTGCAAAATCGTAACTAAAGAACATAAAGTTACATGTACATACAATTGCATTACAGGACATTATATTTACATAACTCCAACAAGAATTCCATACTATGGATCTTTGTGTTTGTAAACTTCTTTGGATTAGAATAATCCTAAAAGATTCCATGGGTGAAAGAAGTGGATCAATGAAGTTATAAGGTGAAAACAAATTAGCTATTAATATTGCCTAAAACTTGGTTTAACATGATCAAATAAAACACATTGAGGTAGATAGGTACTTCATCAAAGAGAAGATTGATAGTGGATTCATTATCATTTGCACTTCATCAAAGAGAAGATTGATAGTCGACTCATTATCATTCTTCACATAGGATCAGGAAATCAATTGGTAGATGTTCTAACTGAGGTATTGGCTACTTCAAGGTTTCAAGAAATCACCAATAAGTTGGTAATAAAAGACAATTTCTCAGCAGCTTGAGAGGAAGTGTTGGTTATAGTAGATTGTATATTTATTTATTTATTAGAAAAGATGTATTTTTTCATAAATTTAATTTTAAGAGTTTTTCCTTATTAGCTATCTTCCTATTTTATTACTTAGTTTTCTATTTTTGTAAGGATCATTAGTGTTTGTATTCTCCTTTAATTACTAAAGTAATTACTCTCCGAATAGAAGAAAATATTATCATAAAAAATTTATTTATTAAATATAAAATAATTAAAATTTTATTATAAAAATTTAGACTTGTTATAAAACCGAAACTAAAACTTGAAGAATATTTGGGAGATGAGAGTTCTTCTCATAAAAATGGTGCATCTTACATCAAGTTAACCCTTCTATTTATAGTACATTTCAACCACCTAATACACATATGACCACCTACTCCATATATGTTATTGTGTTAGGTAAAACCAAACTAATAACCACCTACTTCATTCTTGTGTTAGGTAAAACCAAACCAATAACCACCTACTTCATTACTAACTATTAAATGGTGCATCTACAATTAGTGGTACACCATATTATTTCTATCTTTTATAACAAGGCTCTTATTGTAATTAGAATTGAAAAATATTTTGGACTTTAACTCAATAATTATATTTTTAAAAATATTTTTTGTTTAAAAAATATAAACATAAATATATATTTAATTTTTAATTGATTTAATTTATAAATTTGAGTTGATATTTTTCATGTTTTAATATTTCGTGTTTGGTACAATAAAAAGTTCAGAACAAATTTAGATAATAACAAGAGATTCACCTAAAATTAAGAATAATAAAGAAAAAGTAATTTAAACTTGTTAAATTGAGTCGTTTTATCGCCATTAACAAACTACTTAACGTAGCATGGTCATCCGGAGCTTACTATTCCAACAGCAATTTAACATCATATTAGCAATCAAAATGCGACTTTCTTCTTTCTGCAACTTTGGATTTTAATCCTTCTTTACCCTGAGAAATGGAAGGCCATGATATGTTGGAAGTACGAGCAAAGCAAGCCTGAAAGAAGGTTAGCTAGGTTGAGTAGCTCAAGTTGACCGGTAGTTCACTAAGCAGCTAAAACTTGACGGATTGAAGTTGAAACCTGGCTATATTAAGCAGGTATGTTAATAAGCGGTGACTGTCTTCCAGTGCGTGCTTCATTTACTCGACTACAAGCTTCTTATCTAGTGTGTGCGTGTGTAATGTAGGGTTGAATATGAGACCAGTTGGTGCCGATGAGGTTCTCCTTTGCCTGGATGGGGTCCACCGCCGGCCCACCAGCTCCGTTACCACTACCAATGGTTTCCTTGACGGTCTCTTCAATGATTTGGTGTGAAGTCATCTTGGTTAGTAATAGCTTCCAAGCCATTTTATTATCCCATCCCATGCCTTTCTTTCTTAAAAAATAATGGACCATTTTTTTATGCTAATTTCATAAATTAAAAGACGATTAATTCCTGCACGTGTGTTGTCTTCCAGCTGTACGTTTTATGCTGATGTCGGCTTCGGAAGCCCACCACCGCCTCCTTTATACTTGAGCCTTCTGTAGGTCCACCTCCGCATGGACTTGTGCCTCCTGGACCTCTGCCACCAGGGCCTTCCGGAGGTCCACGGATTCCACCCCCACCATAGCTATCCCAATCTTATTCCGAGGCCATATCGTGAAACATACCTACCAAAAGGACAGTTGGCGACATCGGTGCTTCATCACCAACTGGCTGCTAATTGATGCCTTGAAAAGAAAATATGAGAACGATGTTCAGTTACTTGTCTTGCATGCCACAAGATAAAGTTTGCAGTAACGTATGAACTAAAAACTTCAAAAGTCCTTGCAAATAAACATAATCAGCTCTATCTGTTGCGAGGGTGTCCTTTCACTCAATTTCTGTTAATTTCAACCAAGTTATTATTAGTTCAAGGTAAGATATATGGTTGGCTATTATTATTACTATCCCCGTCACTTTCAATACACGTAAAACGTGTGCCTGAGCCAGATTGGTAGGGACCTAATCTTCTCTTCAATTGAAACCTGTACCTGAAAAGAATACCAATGGCAATAATAGAGGAGGAGTGAGGGATTAAAGTTGAATATCGTTTTCTCAAAGTTACGGCCAGTGAACACACCTGGTGGATGACTCAATTTGGAGGAAGCAAACAAACATAAAAAAGTTTAAATAGATAACTTAGAGTCGGTTAAACAAAATAACATCTTAATTCATTTCTAGCTCCTGTTCATGCAACGTACTTGACATCTTTTTATTTATCGAGTCATGTGAAACATAGTTATCGCCACATGTAATTTTTGATCAAACTGAACAAAATTGCTTTTGACCTTTGTACCCAATTAATGATTAAAGAAACATTTTTTTTTCCTCTCTTTCAAGCTCCCCCAAGCAACGAATTACACATGCAATTAATATATTATTCATTCCAAGATTTCAAGCAAATAGCATATATAACATGTGATTCTTGCAAAGATCAGTGTCACTCTTTCTTATTAGATGGGCAAATTTCCAATTAATTACAACATTATTTGATCAATTCCTCGTGGCTATGATAAAAGAAAAGAAAAGGAAAATTGTACACAAACAGTTGCTTATAGAATTTTTTTAAAAAAATAGAATTTGACCTTCTTGCTAGTCTTATTTTATTTCAAATCTTTTTTTTTTTTGTTTGACATGTGATTTATGTTCTCTTCTTAATTACTATTTCAGTAATGATAATTGCTAATTAAGTCATTTTTATCATAATTTTGAACCACTTGTGTTTTGAAGATTTTTATATAATTCAATACTTAATAATGTGGCTTATATTATGTTTATAGATCGATGCTATTTTACTTCCTAATTGAAGAATAAGGAATGATTTTAAACAAGTTAAAATCTTATTAGAGAAGTGATTGAGCTCTTAATTTATTGGCATGATCAATATAAGGTTATAAGAAAGATTATAATGATTTAATTAAGTCTTAACATGATTGATTCCTTCTTGCTCTTGGTTCTTTATTTAAATTCCATGTATGCTCCACTTTGCTCTCCAACTATTAATTGTTCAACTCATTCAGTTGACTCATTTGCTCACTTTGCCTTTTTGTTAAACTTCATCATTCATATATTACTTGATTCCTTTATAATAGAGCTATTAATTTCATTAAAAGTAAATTTATCAATAGTAGTTTGTTTTATATTCCTCAAAATCATGGTATTAATTCCTTACTTTGTCAACAAATATATCTCATAATAAGGTTTATAAATTAGCAATCAAACACCAATTGTCTCATAATGTGACGGAGGAAAAACTATTCAATTTTATGAAAGGCTTTTGAAATCAAACTTGAGGACCATGTTTCTTTTTCTAGTATGTGTTAGTTTTTGAGACAATGTATATATTTAAAGGACACTAGAATAGTATTCACTATTTAACGACCAGGAATGAAAGAACTTTGATTTTTAATTAAATTATTTGAAAGAGGTTTAATTCAATTTGTTAGTGATTCTAAAACCGCTTGTAAGAGAAAATGCATACGAAATTTGGACAAAAGTTGTTCATGCTCTTAAGTGAATTTGTACTTGGGATTAATCATAAAAAGTATGGTTCAAAAAATCAAAGGATTGACCTTCATTAGAAACTCCTAAACTACTTTGCATGGTTTATCACAAAGTTCTAAAATTGTTAGTAAATGAAAGAGTGAAGTTGTCCAATTCTGGAGCCTTATTTCAATGCATATTGAATAAGGCACACTTGACTTCATCTTTTAAATAAGGAAGGAGAAGAAAATATTCATATAAGAAGAGACCCTTCTTTAAGGATGTTTTATGAAATTTGAAATATTTTAGCACCTAACAAAAGCGTACATCGAGATAAAAAAATCAAAAATAATGGATATGATATATGCCCTTAGGCTCAACCATATAAAACATATAAATCACATTTAGAAAGAGTGAACAATTAGCTAGTAGGTACTACAGAAAAATTGATTACAAAAGAGGGGAAACTAGTTGCATTAAATATACCTTATGGAAGGTTCATTTAATATCCAAAAATTGCTCAACAATAGTTGAAAAAGTACGCAATGTTGAGGTGAACCAAAAAAGTTTAGGAAACCTTAATTTAGGTTTGATATTATAACATAATATGGGATAACCATACATGTTAAATTTATATCTCTCAACTTAGATGCCATGAGGTAGGCCTTAGAAAGTTTTAGAATAAGCTAGATGAATTTGCAAAGCCTCCAGATGTAGACCTCATAGGGATTTGAACCATTTTGTTTAAGTGAAATAAATTGGAAGAATACCATATATTTGATATTGTATTACACGGAAAGAAATGAATTTTTGTTTTGTCACTATATGATTTCTTTTCTATCATAAAGAGCATGGAGTTCATTTTCTAGTAAGTGAAGTTCATCACAAATTTAGTTGCCTTAAAGGGAAAAGAATTTTGCTATAAGAATTCACTCTTTTTTTATCTAACTTTAAATATGCCCGAATATGGATTTATTCAAACTCAATAACTCACCACTCACTTCTATAAGTTAGTGCTAGAAGTTTGGGAAGTGAGAGGAAGTTCAGTTTTGATTCAACTAGTTTTCTAGTAATGAATGGAAAGATGGATGCTGAAATCACATACACTTAAAGCGAGAAAAAAACTAGGAAATATTTTCTAGGATGAATATCAACCATCATAGTTAGATTAAGGCAAATACAAACAGTCAAACTTCAAAGTATCTATTATTGATGCCTAATATACCATTTATAAGATCTGGGAGCAAGAAGGTTAAGAAGAAACTGAATGGATTGGTTCAAGAAATATATAGTGATTAAGTTTGAAACGACACTTTGATAACTATTTAGGAGGCTTGTTATATTTAAAGGAAGTCTATCCATTAGTTCATTTGGTTCAAGCTAAGGATAGTGAAGACTTTGAAATTTATGGTTCATCTTATCTAAATACGACCGATATGTGTTTAATTGATTGCATATTTATTCCGTAACACTTAGTGAATAATGATATGAAATGTTTAAAAAACTCATTTTGGTTCAAATTTAATTTTAGATACAATTTTGAAGCATAAGAGCTAAATTGAGTTAAAGGCATATTCTTTGATCTATCATCTTAATGTTCAAACTCAATTGTCATTATAAAATAAGAAGGAGACAAATTGGGGTGAAGATGGGCAAGAAAATGGAAGAAAGTGAAGCTTTGGCTAAGTAAGTTCACAAATTGGGCAAATTTTATGACAAACACGGTTGGATACACAGTCGTGTATCCATTCATATGACTACCTAGATCCCTAATTTTTAATATAAAATGACATTTGTACGACAACACATAAGACGAATCTGTTTTGGGAGAAAATGATGGATAGAGCACACAATCTTTGGAGAACCATGGAGGGCTAGGCTTTCCCATTTCGGTTTCAAAGTGAAATCAAAGCCGAAGACATGTTTTAGGCATTTCTCTATTAAGTATTGTGTTCTTTCTCCCTTAGGGATTGTTTATGTTATCCTATGTTTATTGAATTGGGTGTTTTGTAAGAATGATCTTAATACTCTATTAGATTGTTTTTATGTAAACTCATTGCTAGAATCTTGAATACAATATGTAATACTTGTGTTTATATTCATTTGTGGCAACTAACGGCGTCGAATCATTAGGGATAATGTATTCTCGGTTAGATGACCTGAGCTTATGTGGTTGTTACCTTGATTAATCTGATTTCCTAACTAGTAATGCTACTGTCCTATTAAATCTAGGGAGCTTGTTCTAGGTTGTTTGATAGCTAGGTTTAGTTAAAAAGCATGTTTTAACTAAAAACCTAAGGGAAAACTAAGTTTAACAAAGCTTGTTGTTAACTTACGATTAATAGTTGCTAGGAGAGGTATTAGAATAACAAGACATTAAAGTATGCTTATTCATGTGTACGACGAGATTGAATTAAGGATCAAACTCCAAATCCATTAATCACTTTTTGATCGTTTTCTTTAATTTGTTTTCATTAGTTTATTTTCACTTTTTTTTATTTGAAATTAAACCAAACCCCTCCATAATTTAAACACCAATTCTTTTCTTTTTAAAAGCAGACACACACTCTCTGTGAGATCAACCTAGGCTTATCACTAGCTATAGTTTTAAGTTTAGTTATTTTTTGGTAGTGTTACGATGCGCTACTAATTTTTGTGCCATTGTCAGAGAGTGTGATGCTTTATTTTTTGTTCTTAATTTTAATTGATTTTTTTCTATATTTGTTTCTAATTAATTTTTACATTTATTTCTTGTTCGTTTCACTTTTTTGTGTTTATATATCAAAAAAGACATTGCAAAGGGAGTATGTCAATGTTGTTGATGGAAACTTTGCCTATAGCCCATATTCCTAATCTTACAACCTAGGTTAGAGTGATCATCTGAACTTAGGTTATGGAGGGGGTAACCAACAAGACTACTTCTTAAATGAGCTACAGGATGTATAACAATTCCCACAAAGGCCAAAAGCCTCTTCTTCTAACTCAGGTGTATATTTAGAACACTTAATGTATCTTGCTACTAATACTCTATAATTTCAGTAGAAAATGATATAATTTTAGCAAGGTACAACGTTTATAATCCATAACTTGGTAAGCTAAATGGGTTAGTTAACGGTAGCTATCAACCGCTTAGACTCGCAAAACAAAAAGAAGCAGTTATCTCAATTTGAGGTGTATTTAAGGAACATTAGTGTGAAATCCTTACAGGGTGGAAACGAGCTTGAAAATCTTAAGAGGACTACTCAATGGATTGCTTGTGAAGAAGAAGTGGAGAAGGTGCTCGTAGGAGAAAAGAATATATCATTTAGCTTGAAGGTAAGTGTTAAGTCCTTTATTGTTGTTAACTGTAATCCTTCACCTTTATCTAACAGGTTAGAAATGGAGGAAAAGGGTGCAGAGATATTCGAGATATTTCAAGAGTGCAGGGACTCAGTAAAGATTAAAAGTTTAAAGATTAGGTAGACACTGAACATTAGGGGCCATCTACTAAGGTGTTTTGAAAAGGCACAAGTTGTGACACCTGAAGACCACAACTTTGTTACGTGATAAGGAAAATAAGGAGTCGAGCCAACGACAATAAACAAAGGAACTTTTTAGGAGGCAATCTAAGGGAAGTTTATTTATTTTCCTTTACATTTTCGCATTTTCTAGGATATACATGTGTGTTTTTAAGTTTGTTTGTTTCTTACTTGTTTTAAAGTTTTCAAACAAAAAGAGAGAGAATCAATACAAAAAAACAAACATTTTATCTTTTTTATTGCTTTTACAACTATATGGTCATGATCAGAGAGTGAATTAACTAGAAAAATTCATGGCAGCTTAAACATGTACTTTTACTCTTGTAATTGGTCAATATACATTATCTTTAGGAGAGTAGTGACTAGTGGTAGACACAAGCTAGTAAGATTTTTGAGCCTTCATAGACTGATATCTATATCAATCTCATTGTCTTTTGTTTATATTTGACATTCACGACATGTACATCCTAACTTTGTCTTAATTTCTATTCAAGACCACATTTTTATCACCATATGTTGACATGAAAATCATATAGGCGTTTTTTTATTTCATAAGCGCATTAGCCAAATAACCCACTTATTTGTATGAATTTTCCATTTATTAAGCCCCCTTGAACTTGATTTGCCTTTTCTTTTTGTGTCAACCACTTTACATGCCTTAAACTTAATTAAATGTTTTGCCCAAGCCTTAAAACTAGTGAAGCATTTATTGATTGTTGATGATTGTGGATGCACAAAAGTATAAGTGTCGAGGTGTGTATATTTGTAGGTTAGTTATAATTATTGGGATGTCATTTCATGTCTTATCAATGAGTTCCAATATTGATGTAGCTTTTTTTTCAATTTTTACTAAAAAAAGAAAAAAGAAAAAGAAAAGAAAAATGTGTTTAAATAAAGGTATCAAGGAGGAAATGCATTTGTTTTGCAAAGTTATTCATGAGGAATTTTTCCTCCTAAAGTTGTATGGAATATGTGATTTGAGTATGATGCATATGAGGTAGATGTTGTTTTGAAGGATCACTCTTTATAGTTTCAATGTATTATTTATCATCACTTTTCATAAGTAATCCATTTTAATTGGTTATGTTTCATGTGGTTTGTAGAGTGAGAGCTTGAATTTGAGTTGTGAAACATAGTTTTTACATTCATTATAGCTAATTGTACTTAGTTTTAAGTGAATGTTAGCTTTTGCGCTTGATATTACATTAACAGCTACTTTTACTTCACTAGCTTTGTTAGTTTTTGTGTTACTTTACCCAAATACATCTCACCTTGACTCTTACCACATTAAAACCTTAAAATGTCCTTTGATTCATGATTATGCATGTGAATCCTAGTGGTAGAGAAATGAAATGATATACAAAGTCATGGAATGTCATGATCATGAATGGTGTATGAGTGTACCCATGAATCTATCATATTTAAATACAATTTGTCCAAGTTTACCTCTAGATTGCTCAGTTTTTAAAGGTAATGATTGTTGATTGGTCATGAGTAGAGGCATTGAGTGTTGATTTCTTTTCATGGTTTTGAAAGTTATTCCTCCTTTTTTATGACTATCTATTGTTGGAAAATATGGAAAATGAGTAGACGTTTTGGCTTGTGACTTTGATTTTATCGTTTTTCCCAAGGATGGTCAAAAGCTAAGTATAGGAGAAATTGATATGTGCTTAATTGATTGTACATTTATTCCATAATATTTAATGGTTACTGATATGAAATGGTTAAGAAACTCATTTTGGTTCATATTTGATTTTTTGTACAATTTGGAAGCATAAGAGCTAACGTAAGTTAAAAGCACATTCTTTAAGTCATCCTCCTGATGTTCAAACTCAATTATCATTATGGAACAAGAAGGAGATAGATGGGGATGATGATGGGACAAGAAAATGGAAGAAAGTGAAGTTATGAAGATGATATGGAAGACATATGGCCATGTAAGTTCACAAATTAGGCACATTTTATGACATATTCGGTTGGATACATGGCCATGTATCTAACTGTGTGACTACCTAGTTCCCTAATTTTTAATATAAAATGAAATTTGAATATAAATACATATGATGGATCAGTTTTGGGAGAAAATAAGGGACAGAACACGCACTCTTTTGAGATCCATGGAGGACTAGGCTTCCCCATTATGATTTCGAGGTGAAATCTAAGTCGAAGACACGTTTTGGGATTTTCTTTATTAAGTATTATGTTCTTTCTCTCTTAGGGATTGCTTATGTTATCCTATGTTTATTAAATTGGGTGTTGTGTAAGAATGATCTTAGTTCTTTTTTAAATTGTTTTTATGAAAACCCATTAGAGATAACATAACCTCGGTTAAATCATTAGGGATAATGTAACATCGGCTAAATAACTCGAACTTACTTGATTGTTACCTTGATTAACCTGACTTCCTAACTCATAATACAATTATCCTATTAAATCTAGAGAGCTTATTCTAGGTTGTTCAATAGCTAGGTTTAGTTAAAGATCTTGTTTTAACTTAACATGACCTAAGGGAAAAATTAGGGTTAACAAATTGTTAACTTACGACTAATAGTTGCTAGGAGAGGTATTAGAATAACAAGACATTAAAGTATGCTTATTTGTGTGTAGACTAAGAGTAAATTGAAGACCAAACTCCAAATCCATTCATCACTTTTATCACTTTTTAATTGTTTTCTGTAATTTGCTCTCATTAGTTTAATTTCTTATTTATTTAAAATCAAATCAATACCCACCCATTATAACCTAAACACCATTTTTTTCATTTCAAAACCTTCGACCTAGACTTATCACTAGTTATAGTTTTAAGTTTAGTTATTTTGTGTAGGGTTACGACGTGCTACCAACGACCTTAGACACGACACTATTATAACCTATGTAACTCTAAAGAATGAAATAATAAAGAACATAGCCTAGCCCACAATCATATACCAGACTATATAACTCTTAAGAAAATTATTCATGAAGACATAGCCTTGAACAAAGGTGTATCATAAATTATGTTTGTAAGGTTTTGATCATGCATCTCATACATAATATATATCAAATATACGCAGCAGAAGATAAAACGAAACCTCAAAAACTAGATCTACTCATACATATAGATATAGAAAACAAAAACATAAAATGTAAGATGTTTACATAGCTTTTTGACGATCTTCTTTGTTCTTTAATCTTCTCCGTGTTGAGTTGTCGTAAACCACAATGATCAATGTAGACCGTCTCTAATGAAAGTCCACATGAAGATAGAAAGATGAGACCTCACTAGGAGATGACTAGAATTCTTTCTTTGTGCTAGCAAAGACAAGAACTCTCGTGAGAGTTAGAGAGAAAAAAAAAGTGTGTATGAGAAATAACCTTTCTTTTTCTTGTGTCTTTCACAAGATGCATGAAAATTATCTCTATTTTCTGCACCATTTGGCCTTTCATAACCTCCATCACTAATAGAGAGTTATGGGAAGTTAATGGTCATGAATAACATGCATTAATGGAAGTTATGGGAAGTTAATGTCATGAATATCATGTATTAATGGAAGTTTTGGGAAGTTAATGACCAAATTGGCAGCCAACAACACTTGTTTCTAATCTATTCCATTGAACATTTTCCATCATATCGCGATACAATCCCAAAATACTCTCTCATATCTTGAATCACAATTCAAGTCCATTTTACTCATCCTTTAAATCTCTTATGTGTGTGACACATTAGGTTCCTAGTTATGTTGACCTCTTGAATTAACACTAAATCCAAGTAAGTCAAGAGCGGTATCTAGCAACATGTCATGATCCTTAATTGATTAAAAAGTCAGTGGTTTGACTATGAACCCTTCCATACTCAATGTTGCCATGCAATTCATCCTTTCACCATCTGTACCCCACTTAATTTACAGTATGGTCAAAGTGTCAACTCCTATTAGACTAACTACGCCACATCTAGTCCAAGTGATATTAGATCTTATCCTGAGGATCTCATTACTCTATATATCATTGAAGACTCTCTTCATGACACATATCTGCTATGACCAAATACTCCCCAGTAATGATCCCGACAAGAGCTGTGGGTATCATCTCCTTCTAGGAGGAGTGGTGAATCCTTTACTGAATACTAAATTACCTCTGAATACCTCAAGATATACCCAATCACCACTTTATGAGTAACCCCTGAAAGGCACTGATGAATGGAGTCAAAGCCCAAGATCGGTATCTGAGATATCCTTGAGCACATCAAGTTAAAGGATACTTACACCATTGCTATGATAAGACTATCATTGACACTAGAATAGAATATCTATATCATTGTCTCACAGTAGGCCAATCCATTGTACTTAATATCCTTAGTAACCATCCATATGTTAACTCTAAACAACTCATGTCTACAGTTTATAAGATCTACTGCTTGATCCAATCAAGGAGTAAAACATATGATAGTCTATCTGGATTAATGATATCTCATCTCATTAATCTTATGACTAGAGAAAGTTTAGATACTAACATATTTACACATGATAGGAATCTCATTATCATGATCTCATCATGATTTCCTCCATACTATGTTTTGCATCAAGGACGTCATTAAATCAATTTAAGATCAACATCAAATCTGTAAATGCATGAACATCTAAATAATGAAAATTGCATTTATTAATCATAAAATGATTTGTACAATAAGTGCTAAAGGTGACTACCTTTAGAGCACTTCTCTATCAAACTCTCACTTGCACTAAAGCCAATCGCCTTGATATCTAATACTATTGGCATGTACATATGACATAAAACTCTTTTGGAAAATAGGCTTAGTCAATGGATCAGCTATATTATGATCGGTGGGAACTCTCTCTATCTTGACATCATTTTTACCAATGTTTTCTCTAATTAAATGGTAGCACCTGAGTACATGTTTGGACTTCTGATGAGACCTCGGTTTCATTGTTTGATAGCCCCGTTGTTGTCATAATACAACTACATTGGGTCAGCGATGCTTAGAACCACACCAAGTTTCATGATAAACTTCTTTATCCAAGCTGCTTCCTTTGTTGTTTCTAAAGTTGCAATGTACTCCGCCTCTGTCGTCAAATCTGTAGTTGTCTCATTAGTGAAAATTTTCCAATTGATTGCACCACCATTCAGTGTGAATACATATCTGAACTGGGATCTGGATTCATCCTTATCATATTAGAAGTCGTCATCAGTATACCTGCTTACCACAAGATCACCTTCTTCATATACCAAGAATACATCTTTAGTTCTTCTCAAGTACTTAAGGATATTCTTGACAGCCACCCAATGACTATCACTAGGGTCTGACCAATATTTGCTCATAACACTTAGAGTATACGATACATTGGGTCCAATATATAACATAGTGTAAATTATTGATCCTACAGCTAAAGCATAAGGAATCAAACTCATATGAGTCCTCTTATCTTGTGTCTTTGGACACATAGATTTATAGAGTGTAATCCCATGTACCATAGGAAGGTAATCTCTCTTGGACTGTTCTATGCTAAATCTCTTTAGCATCTTGTCTATATATATAAACTGAGAAAGACTAAGCAACCTCTTATATCTATCTCTATAAATCTTTATCTCCAAAATATAAGTCGCTTCTCCAAGGTCTTTCATAGAGAAATTCTTAGCTAACCAAATTTTGACTGATTGCAAAGTTGAGACATTGTTTCCTATTAGCAATACGTCATCTACATACAATACAAGGAACATGATTGCACTCCCACTAACCTTCTTATACACACATGGCTCATCCGAATTTTGTAAGAAACCAAACTCTTTGATTTTCTCATCAAATCAAATATTCTAATTCTTGGATGCTTGCTTCAGGTATATGGATTTCTGAAGCTTACATACCTTTTCTCCATTTATGGATATGAAATCATCAAATTGTGTCATATACACATTCTCGATTAGGTTTCCATTAAGGAAAGTTGTCTTCACATCCGTTTTCCATATCTCATGATCATAATGAGTGGCTGACAATGGCTATGATTATCCTAATGGATTTAAGCATAGCTACTAGGCTAAACGTTTCATTATAATCAACACCTTGCCTTTGAGGATAACCTTTAGTTATAAGCCTAGCTTTATGGATAACAACATTACCCTCCATGTCAGTAGTCTTCTTGAAAACCCATTTGCACCCTATAGGTTTTATCCCTTCGGGTGGGTGAACCAAATTCCGTATTTGATTTTCATACATAGAATTCATTTCAGATTTCATAGCTTGAGGCCATTTGTCAGATTATGAACTTTGCAAAACCTCTTCATAGGTAGTAGGCTCATCATCTTCTACAAGCAATATGTCTTTAAGTTTACTTATGAGAAATCTGTATCTCTCGGGAACATTACGTATCCTACCTGACCTACAAACTTCTTGTGTGTCAAAAGGTTGAATTATTGTTTCATCTTCATAAACAATCGTCTAGGGTCTAGGTAGTTGATTTGAATCTATTTGAGGATCTTGAACTTCCACAAGTTTAATTTTTCTCCCATTGTCTTTTCTTAGAAGAAACTCTTTCTCTAAAAAGATAACATGTTTTGAAACAAACACATTTTGTTTCGAAACATGGTAGAACTGATATCCTATAGTTTCCTTAGGATATCCTACAAACAGACACTTGTCAGATTTAGCTTTAAGCTTATCTGACTGAAGCCAACTTATATAAGCAGGAAAACCCCAAACTTTCATAGAAGAAAGATAGGGTTTCTTATTAGTCCATGTCTCATATAGAGTAAAATCAACTAACTTGGATGGGTTTAGCGAATTTACCAAAATATGCCTCACCATGTCTAATAAGATTTGGTTTCTCCTTTAAGCCACACCATTGTGTTGTGATGTGTAAGGTGGAATCCACTAGGACAACACTCCATTATCCCTGAGATAATCCAAAAACTTTTGGCTTAAGGATTCACCACCTCGATCCGATCGAAGTAATTTAATTGTTCTTCCAAGTTTTTTCTCAACTTCATTTTTGAATTCTTTGAACTTTTCATAGGCTTCAGACTTTTATCTAATAAGATATACATACCCATATTGAGAACAATCATCGATAAAGTTAATAAAATATAAGAAACCACCTTTGGCATGTATAGACATCAAACTATAGACATCAGTATCTATTAGGTCTAAAAATCAGCAGACGCCTTATACTTAAAGGACTTAAGATAGGCCTTATAGTTTCTCTTCTAGTGGTCATCCTTGCCATAGTGGAAGTAAGTTCCCTTTGAGGCAGTCTTCTCTGCTTTCTTGACACCTCCCATAGGCTCTGTGGACTTCTTCTTCTTTTGGCTCTTTTTATTTAACTAGAAAAGTCCACTAGCATCACAACCTTGTCCTTGCAAACAGATAACTCAACTACTTGAGCATATTGACCAACTCGAATTGTGCTGGATATATTATTCATCCGATAGTTAAGCACAAATTGTGAGTAGCTATCAATTAAACCCATCTGAAATAACCTAATACTTAATTTATGATCTAAAAGAAAACCCAAGGAGGCCAACTGCTTAATATAGTCATTCATCTTCAATGCATACCGCACTGGAGATTTCTCCTTAACCATTTTGGATTGGAAGAGCAATTGTGAAGTCTCGAACCTTTTAGACCTTACTTGCTCATCAAAGAGTTCCCTAAGATGATAGACTATGGTATGAACATCTATAGCCTCGTGCTACTTTTGCAGCTCTGGTGACATAATGGATAGCATAATATAACTAGCCATCTCTCTATCATCGAGATGCTTCCAATATGCCCTTCGATCATCATCAAAAGCATCAGTAGCAGGGGGGTCAGGAACTGGTTCTTTCAAGACATAACCAAGCTTCTTAGATGAGCCAGTCAAGGAAGTTTGGTCCAGTTAACTTGTTAGCTTCCATCAATGATCTTAGATTCACACTAGTATTCATGGTGTTGACTCATCCAATAGTAACCTTTCGTTAAAGAGAAAAAAATTAGAATGTACTTAAATGCATGTCTATAAGGACTTTAATAACACGCATTATGACTCCCACTATTTTCACGAATTCATAACCCTCAATATAAATTCGAGAGAACTCATAGAGAAATTTTCGTTGTGATTCGATATCCAATATCCCTAAGAATGACCTTGTATTTGCCCAACAAGCCACGTTAGTTCAACCGGTAGGTATCAATCATACCAATTGCATCTCCAATACAATTATCGAATCTAGTGCTATCAACTGTTGATATATGCACACTCACTAGGCTATCAACTCTTGACATATGTACATCTAATGTACACTACCTAACTTTGCATCTGTCCAAGTTGATCTTGGATTTGCCCAACAAACCAACACTTATAGTTAAAACTAACCTATTAATCCAGAAATCCTATTTCTATGGTTTAACCATATGTGTGTAAAGCGGGCTTGGGTTTGCCCAACAATCCTAACTTTAAAAGGACTCTGATTCTCGCCATAGATTCTCGCCATATTAAAGGAAGGTGATAGTTTTGATATTCTAAGTAAGGGGTTTGACTAAGGTCTCATCTAACTTAGATAGTCTTATACATATAACTCATATCTATATATATATACTACCCAATCAAATTGAGCCTTAAACCTGTAACTATCAATCATACAAGCCCACACATTCTCCTAACCATGCATTCTCTAATGCATATATGTAAACACATCATTTTGTTATGACATCTCATAGATCCTAACATGAAAGGCCCAATCAAACACTTAGATTTACTGTGAGATCCCACATCGGTTGTGTTAGTAGTGTGCCCTAGGTCAATGAATAGTTGTGATTCATGTATTAACATTATGACTTGTTAATAATATATTATGAGGTATTCCTTTCATATATGC
>JANZLF010000221.1:22149908-22162281 GCA_026546835.1 Erythroxylum foetidum
ATGCATGAATTGAGTGAACCATCGATGATGGTTTCTCATTGAGTTCGCAAACTCACCCAAAATTGCATCTATTTTTTTCAGGACTGATAGATTAGACTCCTAGCTCCAAAGCTAGACTTTTCCTGCCGTGTGAGCGCGTTGGCAAAAGAATTGATGGCAAGCAGGTCGGTCAGCTGTGATTGATTTTGAGGATGACATAGTATAGATTTTTGTATCAGTTTCCTTTTTGGAGTATTGTATTTAAACCGTAGGAAACTGATAGACTTGTCTATATTTCTGTTTGATGTTATGAAATGAGAAAAGCGTTATGGTTTTAAAATTCAGTGATTTTGATATTGCGATTTTATTGTATTGATGCCATATGGATTATAGAAATGATCGAACGTAGTGCACCCTTATTGTGGGATACGCGTCGGACGACTCACGAGCGACCCGGTGCATACCCTGCAGTAAGGGGGTGCTACAATAATGGTAAGGTTATCTTCACCAAGTCTTTGAAGAATCTATGGTAGAAACCTGTATGACTAAGAAAAGAACACACTTCCTACACATTTAACGGGTAAGGTAAGGAGGAAATTAGTTCAATTTTATACTTATCTATCTCTATACCCCTATCAGATATAACATGCCCTAAAACTATGGCTTGGTCTAAATTAAAATGAAAATTTTCCTAATTAAGCACAAGATTAGTTTCTATGCATCGTTCCAAGATAAGAGCAAGATTCTCTAGGAATCCATAAAAGGAATAACCATGAACACTAAAATCATCCATGAATGCCTCTATGATTTTCTCAACGTACCCAAAGAAAATGATCATCAAACATCTTTGTAAAAGGGCGGTTGCGTTGTATAATCCAAATCACATCCTTCGATAAGAAAATGTATCAAATGGGCATATAAATATGGTCTTTTCTTGATCTTTCAGTGCAATCCGGATATGAAGATAACCTGAAAAGCCATCTAGAACACTAATACTCGTAACTAGCAAATCTTTCAAGTATTTGATCAATAAAGGAAAGGGGTGTCATACACCACTACCATAGAGCATATATTCGAACATCAAGAGGACATTTAAGAACATACTCTATGAGAATGGCATGTTAAATCAAGCATATTCACTATTATGACATCATACAAAACATAAGTGATCATAAGTTTAACATTTCTGATTTCATATCTCAAGCATCATTTACTTTGTCATTACATCTCAAAATCCATATATCTACATTGCAAAAACACCTGAGAGTTTACTGATAATTACAAAATATCTAACTTGAAATGATATGCTAATAGAAACAATCTATCTAAACTTCTTATACATCAGCTGACTAGACCTTTAAGCCATTCCTCGTTTCCGAAATTCACAATATTAGACAACTACTAGATTACCTTAGAAGCTAGGTTTCCTTTGTACCTAAAAAAAATGTTGCAATTTTGATGAGTTTTACAAACTCAGCGAGTGAACCATCATCAATGTGTTCACTCGAGTCAAAACACAACATCAGAGTATATCACAATAGCTTGAATTAATTCCCATAAAAATTTGTACACCAAATCACATTATACATCATATCTCAATAAGCACATTATAATACATACATTTTATATAATCTTTTCAGAACAATCCAGTCTTTTCACCTCAATCATTCATATCATCAACATGTATACAAGTATTACAGATCACTATATCAACACAATTCAGTATTTTTTTCACAAGCATTCATATATACACAAACATAACATAACATTACATCAACTCAATTTGGTGATTCTATACAATGATACATATGATACAAAGATATATATGCAATGTACATAAGACTCCACTTTCATTTTTATTTTGTTGGGACTAAGCACCTATTTAACTGTCCTGTATCCATTGTGAATACCAAGCTCATTTTAGATACTGTCCCGTACTTAACATGGATATCGGGCTCATTAATTGTTGAGCCTGTGGCTCTGTGTGCACATTTATGAGCTTTAATCTCTTTTTAACATTGATCACTTTGGTCATAACTCCTTTTTCTGATCATGCATATCAATGTAATGAAAATGCATTAAATCACATATTATGCTATCAATAACTCATTCAGTGTGCATAGTCATATAACTTATTCATCGGATCTAAATCCGACATTCAACATATAGTTGAGAACACAATTTTCATATTCTTATTCAATTTGCAAACACTTCCAATGCAGTCCCAAATATCAAACTCCTCAGACCATTAATGTTTGAGATTAACACAATCATATCAGTAACAGTTTAATATCTAACAGTTAATTAAGAACAATTCAAATATAGTGAGCAAACATCTAGGTTAACTTATAGTATGATCTAGATAGTTATTACCCTAACAAGTTGGTAATGTCTAGAAGCTGTCAGTTAATTTGTGCTTCTAAATCATGCAATACACACATATGTACACATTAATAACTTATTTAATCAAATTACTCAATCATACTTATATACATGTGTTATGTTCAATGCATGCTCAATTGACTATCCAGGGTATGTAACCTTATTCACAAATCTTGCTCATTCACCAATCCTTTTTTTCCTAGTGCTTTATATTCATATAATTTCCTAATTTTCATTCATTTATACCTAGTTCATATTGTTCATATCCTTTGAATCACATTTTCATTCATAAGAATATCTTTATACCATTAACAACTTATACTTCTCAAATTCATATACATTGGTATCAAAACAATCCATTCCTTAGGTTTCAACATCAATTAACAACGTAAATTTATCAAACCCTTAACCACTTAATGCAACATCAAACTAGGTTCATTTTCAAGCCTCAATCAAGTTCAAATACTCTAATGTAAATTGTCTTGTCCTCATGTGGTTCAATAATTGCACAAAACAAAATTTACCATCTGAAAACCTTTCCCAAGATCGTGGGTACCTTCCCACGATCGTGACAAAAGCTAATGCATCTACCCACGATCATGAGATGAGTGCCATCGTGGAATACTATTTTTTCCTGCAATTTTTCATATTCAAACACCTTTATTCAAATTTCAAAACACCTTCATAATATTTCCTAAATTATGCCTCATGTATACTTTAATTATATGTCAATTTCCTCACCAATCTCATCTCCAAATCATTCATTTGGTAGCTTATAACTATTGTCTTTCATGCATCAAAATCGAAACAAAAACTATCATTCATTTGATCATACATATAGTCCAAGTTCTTTCCATTTCAAGATCATTATATTAACTCCTTTCATTAACATAAATTCACCTTCATTATACTTCAAATCCCAATCCAATTCAAGTATCCATTTCTAGCATAATTCATCATCAACATCATATACAATCTGTCCCAATTCATTCATTTTAGGATTTCTATTATAACATGCCATAAGAGAACTAGTTTACTTACTTATTTAGCTTCCAAGTCTAGCACAATTCAACAAGTACATCTAGCTTACCATGCATGCAAGATCATCCAATTGCAAGATGAAAGTAGGATGCTTTCAGCAATGGTAAAATGATGATAATAGATTTTAGCTATCTTTGAGCATATTTTCTTATACGGATCTTATAGTGAGTATGTACGAAATTGAAGCAAAATATAAAAGGTGGGAGGGTTTCGGTGGTGAGAAGCAAGAAAGAAGAGAAGAATGAACAAACTAAAATTACGCTTGCATAACATAACTCTTCAAATGCAAGGTGTCGCCAAATTAAGTTGACATATGTCCCTAAGCATGTAAGTTGTTTTTCCCTTCTTTAAACTACCCAAATGTGACCTAGTTATTAGTCCATTTGTCACTCCATAATCAATGTCATTTGGCAATTAGGTAGCTATGCCAAATGTCATTCATTTATCTATGCCAAATGTTACTTAATTTTAGGCTTAGTCATCCTAATTTTTCATTAGTCAACTTGTCTTGCAACTTAGCATTTTTCCTATTCTAAATGTACATTTAAATTTATCAATTTCCCAATTGTACCAATTAATTCCAAATTTACTACTTCTAATCAATTAAAGCAAAATGCAAGACATAAATAATACACAATTCACATCATGATCATTTTAAACCTTTCATACCCCGGAATAAGTCAATTGAGTGCATGCACATTCTTTCTAATATGTACTAAACCATAATTGATGTGTGTATGTTATCATTATGCATGTGAATGAAATGCAATTCACTAATTTTCAATGATATAACTTCTATACAGTAGTCTAGGGTTCTAATCCATCAATTTGAAGAATTGGCTATTACAATTCTCTCCTTTAACAAATTTCATCCTCAAGATTGGTTGATCAAATAGATGGGGTATTGTTTCCTTATATTCTCTTTGATCTCCTATGTAGCTTCTTCTCTCAAATGATTTCTCCAAAGTACTTTAACTAATGGGATTATTCAGTTTCTCAATTGTTTAGTTTGATAACCCATCATCTTAACTAGTTCCTCCACATAACTCAAATTACTTGTAATTTCAACCTCTTGTGTTAGTAACACATGTGTCAGATCTGACTGATACCCCCTGAGCATACTAACATGTAACGTGCAAGTAATGTCAATCTGTATGCCAATGGTCCAACTCTCTCAGTAATTTCATATGGACAAATGTATCTAGGGTGTAACTTACCCTTTTTACCAAACCTCAACACTCCTCGCCAAGGTGATACTCTCAGAAACACATTGTCTCCTACTTGGTACTCTATATCTCTCTGTTGCTAATCTGTATAGCTTTTATGTCTATCTTGGGTTGCTTTAATTCTACTACGGATCAATTTCACCTTATCAACAATGTCTTGAATCATTTTTGGGCCTTCAATAATCCTTAGGCCTGCTTCATCCCAATACGAAGGCATTCGACACATCCTACCATACAATGCCTCATATGGAGCTATACCAATACTACTGTGGTAATGATTATTGTATGCAAATTCAACAAGATTTACACATTGATCCCATGCTCCTTGGAACTCCAAAACACAAGCTCTAAACATATCCTCAATAGTCCTAATAGTTCTCTCACTCTGTCCGTCTATCTAAGGATGAAATGTTATATTGAAATTTAACTTCGTACCTAATATGGTCTATAAACTACCCCATAATCTAAAAGTGAATCTGGGATCCCGATCAGACACAATAGATAATGGAACTCCATGTAATCTCACTATTTTATTTACATATCTCTTATCCAACTGATCCAGTATATTATTCTCCCTCACATGTAAGAAATGGACCGATTTCATCAATCTGTCAACAATGAACTATATAACATCATGTTGCCTCAAAGTCCTCAGTAAACTCATAATGAAATCCATATTAATCCTCTCCTATTTCCACTTCGAAATTGGCAATGACAGTAACTTCCCAACTGAAGCTTGTTGCTCAGCTTAATCTACTGACAAGTCAGACATTTAGCTACATTCTCTGCCACTTGCTTCTTCATTCCTAGCCAACAGAAATGTTGTTTTAGCATACTATACATCTTAGTAATACCAAGATGTATAGCATAAGTTGCTATATGTGCTTCTTCTAGAATTTCTTTTCTCAAATCATTAACATTGGGGACACATAATCTCTACTTCAACCACAATGTATCATCTCTCAACTTAAACTCGAAACTCAAATTTTGTTTCAACTTCTTAATAAGCTTCACTACTTTTAGATCTTTACTCTGAGCTTTTTTTATCCTCTCATTGATATAGTTTCTTTCTGTTCCTTTTCTTTTACTTTTTTATTTCCTTTTCTTTTCTCTTTTTCTTTTGCTTTTTTCTCTCTCTTTTGCCTGTTTTTAATATAAACATTGAAAGAAACTACATCAACATGGGAATTTCAATGGTAAGACATAAAATAACATCCCACCATTATAACCAACTCACCCATATGTACACCCCCACACTTAGAATTTCTTACATCCACAAAATCAATAATCACAAATGCTCCACTAGCTTTATGGCTTAAGTAACATTTGGTTAAGTTTAAAAACATGTAATTTGGTTAGTACACAAAGAAAGGCTAATAAATCTTAAGGTTAACAAGGGAAAAATCATAAAATGGGAAGGTTATTTGGATAATGTAGTTTAGAGAAACAAAGAATGCCTAATCATTTCCATGTTAATGCACGCTTTAAAATTTTGTTCTCAAGTAAAAAATCAAAGAAAAATCAGGATGTATATTTTATGAAGGTCACACATTATCAAAAGACAATGAGACTAATATGGATATTTCAGTCTAAAAATTTTCAAAATATCATTGGCTTTGTCTACCACTAGTTACTACTCTTCTAAAGATAATGAACATCGACCAATCACTCAAGCAAAACTATATGCTCAAGTTGCCATGAAATTCTCTAGTCAATTCATTCTCTAATCATGATTATATAATCCTAGAAGCAGTAGAAAATGAAAAAAATGTTTGTTTTGTTTATTTTATTCTCTCTTTTATTTTGATTAAAAAATTAAAATTGTTTAAAACACACATGCATGAAGGAAATAAACGCGAAAATTTAAATGAAAAGAAATTAACTTCCCTTGAGTTCCCTACCAAGAAATGCCATTATTTACTATTGCTTGCTCGACTCCTTATCCTCATGTGACAAAATTATAATCTTTTAGTGTCATAGTTTGAGCCACTTCCATGTAAGCTTGTTTAGGATAGGGCTTTAGTTGATAATCATTCTCATTCAGCATCTTCCCTATCCTCTAACTTTCAATCTCTACTAAGTCCATGCATTCTAAAAGGATCTCGAATGTCTCTTCACTGTTTTCTTCCTTGTTTAATTCCTCTAACCTGCTAGGTAAAAGTAAAGAGTCATTCTTAACAACAAATTGGAACTCAATATTTACCTCTAAGTTGAATGATATGGCTTTTTCTCCTTCAAGCTCCTCCTCAACTTCTTCTTCACACACAGTTCCTTGAGTAGTACTCTCAAAATTCTCAAGCTCCTCATCGCTTTGTAAGGCCTCCGTGCTAACCTCTTTTGGGTACACCTCAAGTTGATATGACTAGTCCTGTTCACTTTGCAACTTTAGGCTATCGATCCTCACTACCATCTCACCCATTCAATTTTTCACATTCTGGAGTTTAGATGTTGTATTTTGCTAGAGTTATTGAATACCTTATTGAAGCTACTATTTTATATCCTATTGTAGCCGCTGCATACTCTGTTGAAGTTACTACATGCTTTGTTGAAGCTGCTACATACTCTATTAAAGTTGAAGATCATTAGCAGTAGAGATCTTGATAAAGTTATCGAAAAATATACCTAAATCTTGTTTGTTCTCCACATCTTGGATGCTAGACCTTGTATCTTGCCAACACTTCCTTTCATTCTGTTGGAATTGCAGAGCATTCTATCAAAATTGCTACATACTCTCTTGAAGTTATTCCATACCCTATTTAAATTGAAGATTGTTAGTGTTATAGGTCTTAATATAGTTGTCCAGGGATGTACCTAAGTTGTAATAAGAAGCTTCAAGTTTATACGAGAATTATTATGCATCCTAAAAACTATCGTAGAAGTAATTTTAATGATTATCCCATTTATAATTAAAATTTTTATGATCACTCCAAACATAATTATAAGGTTGGGAATATGAGTTATGAAAGAAATTATATATATCAAAATTTAAATCATTAAAACTAAACAAAAAGTGAAAAATCAAGAAAGAATTGAAAAGAAACAAATTGCAAACAAATATGTAAAAAAACTAATTAAAATCAAGAAGAAACTAAAACATCGCATTCCCTGGCAACAATGCTAAAATTGATAGTGCGTTAAAACTCTAGTCAAAATAAACTAGACTACTACTATAGCAGTAGTAAGTCTATGTCAATTTCACAAATAGTGTGTGTAAAGTTGTTGAAATGAATATAATCAATGTTTAGGTTTTGGGGGTTTTTGTTTTAAAAGTAAGAAAAATAAAATAAAGTTAAGATAACTATAGAAAAATAAAATAAAGTTAAGATAACTATCAAAAGCAAATTAAAAATAACATAAAAATGATAAAAGTGAGGAATTCGGTAGGAACCTAGTTCCTTAGTTCCATCTCAGTCTATATCCTAATTAAACATATTTCAATGATTTGTTGTTCTCAAACTTCTCCCATAAACTATTAATTATGGGTTAACAATTAATTCGAGTTTTCCCTTAGGTGTTGTTTAATTCAGATACGATCATTAGTTAAACCTAACAACTGAATAACCTAGGATAAGGTCTATAGATTTAATTGGGAGTAGCATTATGAATTTTGAAAATCAATTAATCAAGGAAACAACCACATATGATGCGTCATTTAACCTAAGTTATCATATCTCTAATGATTACAAACCATTAGTCTCCACAAATTAATTTCATCATAACAATTACGAATTATATTGAATTTTTTTGCAATGGGTTTGAAATAAAACGATCCAATGAATGCATTAAAATCATATTTTCATAATACCCAAACACTAAATTTAAAATAAAATAAGCAATTTCTAAAGAGAGAAAGAAAAACAAACTTAATGAGAAATATGCTTAATTAGGTTCATCGATGCCAACGTCAACTTCGAACCGATGTCAGGAAGCTACCTCTTTATAGGTATCCAAAAGAATAGAGCTTTGCCCCACCTTTTCATTAAAACTAAGAGCTCCTAATAAAATTGCGTCAGGCCCCAAAACATTCCCAAAGAACCCCCTGTTATATTTTAATACAAAAAAAGTTAAAAACCTTATGTTCATTCTTTTTTGTAGAACCCATGCAGCCTACCCTCGTTGTTGTTTATGCTTTTTATTCTCATAACAAATGTTGTCATTTCCTTGTTTTGGTTATATGTCTACATTTCTTGCCCAACGTTTGTATTTCATACAAACGTTGTTTGTGTAAACAAAGGCATTGTTGGTATTTAATTCATTCCAGTTGTTAGCACAATTTCTAGTTTTTTTTGCTACGTTGCTCTTTTATTATATCCTAGCTTCCCATCTACACTGCATTTTTCTTTTGGATGTGTTGTCGTTTTGGTCTTTCCCAACTGTTGGTGTTTTCTTCATGCTTCTGCTATCATTTTGATATTTTCCTTTATCCACCTACTGCAGTTGTCCATCATCCTTTGGTTTATAATGGACAGGTGGTGTGCCATTCTATCCATCTTCAATTTATGTTGAATTATAATGCCATTAAATTCATGTATACCTTATATGGGTGCAAATCCATACACAACCGTGAGCTATGTTGCCTTATGTTCTTGATTTTCTTGCCTTTACTTGCTCCAATATTTCTCATTATTGCTCTATAAAGACAAAGGATTGTGATTCACCAAAAAATAGCTAAAATATGGTCCTTTCAACTCAGTTTAGCTCCTTCAATTCCAAATTGTGTCTAACATCATATATGAGTCAAAGTGAGTATCTTAAGCACTTTCCTAGCAATAATCACTAAGTGCTATAGAATAAATTCATAATCATTTAAGCACTTATCACCCAATTTAAACATTTCCTCCACTAGAGGATCAATCAGATCAACAGAGAAAATAGAGCGATCATCATGAGGATGTTTTATAGCATCAAAAATTTTAAAAAGAATCACTTCCCCTTCAAATTCCATCGCGAGGGTTCCCTCACGAACATCTATCTTAGTCTGAGCCATATTAAGAAACTGGCTCCCCATTAAGATAGGTATTTGATTTTATAAAGTTTCATCATTCATATAAACTACATAAAAGTTTGTAGAAATATCAACTATTTCACCTACACTAATACATCCTCACCTACACCGTTGGGGTGAGCTTAGTATAGTCAACTAATTGTATGATAACACTTGTTTCTTTTAAAGTTCCTAGATTTAAGGAAATATAAATTGAATGAGGCATAACATTAATTGAAGCTCCTAAATCTAACATAGCTCTATTGATCTTAATGCAACCAATTTTACAAGGAATAGTGAACATACCTAGATCCTAGCATTTTGGAGGTATAGTCTTCTTCAAAATTGTGTAAACACTCTCACCCATTATCATCTTCTCATCACCTCTCAAATTTCTTTTTTTGGTACATAATTTGTTAAGGAACTTTGCATACCTCGGTAATTGTTTGATTGCATATAGCAAAGGTATGCTCACTTCTACCTTTCAGAAAGTCTTTAATATCTCTTTTCCTTTTTGTTTAGTTTTCCTAATTTTCAAGGAAAAGGTGGAGGATTAGTCTTAATGATATTAAGGCTTTCGAAGTTTATCGTTGTACTGGATGAGGGGTTTCCTTCATATTTTAACTCCTTAATTTCTTCTTCATTTGCAATCTTCGATGGGGTTCTTTTGGGAACCTCAAGTTCCTTACCACTTCTTAGGGTTATAACACTAACATTTTTTAGGTTCACCTTGAGTTAAGATGGCAGCTTTCCTTCACTTTGTGTCTTTAGGTGGTTAATAGCCACCACTATCCTACCCATTTGGTGTTCCAAGTTTTGGATGTTCGATTTTACTTCCTAATCAAATTGAATAATGATAGTAGCAATGGACTAAATCAAGTCTTTCAAAGATGTACTTGAACTAGAAGAGGATGCTTGGGGCCTATTTTAGAATTGTTGTATTGCTTGTGGCTTATTCTGGAAGTAATTCTGCTACTTATTTTCCTTGTAACTCAGGTTGGGATGGTCTTTCCAACCTAGGTTATAGGTTTAGAAGTACAGGTTATACTGGTGAGGAAAATTTCCTCTCGCAGCATTGAGGTATTCTATTGTACTTTCTTGTAAGGTTAGGCACTCATCAGTTGGATGGCTTGTATTTGCATATAATTTACAGTCCAACAACAATTTGTCTAACAAAAAACATTAACTCATCTAGATGATGTTTGATGGATGAACTACTTACCTAGTTTACATGATGAACATCATGGTGAATGTCAAATTGTGGGGTGTATATAGCTATACGTTCAATTAAAATCTTAGCTTCCATGGAAGTCTTCTCACACAATGCTCTACCACTCAACTTATCAACCAAACTTCTCTCTATAGGTACCAATCCTTAATAGAAATATTGGATAAGAAGTTTCACTCAAATGTTGTGGTGCAGGAAACTAACACATAACTTCTTAAAGCATTCTTAGTACTCTTACAAAGACTCACCATTGTGTTGTTTTATCCCATAAATTTCCTTTCTTATACTGGTTATTTTTTTACGCTGGAAAATATTTCTTAAAATACAACCTCTTTATCTTAATCCATGTATTGACGCTCCCAGTGGTTAGATCAAATAACTAATCCTTTGCTACATCTTTCGGGGAGAATGGGAAACCTCTCAACATGATTTTCTCATTTGTTACACCAATAGGCTTCATACTCAGACATACAAAATCGAGTTCCTTAAGATGCTTATGGCATCCTCACCTGTAAGACTATGAAAATTAGGCAATAAATAGATTAATCCAAACTTAAGTTCAAAAATAACATGTTCAGCAAATTAGGAAATGTAATGCATAAAGGCCTTTGAGTTAAGTCTAGTACATCCAATTCCCTTAATGTTCTTAGATTTCCCATTATTTCTTAATCTCTGCAATGTCCTTTTGATCATAGGATCAAATTATATAGGTTCTCTATGAGGAGATCTTGTTACTACCACACACCAAAGCTAACAAATAAGAAAAGATTATGAAATAGTTGTAAAAACTTATTATAAACAAATATACACATAAAACTCCAATTGAAGTGAAAACAAAAACTAAAGCATCATGCTCCCTAACAATGACACAAACTTTTTTATGCATGTCCAATGCAACAGAAAATATACCTAACTCTGCACACTAAGATTTATAGTTGCAGTGAGTCAGTATCATATCCATAAATAATGTACGTTTCAATGACAATAATTGATGTTAAGGACATAAAAAGGTGCATTGAGTTGATGCAATTAAGGAAATAAAATAAAACTAACAAAACCAAATTTGTAGAAAATAGTCAAAAATGATAGAAGTAATGAACATGTAACACCTAATTCTCGAACCATTCTCAGTTACACAAAATTAAACATATTTCATTGTTATAAGGTTTCCATACCTCTCTTACAAGTTATATTAATCCCAATTTTCCCTTAGGTCATGTTCAATTAAAATTGTTGGGCCCCGAAAATTTTCTTTTATTATTAATTAATTATTTATGATTTCTTGATTTAATTGACTTATTTTCTAATTTTGCTTTAATTGTTTTAATCATGGGTGTATACATATATATATGTGTATTTGTTCAGTCCTGAAATTAGTTGGTTTGGTTGGGAATTAGAATTTTGAAGTTAAAGTGAAGGGTTAGAATTAATTGGATTAATTGGAAGTAAGCTTGGAAGTGTAGAGCCATATGAGACAAATAAGGGCTTGTTGGATGGAATGGGCTTTGGGAAAGAATAGAATAAGTAGAAGGA
>JANZLF010000221.1:22197511-22215132 GCA_026546835.1 Erythroxylum foetidum
TCAATCAAACAATTCGTACCTGAACTTTGAAAGATAAGAGAGATAAAGGTTGAGAGAAGTTGACAGAGTCATTTTTTGAGTTTTGTTACAATAAGATAGCTCTAAATAATTCGCTTTGTTACAGTAAGATAGCTCTACATAATTCACAAATTATTTTTCTCTCAAGTATGGCTCATCGTCTGCTTTTGCTTTAGTCTGCTTTTGCTTGCGTCTCCTTTTGCTTCCGTCTGTTTTTCTTCTTTTGCCTGCTTTTCAGCTTCCGTCTACTTTTGCTTTCGTCTGTTTTCAACTTCCGTCTGTTTTTCTTCTTTCGTCTGCTTTTCAATGTCTTACTTTGATCTTCGTACTTCTATCGACTCATTTTTATTGTCTTACTTCGACATCGTCTTATTTTTGCTTCGTCTAACTTTTATCGTCCTACTTTGATCGTCTTACTTTCGTCTGCTTTTCAACTCCGTCTGTTTTTCTTTTTTCGTCTGCTTTTGTTTTCGTCTGCTTTTCAACTTTCGTTTGTTTTTCTTCTTTCCTCTGCTTTTCAATAGCTTCCATATGCTTTTCTTCGTCTATTTTTCATCGTCTCCGTTTTTCATCATTATTTGTACTTCATCAAATAAATATATGTAAAGTCATTTTGACTTAACAATCTCCCCCTTTTTTATAATAACAAATAATCATAAATAAGATGAAAATATTTCACTCCGTCTTCATATTCTGTTTACTCTTCCTCCCCCTATCTGTTTCTTTCTTCTTCAAAATTCTCGTCTTACTTCTATCGTCTTACTTTAACTTCGTCTTACTTCTATCGTCTTACTTTCACTTCGTCTTACTTCTATCGTCTTATTTCTATTGTTTTACTTTCACTTCATCTTACTTTGAATTCATCTTACTTTTATCGTCTTACTTTTATCGTCTTACTTCTATCGTCTTACTTTCACTTCGTCTTACTTTCGCTTCGTCTTACTTTTATCGCCTTACTTTCACTTTGTCTTACTTTTATCGTCTTACTTTCACTTTGTCTTACTTTCACTTCGTCTTACTTTTATCGTCTTACTTCTATCGTCTTACTTTCACTGCGTCTTAATTTTATCGTCTTACTTGTATCGTCTTACTTATCGCATTGCACACGCTTCGTCTTATTTTTGCCTCTCCGCTTGTTCCTTCTCTGCTTCGTCTTACTTTTGCCTTTGGACCTTGCTTGACTTTTCTATCTGCACTTCATATATAAGTGTTTACGAAACCAAAAATATAACAATGAGATATCTTTTCTTCGTTACTTTTTTTCCCAATTTTTTATGTTGTTAATTTCAACAAAATCGTTTCTTTCACAGAAGAGAATTATGAGATATCTCGCAGGTACTACTGATCTTTGCTTAATATTTGAGAAAGGTCAAGATTTCAGGTTGATTGGATATTGCGATGCGGACTATGCCAAAGATAGAGTTGAAAGGAAGAGTACGAGTAGAGGCTGTCACTTTCTTGGTTCAAACCTAGTTTCCTGGTCAAGCAAAAGACAAAGCTCAATCGCGCTATCAACTGCCGAAGCTGAGTACATGTCTGGCGCAAGCTGTTGTTCGCAAACACTGTGGATTAAACAACAACTAGAAGATTTTTCAGTTCATGAAGAGGAGATCCCAATTTTCTGTGACAACACCAGTGCCATCAACTTATCGAAGAACCCTATACAGCACTCGAGAGTTAAGCATATCGAAGTCAGACATCATTTCTTGAGAGACTACGTTCAGAGAAAAGTTGTGAGTCTATAGTTCATCGACACAGAATTTCAATGGGCGTACATCTTCACTAAACCATTGAGTGAAGAACGGTTCAAGGAAATGAGGTGGAACCTCAACATGGTAATGTTAAATGACCAACCGTCTGACATTTCATAGTCAAATTTAACGGTTGTCAAAGTTAACGACGTCAGAAACAGTTTGTTACAGCTGGTAACTTCTCTCACAGGGAAATTTTGGACGGAAAGTCTTATAGCCTTGAGAACCTCACCGACTCTAGAACACGCCTGATAAGACCTTTTAAGTAGTCTGAAATCAGAAACCTTTCGAATACTCTAAACCCACAAACTTTTCATCTCTCTCAAAATCTCTGCAACCAACTTTACCTTTGAAGAACAGATTACCGAAATCAGTTCCTATTCAGAATCAATGGAGCAAGCAATGATCTACGGAAGGCACGTGGATTTTGAATCTCTGAGGAAAGATGATATCGATATCGAACTAGAGATTGTAGAAGCCGGTTGGAGGAAGTTCTTCGAGGTGCGGGAGTATGTATATCAAAATGAAGTGTATAAATTTTGGAAGAATGTGCTGCTGGTAGACAATGTTATTGTTTCTACAGTAGATAGATTATCTATTGTTGTGACAAGGGACCTGATTGGAAAGGTGACCGAATGTCCATATATTGGAGAGAAGCTATCGAACAAAGCCAAATGGATGACAAAGCTTAATATGAAGGAAGACGAAGTCAATAGACAGTTGTATAGAGTTAATGAACCATCGGAAAGGAAGACTTCGAGTCTGGTGCCGAAGGCGAGGGTCTTACATGCGATTCTGTTCAACTACGTCTTACCTAGAGCGGGTTCAAGGGATTTGGTGATTACCTTGGATGAACAATGCCTATTCTACCTACTAAATCTCCATCCCATAGACTTACCATTTCTAATTTCCCAGTATATGGTTAAGTCAATGAAGGATACTAACAGCTACCTGTACGGAATATTGCTAACAAGGATTTTCAGGGAGTATGGAGTCCTTCTTGACAGAGGAAACAGAATTAAGATATCTGTCAAGAGTGTTATCAACTCGGGTACTATAAAGAAAATGGGCTTGAAGAATCTGGACAGAACAGAAGCAAATTCTGAGAATAAAGCTACAACCGAGGGGGAGCAGAAACAGAAGAAGTTTCCCATAAAGAGTTCTAAATCTCAGGTTAGTACAAATATGCCCATTATTAAAAGAAGAAAATCATCTGAAGAAGCTCTGAAAGAAAAGATGCTTTCTCAAAAAGAAAGTAGCCAAGTTCGGATGACAAACGAAGATGCTTTGAAGAGAAAAGGGGATAAGCTTCTGAGTGATATTCTAAGAAGGCGAAGAGATCACCCAGGATTTGAACCTTGAGATAATAGGAAGAAAATAGGTCCAGAGAATGAAGTCAGGCAGAAGTCTCTGAGACTAGCGCACCAAAGGCTACGAGATCTCTAGTCTCGATCTTAAGTGAAGATTCAGCCAAACAGGCCAAGGAGACTGAGAGGAAAAGAAAGCTGGAGTCTGACAAGCAGAGACCCCAATTTCACAAGACCCCTAGACTGACTGAGGCAGTGAAGAAGACTAAGGAAGTTAGTCAAAAGAAGAGTGTGCCTACTGCTAAGGAAGTTAGTCAGAAGAGGATACTCCCATTGCTGTTCAACCAAAGGAGCCAGTGGAGTTTAGCCTGGTTCATACTACTCCTATCATTGTTCAATAGGAGGCAACAACAGAACTTAGCTTAGTACAGGTTCAACAGGCGGAGCCAGTGGAACTTAGTCTGGTACAGACTATTCTTATTGATGTTCAACAAGAAGAATCAACAGAACTCAGTCTGGTTCCATACAACTACTCTAAATTTTTTAGGAGAGACGAATTGGAGATCAGATTAATTGAAGTAGTTGAGCCTGTGACTATAAGGAATACTTCAATAGTCATCAAGGATACACCGAGGAGGTTGGCAAAGGCATACTTACAACCTATTCCGATAAATAGTGAGACATGGCATATGTTGAATGAAGATGAAAGGAATTTTTATGAAGCCTTGAGGTATGCTGCCACAAAGTCATACCCTACAAAGATGACCAGTCAACCGTACACTATTTACCCAATTACAAAGGAAACGGTGATAAAGATTGTACCAGACATTCAACCAAGATAATTGAAAAGCAGACGATAATTGAAAAACAGACGAAGAATGAAAAACAGACGAAGAAGAGAAAAACAGACGGAGATTGAAAAATAGACGGAAGCTGAAAAACAGACGATAATTGAAAAACAGACGAAGAATGAAAAACAGACGGAGATTGAAAAACAGACAGAAGCTAAAAAGCAGACGATAATTGAAAAACAGACGAAGAAGAGAAAAGCAGACGGAGATTGAAAAGCAGACAGAAGAATAAAAAACAGACGATGAATGAAAAGCAGACGAAAGCTAATAAAACAGACGAAAGAAAAAGCAGACAATGAAAAACAAACGGAGGCAAATCAAGAGTTAGTTCAAGTTAGTTACAGAACTCAACTGAATAACCATTTCTTTCAATATTCAAGAAACAAGATTCAAGAAGCAGTTGAAGACGAAGGCTATAAATATGAGTCGAAGTCAAAGATTGAAAAGTTACACACACACATTAGATAACTTGAACATTCGCTCAGTCAACAACTATTTCAAAGCTTACTTGAGAGTTATTGTGCTAATAGCTAGAGCTATTTTACTGTAACAATACTCAAGCATCTTTCTGTAAGAAAGTAATATAGATAGCCTGCAGAGGCTAAGAGTAAAAGAATACTGAGTCTAAAGAGACCTGAAGAGGCTCAGAAAGAAAGAATACTTGTAAAATTGTTCGAGAGATAAAATCTCAAAAAGACATCTGAGGACTGGACGTAGCCCACGATTTGGGGTGAGCCAGTATAAAAATTACTGTGTCAACTTCTCTCTATCCTTATCTCTCTCATCGTTCAAAGTTTCATTTTTTACTTAGTTTTCTAACAAGTTTTTTAGAATACGATTAACTTTGATTTACAGTAGTTCTTGTGAAAATAACAAGTTTTTTCTTTTAACAAAACATTTTTGAAGATTTTTCAAAAAAGGGGAAGTACACAATTCAACCCCCCTTTTTGTGCACTTATACATCGTATAATAAGCATTGTAATAACGTGTGATTCACTTCAATTGGTATCAGAGCTCGATGTCCAAGGATCACTGTAATAAGGTGTGGATCAAAGAACATAAATTTCAAAAAAAACCCAACAAAAACCAGAACACACCAAAGCATAAGAGACTAATTAATCAAGAACCATACCTGAAAAGAGGAGGCTGCAAAGAAGGAAGAGAGTGAGAGCGCTAAAAAAGAAGGAAAGCAACGATTACATCCCTCTTATTCAATCCTAAAAAGAACCACCTGCTTACACACTGCTTATTCTCTCAACTAGTTTTCATGAATCCCAATAACAACATACCCAACTTCTCACAATGAATAAAAAAAATCATGTTTCAAAGCAAATTCTTCATACATTAAGAACAAAAATCTAAAACCATACTCACCTCTAAAAACATTTAGAACTCCTTATGTGGTTCCTCTAGTTTCTTTTCCAAGTAAAAGACTTCAATATTAAAGCAAGGGAGCTAAAGAGCTACGCATTTATTGAACATATCATGCAAATAGATATGCCACTAATTTGTGTGTGTTTGTTTGGAAACTAAAGCCAAAGAAATGAAAGTTCATTTAGCTTCATGATCATCTTATATACCCACAAGAACACAGATCCTAACCAACTAAATGCCGATCAGAATCTCGATCCAAAGTGAATCGTGATCCATTTAATCAAAATTGTTGAAATATCACTAAAAAACACAAAAACCCTAAACAGAAACATAAGATAAATAGAAATAAACATGAAACTGTCGCAGATATCAAATCAAATGGAAATAACCACGAAACCATCGCAGATAGCAAATCAATCTTCCATAATTTCATAATCTCAATAGAAGCAATGAGAAATGAACTGTTAATGGGATTCCAATCCAAGTTGTAGGATCAGATCTTAGATCTAGGTTTCGAGAACTTGACAATAGTAGAGATGAGAACAAAATAATGCCCAGAGATGAGAAACTCACCTGAGTCAAAATCGTGGAACTCGTAGATCTGAGAACTTTGATTTTCTCAACTTTGACATATTTGTTCTATTGAATCATATCTTATTAAAAAATTAAATTTATTCTTTACATCAAGATATATCACAAAAATTTGACATGAATAGTTATGTTACAAGAGACATTATAAAAATATTTAGAAAAGTATATATGAAATATATTAATTTAATAGATTTTAATTATAAAAATTATTTTCTTAAAGTTCCAAGAAAATATTTAACAAGTAAGTAATATTGAAAATTTCACAATATAATATGCAATTATTTTTTTACTTAAAATGAACTTATTATTAATGGTTAATACAATACATTCATTACAAAATTCAAAATTCATATTCGTGAGTAGTAATATAATAAAAATTACCCTTAAATTATAATCCATATCATTCTCATAAGTAAATTCTCTTTAAACCACATATAATTAGGGGAATATAGAGAAAGTAGGCCACTAAGTTATATTGTGGCTTGTAATTCTAATTTTTGAGCGATATAAAATTATTATTGCTTGGTTTTGGGCTTTTGTTGGCTTGTGGTGGGATGGATATGGGAATGCTAATTGAACCTAAAAAGTGCCTTATGAAAAAGAAGAAAAACATAATTTACAATTTTTTCAAGTTTTTTTCAAATCAAGTTCTTAATTTCAATTGTTAATTAAGTACAATATTATTCACTTTAAAATGTTGATTTAAGTTAAAAGTTTAAAACTATATGACATATGATATATTGACCCTAATTTATAGTAATGAAAGACTATATGAAGATATGCAAGTTTAGAAAATTTAGGGATTATTTTATTGTTTTAAAAAATTATTTAAAATAATATTCAATATTGATTGATATCAATACTATACTATACCAGAACCAAATCCAGTATCAAGTGTATTATAGTATTCACAATATTGGTTCATATGACATAAACGAAAGAATCTGTGGAGTAAAAAGGTTCCATAAGTTGGTGTATTACTAGTGCTCTAGTGCTCTCTTTAGATTCTATGAACAAAAATATCAAATTTATGGACTCATTTTAGTGCTATCTATCTCTACTCCTTATAACTTGATATTATATGTGTTTTTTAGTATACAAAACAACTCTAAAGCCTCACCCTTAATGTGTTATAGGTTACAGTTATAATAACAAATTCCAATGAAACCATTCACAAAATAAAAGAAGAAGAGTAGAGAGAAGAAGAAATATAATACAGCGATAAAATGTTTTACTTTTGGATAGTTAATCATTAATAATTGTTGGCTTTTTAAGTACTTACACTAGCTATTACAACCTTAACATTAATCTTATTACACCTGTCAACATTTTTCTCCCTCACTAATTTCTATGACATCATTCTTCTTTTTCATTCTTTACAAAATCGTTGTTGTATCTTCTATTCCTCATCTTTTTCTTCCTATATTGTTCCTTTTATTTAAATTGTAACATTATCTCTCTTCTTTAGAACCTTATATATAAGATTCATATATACATAGCATTGTTGAAGGTCATACGGGTACTCCTAAGAGACATCTAAGTTAACATCTACCAACTACTACATCAATGTATGGGACATTCGTTGATTATGGTGTTTCATAGTTGCCTATCTAAGATAGCAACTAGATGTCAAAAATTTATTAATAAGGATGCTGAAAAGTAAAGATGAATAGGTGTAGATGGTGAAACATGGGGTTTCAACAGAGAAATGTGTAAAGTAGAATGAATATGAGAATATTATAGAAGTTTCATTTTGTAAGCAACAGAACCAATACATTGAAGAATTATGAAAGGAACAAAATAGAAGGATGAGAGCTTCTAGTTAGGAAAGGAGGTTACACTTCACTGGCAATAGGGTTGTAACTTGAGATAAACTAAATTGACAACTTGAAATTGGCACTCAATATGATGTTTATCAGTTAATTGATTTATATGATTTTAAACTCTCTTTATGTGAAATTGAATTGATTTCCAAGTGATTTCAAAATCTTTGTTGAATTTGATCAACCTGTAGAACTTTTGAATCACCTATTATATAAGGCATATGCATAGGAGGTATATATTTATAAATGTCTGGGATGGAGAATATTGTATCATAGAATGATTGATAGTGATATACCACAACTTAGCTAATGATAACTAGTAACTTCCATTGCCTTAGACTATCTCCTATCATATACCAAAGATAGGTCTCTAAGATTTTATTAAGACTTCACTTTGACATCTTACTGAGGATTGATAAACTATAGAATAATTCAAAGAAGCTCCCTTAAATTTTAAAAGAACTTAATCCAAAATGTGATGATAAAAAGTGGGTCTTTGTCACTGATTATTCTTAAAAGCATGCCATGGAGTTTGTAAACAATATTAATATGAGCGCTAGTTGTAAAAGGATAAATAAGAGTAATAAAATGTCCATGCTTAGTAAGGTAATTGACCACTCTCATGATCATCGTATAAACTTTTAATTTATGTAATCTTTTTAAAAAGGCTAAACTTACATCAGTCCAAAATTGGCTCGTAATCAATAATGGTTGAAGCTAGCCTAGAGTTGCTATAGTCTCATACTTATTCCTCTAACAAGCATCACACTAATGGACAAATTCTCTAATGTAGAATTACATTTTTCTAAAAGAAGTACAATTGAATGCATTTGTAAGTACTTGAAATGCTCGAATAACCTCTAGTTGTTGATGCATGAAAAGGGGAAATAATGTGATTATGTAATGATCAATAATTTCCAACCACTAAACTTCCCTTTTCACTACAAAGTATCATTCACCTTAACTATAGGCTAACTTCAGAGCATGGCCTTACTTTTATTTTTGACTTAAGAGAGTGGCCTTACTTCAGTTTCTAAATGAGTGGTTGAAGACAACGATCACCAATCTAACTTTGTTGAATTTGAGGAAGTAAGTTAGTTTTAATGCTAAAAAGTATTAAGGAATAAAATTTAGCACTGATATCCCAGATTGTGCATCAATTGCTTGATTCTCCACACCCTTTTTATACTTTATTTCAAAGTTGAATCCTAATAGTTTAGGTAACCACATTTGTTGAAAAGAGTGCTTATTTTTGCTCTAAAAGATACCTTTATGTGATCTTTTTTTTTTAATAAATTGTCTTTCGATAACATGAAGGGACCATTGCTTAATTTCCAAAATCAATCCCATTAACTACTTTTGATATGTAAATAGATTTAATACTTTAAGAACAAATTTTTGTGATAGGTTTTAAACTTAGTATGTTTTCTAGGTGTTAGATTGTGTTTTTAGTGTTTTATTAGATGATAATCATGTGTTTAGGATTTAGATTGTTAGCATTTATGTGTGTTTTGTTTGATTATTGTTATTTAAGGAAGGATTATGATCTTAAATATATATTTCAAGGATTTTTTTTATGTTTTTAGTGAGGAGTGCAGATAGGAAAAAGTAAGGAAAAGATGAAGAAGATTGGAAGCTTTTGGCATTATTGTGCAACTCCTTGCATGATCATGCTAAAGAGTTTGGGCAGTATGCAGGATCATGAATGGTTATACACAATTGTGTAGGGTGTTTTTTAGGATATAAATTTTTTTCATACTTTTGATTCTTTATATTTTTGGAAGAAATATGCATGAAAAAACCCTAGAAGACTTAAAAGTATATAAAGAAGCTTAAAACACCATTTGAAGGCTGCACATCATAAAAAACAAAGACAAAAGTGGAAACATCAAGATCAACTCCAATTTTCCATATTTTCGAAATCAAGGCTTCATGTTAATTTCATTCTCTTAGCTTCTTCAATTTCATTGCATTGTATCCAAATCTGAATGGTTGTGTTCGAAACTTGATTATGGATTTGATTTAAAAGATGGAATTAAGATATATTTTTAAGTTGCACAATGAGTGTTGGTACCTTAATAAACTTACAAATATTAGGTTAATAAGAAATTAAAGAGAGATATTAAGTATAAGTTAATTATCCTCACGATTAATTTAAATCTAATTGATTAGTTAAGAGTAGTTTTGAGAAATTAAGAGATTACAACTCAACTTTTATCTATTTCAATTAGGGTTACTTAACTTAGATCTCAAAAGAGGATAATCAAAATCTTTGGATATCTAGGATCAAGTATAATTGAATTCACAAGGTGAAAGGAAGACAAAAAAAAGGATATAATAATCCCTAAGTTTCTATCATTGAGTAACTTCAATTTCACTCTTATCCTTTACTTTTTCATTTATCAAGTTTTGGTAATTTACTTTAATTTCCATTCAATTCAATCTTTTATTACCTTGTACAAAGTGTAATTCAAATTTTTAGGTGACTATATTCAATCCTTTTGGGAACAATATTAGTTATACTACAATATATAGCTCATATACTAGCAACATAACATAAAACTAACAAACAAGTTTTTGGTACCATTGCTAAGGATTGCAATTATAACATCTCATATAAAGTAAATTGTACGACTATAGGTTCATGAACGTAAGAATCAAAATTAGCTCAATCAAATTAGGAGATACATCAATTTATAACATCATTGACATCATCAAACAAGAAAGAGAAAATAACAAAGTGTCAAGAAACTATAAATAAAGCAATGATAAAAGAAGGAAACAAAGGTTTACACCAAATGAACCTTATGGATTTCATGAGGCCAAGTTTTAATGTGAATCAATAGGGCATCACAAGAACCCACGTCTTAGCTAACAACGTTGAGATAAAGCTATCCTTATTAATTATGCGACAAACTAGTATGTAATTTATGGATTGGCCAAATGAAGTTGTCACAACTTGGGAGCAATTGGTACAAGCCTCTTTAATGAAGTATTTTCCATTGACAAAGACCCCAAGAATCATTAAGGAGATAATAATTTTCTAATGGATTGACGGAGAGTCCTTATAAAAAGCATAAGAGCGATTTAAAGAATTACAAAGAAGATATCCACACCAAAACTTACTAAAGGAATTATTGTTGTAAATATTCTATAATAGAGTTAATACATATACAAGGGGGCTATAGATACAACAACTAGTGGTTCTTTGATGAGAAAGACGATTGATGCCACACAATGGTGAATAATAGTTACCTATGGACAATAGAGAGGGGTAAGCAACAAAATTTCAAAGAGCAGAAGGAGTGAAAGCTATAGATTCAGTGTCAGCTTTGCAAGCTCGAACTTTAGCCCTTAGTAAGAAATTAAGCAAATTACTTCTTCTAACCAAGTGAAGGTTACAATGATGTGACTTTTGTGGGTAAGAAAGCCACATGTCAATTGATTTTTTTTTATGGATAGCAATGGTATGAAATAGGTCAATTTCATAGGAGCCCAAAAATGGGCAGTTAACAATCCATACTTTAACACATATAATCCTAAGTAGAAGAACTACCCAAATTTTTCTTAGATTAACAATGCAACCACTAGGTTTTCAGTAGGATAAGCTTAAATCCTTAGAGTCAAAGATGGACAAGTTAATAGACATGCCCAGCTCTAAGTTTAATAGCCAAAATGAAATTCAGAAGAGGATGAAAACCAAATTTGATTAAATGTGAAGAACCACTCCTCTTCTATTCATAACTTGGATGTTCAAATTGGGTAACTTTCTAATGCATTATTAACAAGGAATATGGGGAGTCTCCCAAATATCAAGGAACCCAATCCAAAGGAGCAATTGAAGGCTATTAAACTAAGAAGTAGAAAGGAGTTAGAGGAACCAAAAGAGAAGGAAGCCATTCCCTACAAAAAAGGAAGCCAAAAGAAAGAGGAGGATAAAAATGAAAAGAAACTTTATGTACCACCACCACCATATACTCCAAATATCTCATTCCTATAAAGGTTGATGAAGACCCAAATGGATGCACAGTTTGCCAAATTCTTAGAAAATTTAAAGAAGTTGCATATGAACTTATCCTTTACGAGGGATTTGAAGAACATGACTAAGTATATCAAATTCCTTAAGGAAATCTTAACCAATAAGTGTACTTAGGAGGATAGCCAAATAGTGTCATTGATGGAGAATTACAACCCTATAATTACTAGCCACATGCCCTCAAATTGGAAAGATATAGGGAGTTTTACTATTCCTTGTGTAGTTGGTAATCTTGAATTTTCCAAATATTTATATGACTTAGGGACTAGTATTAACTTAATGCCTTTTTGCATTTTTAGGAAATTAAGGTTCAAAGTTATGAAGCTAATTGATCAAGAATTTGTTTGAAATGATGGAGAATATATTATTTAAGGTGGGTAAGTTTTTCATCCTGGTAGACTTTGTTGTTTTAGATTTTAAGGAAGATCAAAATTATTTGCTAATTCTTGGAAGGCCATTTATAAACACCAGAAGAGCATTGATTGATGGGATAATAGGAAATCAATTCTTATGATTGGTGATAAGTATGTGGAGTTTAGTATAAGCAAAACATTAAAGAATCCAACAGAGGGGAGCGCTTGTATGATAATTGATTTGGTTGATGAATGTGTAAAGGAGGAAAAAGAGGAAGTTAAGGAAGAAGTTGATAATGGAAAGGATAAGAAAATTGATGAAGTGATTAAGGAGGAAGAAGAATTAAGTGAGATCTCAAAACAAGCACCATTAGTGTGAATTGAAACACCCACTCCACCTTTGGAGTTGAAGCCCTTATGTAAACACCTTAGGTATACCTTTTTAGGTGAGTGCCAAACACTACCCACTATCATCCCAAACTAACTAGATTTGGAACAAGATAAAAATGTGGTGGAGATCATTAAAAAGAGACTGAGAGCCATGAGATGGAAATAAGAAGCATAAGTATTAAGTTGATAGTTATGAATTAGTGTGTGTTTTTCTAAGTATTTGGCATATGTTTCTTGCATAATAGGTTATTATTGTTGTGTTTAGGACATATTTTGTATGTTTTTTTTTAGTTTGATCTTCATGATTGTTATTTTATGTTTGATGCTGATTTAGGATAAGAATTGATCATTTTGATGTACGAATGAAGGGTGGTCACCTTTTTAATTAAGCTAGGGACCAAGAGAGGAGAAGAGAAGTGGAGGAGTTGTAAGACAAGAACCTACAATCGTGGGATTCATGCTAATTCCTATGATCATGGGATTCATGCTAATTCCTGTGAACGTGGGATCCCTAACCTGAAGAGACATGCAGGTTTCATTTATTTTTAGATTCTTGTAACTATATAAGGGCACAAATCCCTAGGGTCGAAGAGGGTGTCATAATAACTTACCTCTTTGAGCTAAACAACATATTTAGAGCCTAGAGAGAGGTAGAGAATCAAGATTTCCATTCCAAATTAGGCAAAGAGCACACCAACACCAGATTTTTCTAGATTTGGGAAAGGAAGAGGAGAAGCTTGCTTCTTCTAGTTCTTATTTAGTTTTTCTCTTCTAGCATCTTTATTATGGGTTTTCTGGTTTTTTGGGATGTTAATGACATTATGAGTGGCTGAGTTATTTGTAGAGATTACTTTTAAACTACTTATTGAACTCCTACTTTGTTGATTTGAATAAATGATGCTTTTGATGAATGTTGAGCTTATACCTTACAATATATTGAGAAATTGAGTTGGGTAAATTGTGTAGGGCTGTACAATGAGAATTGGCACCCTATAGACCTTCATTCATCAAGTTAATTAATTAGTTAGAGAGAGATTTTGGCTAATTAGTTGATTACCTATAGGATAACCTCATAACTAGTTGAATTGGTGGACTGATTTTGTAGATTGAGAGATTGCTTAATCATTTCCATTTAATTTGGCTAGGGATAATTAATTACACCTTGAGAGAGGGTAGTCAATACATTAGGAAATATTAAGTAAGACACAATTCAATTAACAAGGTAGGAGGGAGATAAGATAGGGAAAAGGTGATCTCTAATAGTTAAATCTTGAATTCCAAGTTTTTACACTTTTACTTTATCATTTGTTCATTGTTAGTTATTTGATTTAGTTTAATTTTTTCAGTTTATATTTACTAAAATTGATTCTCAAACAAAGCAACCTAAATTATGTAGCGTCTAAGCATAATCTCTGAGGGATTGATATTAGTTCTTTACTACAAGTTACACCTTGTATGCTTACTACAAGTTACATCTTTTTCAAACTTTTATAGTCATTCTACCACCCCTCTGTAACTAATTTATTTTGATATTTGAGGCTTGCATACTTTTCAAACTTTGAAAACCACAAATGAAAATTTATTCTCCACTGCCATGAAAACCTTTAAATGTGATGGAGCCTCTAAACTCATCAAAGGCGCTTTTGCTCAATACCTTACCACCAATGATATCACTTATCACATTTCCTATCTCCACATCACTCAATATAATGGTCTTATTGAATGTAAAATTAATCATATCACTGAAACATGCCTCACCCTACTTGTTTATGCATCTCTTGAAGTTTTTTTTGGTTTGAAGCCTTTTCCACCATTATCTGTCTTATCAACCTATTACTCACTTCTATCCTTAATAACAAATCCCCTTATAAATCCCTATTCACCACCCTACCAAATCTCAGAATTTACTAGTTCTTGCATGTGTGTGTTTTTCGTTTCTTAGGTACACTCGCCTAGATAAATTAACACCCAAATCCACTCCATATGTCTTCCTTAGATATTGTTCTCAATATAAAAGATATTGATGCTTTGATCCTTACACCTCTAAACTTTATATTTCCCGCCATATTCGCTTCCTTGAATATGACTTTCTGTATGCTCATTCACCCACAATACCATCTTCATCCTCCACCTTAACACTTTGCTTCCTTCCCTTTACCTTTCAACCCTCTTCCTCAATCTCATTTACCACTATCCTTTGTTCCTTCTCCACCCCCACCTCAACCACAACCTTCCCATCCTATGGTTACATGAACTCTTAATGATACTTGTACCCCTCGCTCATTTTCTTATTTCATTACCTACATTATGCTTACCACTTCTTCACCTGAACCTATTTTTTTTACCCAACCCAATAAATTTTCTCACTAGCATCAAGTTATACTTGATGAGTTCACTGCTATCCATTGCAATGACATTTGAGCTCTTGTTCCTCCTCCCCCAAATGCCAACGATGTTAGTTGTAAATGGGTGTTTTGAACCAAACGAAATCTTGATTGCACCATTTAACACTACAAAATTTGTTTGGTTACCAAAAGTTTTCACCAAGCTTCTGATACTGACTACACTATCTTTTAGTCCTGTTGTTAAACCCACTACTATTCATCTCATCCTTACCCTTGCTATGTCACGAAATTGGTCATTTGCCAACTTGATGTTAATAATGCCTTCCTTCATGATCATCTTCACGAACAAGTCTTTATGTCCCAATCTCCTAATATTTAGGACCCTCTTATCCTCATCACGTCATCTCCTTTATAAAGCCATGTATGATTTAAAACAAGCTCCTAGAGCTTGGTTTCATCTTCTAAGTCAAAAACTCCTCCACTTTAGTTCCTCCAAATTTGAACATTCCCTATTAATTAATACGACCTCCTCTCACACAACTTTTGTCTTGGTTTAAGTGGATGATATATTGGTTACAGGTTTATCATCATCCTTATTTCCACACTTACCCAAAATCTTTATAGTACTTTCTCCTTTAAAGACTTAGGTCTGCTACACCACTTTCTTAGTCTTGAAGCCACATCAACATCCACCAGTATTCTTTTTACTCAAACCAAATACATCAAAGATCTTCTTCTTCAAACATGTCTTGATAATTTTAAACCTGTTCACTCTTATTACTTCGTCTTTCTTTATCCAAAAATTATGGCAAACCACTTTTTGATCCCCCTAAATATCGAAGCACTTTTGGTGCTTTTCAAAATCTTCGTCTTATTTGTCCTAACATTCAATTTGTTGTAAATAAAGTCTCATAATTTGCACATTCCCCTACTGATGTCCATTAGACTATAGCTAAATGGATTCTTTGTCATCTTTATTCCATATCATCTTACGACATACATTTTCTCAAGTCATCCTTACCTTACATGCCTACTATGATAATTAAGTTGGTTATCCAAATGATCATCATTCTACATATAGATATTGCATTTATCTTAGGCCCAATTTGACAGCTTGGAATGTCAAGAAACAACCTACTGTTGCCAAATCCAGTAATAAAATTGAATATCAGAGCATTGCTCTGGCTACGATGAAACTATGTTGGATCACTTCTCTTTTGGCAGAAATTAGTTTATTCATCTCACACCCACTCTCTGGTGTGATAATCTTGGAGTTACATTCCGATTCAATCACTCATGCTCATGCAAAATATATTGAAATTGATATCTATTTTGCTCATCATTTGGAGGCTAATAAAGCACTATTCTTCAGACATATTTCTTCTACTCTTCAATTTTGATGATATTATGACCAAGCTTTTATCTTCTTAGACATTTCAACGTCTTTGTCAGAAGCTCATGATTGCAACCTATCACGAGCTTGAAGGGGGCTAATAATATTTGATATATGTATCTCAAGTACTATATCTTTCACTATAAGAAAATCATCATATAGCGACGAAAATATACCGACGGACAATATAGCGTCTGTTAATTGCGACGGAAACACTAATTCATCGGTTAAAGGAAGAGGATTTTTTACGGTCCAGAAATCCGTTGCCAAAGTTGGAGGGAAGTTTTCGCAAGTCCTTTTAGCGACGGAAATATGCCGATGGAAACCATTCCGTCTGTAAATAGGGACGGAATAAAATTTTCGGTCGGCGAACTTGTCAGCTAGAAATGGTTCACCGACGATAACAAATCCGTCACGATATTAAAGAAAGAACATTTCCGACGGTCAGCAAATCCGTTGCAAGGGTGGAAGGAAAATATGTCGGCGACGGAAATATACCGATGGAATCCGTTTCGTCTGCAAATAGGGACGGAATTAAGGTTCAGTCGGTAAACTTGTCAGTTAGAAATGTTTCACCGACGGAACAATCCGTCGCTATATTGGAATGCCTCGTCGGGGAACTAGGTTTAGAATGCTTCATTCTGCGACTGTGTTTTTTTATTATACCGACGGATGATTCCGTCGGCAAAATTAAATTAAATCCACCTGTGCGACCGCTCTCCCTCTCTTCTTCCCCCGACGCTGCTTATCTCTCATCTTTCTCTCCTCTCCTCCGGCGGCCTCGTCTTCCATGTCCGACCAGGTGCTGCTACTCCGACGACGAGAAGGTGCGTCCTCTCTGGCGACATCGACGGGCGTCTCTCCTTTGGTGGATCCGAAGGTAAGAAATTCGTGGGTTGTCGTGGGTTGGGTTTATTTGGATGTGTTTCTGGAATGATTTTTGGCATTTCGTTTGGGAACTGATGTTTGATTGATATTGTGTGAAAGTTTTGGATGTTTATGTTGGCTAGAATTAAAGGATTCGTGTGTAGATAGGGTTGAGTTGGTTTTGCTCGCAAGGTGTTCGATGAAATGCATGAATGATGAATAAGCTAGCTTAATGCCTTGTTTGGATGAATATGCTTAATGCCCGCAAGGTTTTTTAATTTGTTGCTTATAATGAAATATATTTATAATTATTGAAAAATTAATAATTTTATAAATCATTGAAAATAATTTCGATTAATTACTTATAAATATAAAATATGTTGATAAAAATTAGTTATAATATAGATCATATAATAACTAAATATGAGTAAAAAGTTTGTCATTGTTGTTCCTAATATTTGATATCAAATACTAGCATGATTTTTAACTTAATTAATCTCATTCTTAATGATTATATACTAA
>JANZLF010000221.1:22234954-22246182 GCA_026546835.1 Erythroxylum foetidum
ATCAATATTATTATTATGATTCTTAAATATAGTTTTAAACCACGACACTGTTCATGATTGTCATTATCATTTTTATTATTATTGTTATCTTTTAATTTGCATTTTTATTTTTATGATTTATTATTATTATTATTATTATTATTATTATTATTATTATTATTATTATTATTACTATTAGTCGTAGATGTAGATGTACAATTTTTATTATCAAGCATCATTATGTATTTATTATTATTATTATTACTATTATTATTATTGTTATTATCATTGTATATTTTGTCTTTATCATAATTCATATTTATTATTATGAAACATTTTGTGTCTATTTTGTTATTGTTATTAATTTAGTGTTTAGTCTCATTCTAATCTCCATGTTCAATTCGTCCTCAAACCGTCTACATTTATCTTCCTTTGTTGGGACCAATATAGTTGCATACCCCATTAGCTTGTTGAATTTTGTTTCATACTCTACCATTATGAGCGTGCCTTGCTTCAAGCCTAAAAATTCTTTCATCTGCCGATCCATATAAGTCTTCGGCATATAGTTCTCTCCAAACACTCTCAGAAAATCTTTCCAAGTCAAATTACAAGGTCTGGCAAAACTGCCTGGAGCAGTCTTCCACCACTAGTATGCAAGACCTTGCAGTAGTGAGACCGCTTAATCAAATCTTTCATTTGCCTCACAGTCCATCTGGTCAAACACTCTTCCAGTTCTCTTTAACCACCCTTCTGTCTCAGCTAGATCTGTACTTCTATAGAAGTTTACAACCCCTTGCTTTCTCAGCTTATCATATCGTCTTTCTCGCCTTTTCAGAATTCTCACAGGCATTTGTGCAAACTCAAGTATAGGAGACTCTAAGTTGGCTCTTACAAACTCCATATTAGCTGACTCTCCAATTTGATCTCCTATGGAAGGTGACCAATAACAAAAAAAAGTGTGATCACTATCTAAATATCTCACTATTTATCATATCTCAACTCATATTTGTCCATAAAGATGTCAAACCATGCTCTGATACCAAAAATGCAACATCCCACTACCATAAGGTATATACCCGAACATCCATGGACATTCAAGTACATATCCTATGATAATGGTATGTTAGAGCAAAACAAATCCAACTTATATATGGCATCAACTAACTTATTTAAAAGTCATCAAATTTTAAAAACCATTCATTGTATTCATTCATAAAAGCTTACATTGTTTTCCATTAAACAAATATTTACAAAACCTCATACAAGTTCTAGCAAAAACTACAAAATAAAAGCTATAACTCTTCTGATGTCAGCTGACAGATCTCTAAGCCATAACTTGGTCCAAAATGTTACTCTAATTCAAAATAAGATACTAAGTCTCCTGTCTCGTACCTGAAAAGTGACGTTGTAATTTTTATGAGTTTTGTAAACTCAATGAGTGAACCATCAATGATGATTTCACCCAGATCACATACACAATTCACATATTTCATAAATATTCATTCCGAATATGTATGTCCTAATACTCATTTTATCATGGCACATAATGTAATCATTGCAAATCAGAACATATATATATACAAATACAGATGCATATAAGACTTCAGATTCATTATTATTGTTGTTACCGAGTGCCTTTCACATGCATATACAGATACTGATTCATTGGGCTCAGTCAGAACAGAATCACGGAGCATAGCTCTATGTACAGAATCAGAAATCACGGAGCAAAACTCTACGTGTAAGTGCTTTCATACTAATTACTTCGATCATAACGCCTTTATTTTAGCATGCATTTTATGAAATGCATCATCGAATATCCCATATATGACAGTCACATATAATGCACAATCAGAACCTCATAATCATCAGACCTAAGTCCGACATTCAACTTTTATTGAGAATACAAATATCATTCAGAATTTCACAACAATTTAGAGCACTTCCAATACATATCCAAATATTAAACTCCTCATACTTAAAGTCCATAATTCATAACAAATCATAAATAGTTCATAATTGGAAGTCAAACAAATTCAATCAATCCTAGGAAAATCATCTAGGTTGACCCATAGTACGCTCCAATATGCTATTGCCTGGATGGTCCGGCAATGTCTGACTGGCATCCAATGTGCCCCTCTATATCATACAAAACACATTTACAAATATCACACTTTTGTACAAATGTATAAGTATTCCTTTATGCACATCTACTTATATAAAATATGCACAATGCATGTTCAATGACCATTCCAGGTATCTTATTGTGATCCTTATAATCAAATCATTAAGATATCAAAACCCTCATTAATACCATTTGTACTTATAATTTGGACCAAAATTAAACAATGTGAAATCAATTTCATAACCTAATTGTCCACTTCAGATTTTTCTAACATATATATGGGTCAAATTTGCATAATTAATCTGATAAGGTAAATGACAAAATTAGGCAATACTTCCCTCTAGAAAGTTATTCTCCAATGTCTTAAGTTTCTAATGACACTAAAATCATTTAATTTGGTTCAATAATAGGAAATTTATACCTCAAACAATTTCAAACTGTTCTTATTTTGAAATAATATGCTATACTCAACTTCCATCCAGAAATTGAACATCTTATAGACTGAATTCCTTCTTCAAATTATTTGTAGTCCTATGTCTCTAGTTTACTCCAAATCAAAGATCATCTCATTTTAATATCTAGAGAAGAAGTTATGGTCAAAAGAAATAGGACTGATTAGTTTGCGTGCACATCCTATCTGAGAACACTGTATCATGATGTGACAATTAAACATCGTGCAACCATCAACTCTCACGAGCATGAGGGAGAAAACTCACAGGTGTGAGTAACTCACGGGTGTGATAGGGTGTGACAGAGAAGAGTCACCGGTGTGACAGATAAGGAAAAAATGTTGTACTATTTGAGAACACCCTCAGTCAGAGCCATCCCACGTTTTTCACTTTATCTCTCCCGAATGATTTTAGATGGCTAAAATTTCTAGTAGAGATGAAGAGCAATGTATTATGAATCTATTGTTTCAAGAATAAAGTCATGAAGAAGTTATAACAAAAATATTGAAGGATGTTTAGAACAAACTTTCAAAAAAATGTTGAAGGTCACAATCGTGCATCTACATGATTGTGAGCTCCATCTGAACCCGCGAAGTCACGGTCGTGCTGAAGCATGATCACAACTTTGCTATTTCATTAGAGATAGCACGATCGCGACTCACAAACTACTTCCTTCACCGTATATTTCTTCTTCTCTTTCCATTTTCTCCAGACTAACACAATCCTTTTCCAACTTATTTTCTTCTAACTCATTAATTATGCTTGTCTATACTCACTATAACTTCTAAACAATTTAGAAATAATCATAAACTTCAAGCATCACAAATCCGAACCTTCATTTTCATATTCTCTCACTATTGTAAATTTTCTAATTCTTATGCTATCACCAAGAACACAACTTTTCACTTTCATTATCACTTTCACTTCATTTAACTCCTACCACAATTTCAAAATTATCCAAAACAAATCAAAATGTAAGAATACACACTAAAACCAAAAATAGAGCATATTCGGGTAAACACTAATTCCAAAACTTTCATTTTTTTTTGACTTACGCATCTAGAGCAAAAACTTCATTTCATTATAAACTTTACGTTTACATACTATTTCCCTTAACACTGCATCACTTAAGCTTTTTCCCTTAATTCTAAACTCATTCAAATTCGCCTTTGTAACACTTCATATATTTTCATGCATGAACAATACATCAACCATATACGTAATCTTCTCAACCATAACAGAGACATATATTTCTTCATCAACTTATGTAAATTTTCATATACCTCAATCTAGAATCCATTCAATACAGTGTTAAACAATTCCTAATTCTCAAATCTATCATCAAAATTATTCGTCACCATAATCACAATTCTCAAACCGATGCGTGCATGTATATAGTTGCATCATAAAAATACCATTAGAACTACTTACTTGGTTCAGCTATTCTTCCCAGCAGTAAGAATAACTCACTCACACCTAACAAGAATAACAATTCAATATTCAGTGATGGACAAGGAACAAAGACAAAGTTCTCTGCTGAATGTTTTCAATGAATATCAAAAGCTACAATTATTCTTTACTCAGAACCAACTTCGTGGATATTTGCACGTATTACATCTATCACTAAACCCAATCATCCACTTATCACCATAGATACACCATTTGTCACAATACAAACTAGCCATTTGTCACATATATATTATTGCCACGTGCTACTATATAATTGGCCCATAAATCAATATTTTCTCAAAATTCACCAAAAATTCCAAAATACCCTAAACATACCAAAATTGTCAAATCACATTTTAATCGCATTTAATAACACAATTATACCCAGAAAATGTCAATAAATGCATGTACAATCATATGAATGTGCAAAAATATGCATGTCACATTTATCTTATGCATGGCGTGCATTTTCCTAATTTCTCAATATTTTCTCATAATTCACAATTCTAGCCTTAACATGGGTAATGGGATGCTATAACGTAGATATCTAATGCATTAAAAATCTAAGGTTCTTTAACAACTATGAGCCAATTACCCTCTTTAAAGTTCCCTCTCTTAACCTTTTTAACCTCTATTCCTTGTTCATCTTAGCCTCCCCTTACTTAACTTCACCCTCAACCTTAGCCATTTCTTAATGGTGGAAAGCAATCCTTCTTTAGTTCCCCTTAAGTTTCCTTTGAAGATGGTATGCTTGCTCCTCCTATACTCATAGCTCTTGGTAAGTAGTTGGGGACCCTACCTCTATAAGGAATCTTATTTTCCTCCCTATACTTGTTATGGAAGAAATTAGCATTATAACTCCCCTTTAGAAGTCCTAAAAATAGAAGCTTCGAAATGGGTTACATCATTGGTTTTTTTTTTTGATAAGAAAAGAGTTACATTCCCTGTTGTGAACTCATAGGAAGCTAAACACCAGAAGTTTTGATTATCTAAGGTCCTTATTGATGAACAAGGATTGTTTATATTCAAGTTTATCTCTAAAGCTAATATGGAGAAGAATTTGAAGTTAGGCCTTTGACATATAAACTATGAACCTCTCATTATTTAGAAAATGAGGCTAGGACTCTAGGTGGAGAAATTTAAGTCAAAGTATGTTCCCTTATAGATCAACATACATATTATTCCTCTTACGTACTGGTAGATGATTAGACTAAGTTACCTTACAAGTTTCACAAGGAAATATTTATGCATGGGTGAAGAAATAACATCAATGAAGCATATGCCATTATATTTTGAGGCTAATGTTGATATGGAGCTTGTAAATTCTATTTCTATAATGTGCTTGAATGAAAAGGAGGTAATGATGGAAGATATACTTATGGTTACTTACCATTGCAGAACTCCATCTAGGCATCAAAAGAAGAAATGGATACTTATAGGAAAGAGATTTGCCTCATAGGATTAAGTGGAGTTGATAGGGTTTGAAGTAAAAAGTTAGAATTCTTAAAGGTCATTTCCTCAATGATGAATGTAGGAATTAGCACATTTAAGTTTGAGAACTTAAAGTATGACTAAGAAAAAATAAGGTAGTAAAGGATGTTTAAGAGGCGACAACTCATTTAAAGTTTTAATGGAAACATTATCCATATTTGGTAAATAGTCAGGTATCTTGGTGAATCAGAGCAAGAGTCAATTACGTGTTTCAAAGGAATCATTAGGTTTATCCAATAGTCTCATGAGCTTAACTGGACTGAAACTATAAAATCTATGTTTCATTTATCTTGGCATCCCAGTTCCACATAAGAGTATCTTATTTAGAAAATGTGAGCCTTTTTTTGATTCAATCCCTATGAAGATTAGCCATTAGAATAATAAATTCCTTCACTTTATAGGCAAGCTTCAATTCGTTCTTTCTATACTTAATAATAAGCACATAAATTAGAGCTGCCATCTATTCTTACAAAAAAAAATGACCAAAGAGAAAGAGTATTATGAAGAGCTTTAGATGGTTAGGAAAAGTTGATAACTTCAAGGAGGCAAAGGTGAAAGGGAAAGAAGTATGTATACCAAAGGAAAAGGAAGATTGGACATCAAATCTATCAAACTAACTAATGAAGTTCTTTTGGCAAAGAGGATTTGGAAACTTTTAAAGGAAAAAGAATCAATATGGCTACGTTGGATGTACTCGTACGTAATTAGGGACAAAAGTTTTTGGTGTATCAAGTGTAAAATAAGCAACACTTGGAAGCTTAATCAACTTTTAAGGCTAAGAGATATAATGACTACAAAGATGCAAAGTATAGTTGGAAATCGAAGAGATTCATGGTTCTAGTTTGATAATTGAAACTAGCTTAGACCTCTCTTCAAAATACAATGTTTGGATAGCCTAAAAAGAATGTTTCCTTACTCTGATAGAGTGTTAGGAGTCATATAGGAAGATAATGGAGATGTAGACATTGAAGTTTTGAAATTATAATAAGGAATGCCCCCACTTGTAAGCAAGGGTGGATGAAGAAGATATGATTAATTGGAGAAGGATCAGTTCAAAGCAATTCACAAATAAATTATGCTCTGCAATGCTTAGCGACTAGAGTGCCATGGAGGAAGTTGGTATGGTTTAGCAACTAACCTAAAACCTCTTTCAATATATGCAAGTTTTGTGACCAAGTTTAAAAGATACCGGACTACATTTTGATGAATTGTCAATATACCATCAACTTTTAGAATTATGATTAGAATAAATGTAGAGTATAATGTTTAATTGAATGCAAGTTATATTATGAGTGAAGCAAGTTATATTTACACACAAGAGTTACTAACATTTTATTCAAGCGGTACCCAATTATAGAACTTATTCCTTTTGGAAAAAAAGAACAAGAAAGTTTCTCAAGACACAAAGCCTGAGGTACAAGACCAATGCTAAAACCTTTTTATGAGAATAAGAGAACTCATTCTTGTAAAAAGACTGAGAAAATGAGCCAGGCTTGCTTGATACTAGCAAGTGATCGTATAAGAAGGGAAGACCAACTAAGGTGAATTGCATAACAGTCATGCGCATATATATGAGAACATATTAACGTTGGATTTGGTTGATGTCTTCGCAGGTGGAGACAAATAACAAAATACAAAAATAGTATTTGGTTGCTGGCACTACCCATTTTTGTTTCGACGTCAGCTCACAAAAATACAAATTTTTTATTCCTTCCAAAACTATGACACAACTTTCTAGTACCTATCACACAAACAAAAGATGCACAGTTTTGGACAAAAATACCCCCATATTATTAATAATATTCCACACATGTCTAAGAGTATAAATAGCAATAAAAAGAGACCACTTTTCTCATTTCTTCACTAGACACTTTCTCTCTATAATAAACGTTCTTCTCCTATTCGTCTCTCTAGCAATAAATGCACACTTTCTGTATTCTAATTGGCTGTCAAAGGTGTTCTTCATTTTTGTTGTTGTTGCTATTTTCGTGTTTGTCAACTTGAAATCTACATGATTCATGTCATTTTATTTAATTTTCAAATTTGGGGGAGTCACAGTAAATCCCTAATTTTAACAATTGAAGTTTTTGTGTTTTTTATTTTCTATTTTGAGTTTCTTTCTTTATTTGGGTTTCAAATTTTTGTATGCTCTATTTTTTGTATTTTCTGTTTTGATTTTTTGATTATTTTTGTATTTGTGTTTTTAGTCATTATATTTTTTATCTGTGCAGACATTTTTTTATTTACAAAAATGGATAACAAGGATCATGATGCTATGTTTAAGTATCTGAGTTTTTCTAAGCTTTAGAATGGGGAATTGGATTTTATGAGAATGGTCATGTTGCTATGTTTGTATGTATACACAAAAAAATTGAGTAGGAGTGAAAATGCTATAGGTAATAGGGCATTGACCGTCCTAACTAGGCAAGCTAATATAGATAGGATTTTGAATGAGGGTGATAGGAATAGCCAATGGGATTTAAGGATGGACTTAAATGCATTTACATTGTTATATCAAATGCTTCAAGTCCATGGTGGGTTGATGAATAATGGCCATCTGCCTATTAAAGAAAAAGATTTAATCTTCCTAAGAATACTAGCACAAAATGAATCTAATAGAGTAGTACAAGTTAGGTTTATGAGGTTAGGAGAAACAATAAGTTAGGTCTTCCATAGTGTGTTGAAGGTTATACTAAAGCTTCAACATCTATAGTATGTCAAGCCCACACCAATTCCTAAGGATTGTACATACAATAGATGGAAATGGTTTAAGGTTAGTAAATTTAATGAGCTAAAATAAATTGTCTAATTTCACTTTTTTAAAATACTAATATAGAACCTTTTTATTGTTTGAATTTTGTTAAAAGGGGTGCCTTGGTGCTCTAGATGGGATCTATTTAAAAATAATAGTTCCCCATGTAGACAAACCCAGATATAGAGGTAGGAGAGGAAAAATATGCACTAATGTGTTAGGGGTATATGATAAGAACTTAAATTTTGTTTTGTTCCTACTGGATGGGAGGGTTCAGCATCTAATTCCAGGGTTCTGCATGATGTTGTTACTAGGCCTAATAGACTTCAAGTTCCAAGGGGTATGTAAGATAAGAATTTTCAGAATTTTGTTAATGTTTTTAAAGGTTTGATTAAAACAACAATAGTATTAGTGTCATTTGTTTATAAGAAATTACTACTTAGTAGATGCAGGCTATACCAATGGTCCTAGCTTTCTTGTACCTTTTAAAGGCACAAGATACCATATTCAAGAGTGGGAAAGTGATGGAAGGGCACCTAGGAACCCAGAAGAGCTCTATAATAAGAGACACTCATCTGCCAGAAATGTGATTGAACATGCATTTGGTTTACTAAAAAAAGATGGAAAATTGTCAGAAATCCATCTTTTTATCCAGCAACCACTAATGTGCACATAATTCTTACATGCTACCTTCTGCATAACTTTATTAGGTTGCATATAACTTATGATCCAGCATAGCTTACTCCTTTTAAAGCTGAGGATATGCCAATTGGAGAAGATGCACCTTTCCCTAAATTTATTGATCGTGTTGAGACAAGTAATGAATGGAGTCAAGGGATAGAGGATTTAGCTAAGAACATGTTTGATGATTGGAGAAGAAACCATTAAATTGGGAATTTTCATTTAGTTAATGGTTTGGGGTATGCCATTGCATGATTTAGGTGCAATGTCAAGAGTTTGGACTTCAGATGAAACAGAAGCATTTGTGACTTTTATGGAGGAGGTAGTTGTTGCTAGCCATAGAGCTGATAATAGGCAATTTAAGCTTAGTACTTTCCAACTTCTTGCTACAAAGATGGTTGATAAGTTTCCTGATTGTAGCATTGAGAAGAGGCATACCAAAAATAAGCACAAAAGGTTGAAGGACAAATATCATAAAACCTTTGACATGTTGAAATGTAGTGGGATTGCTTGGAATGAAAGCAAGAAATGTGTTGAGGTTGACAGCAAGCAAGTGCTAGAAGAATGGTCAAGGATAATTTTTTTATTTTGCTTTGTTGGTTGTTTATATAAGCATATTAATAATAATATGTTTGTCATGCTGAAGTTTTCTGATTTTTTTTGCAGAGACACCCCAACAAGTACTACAGTCTTGGAAAGCCTTTCCCACTTTACTCTAGACTTGAGTTTGTCTATGGAAAAGATAGAGCCACTGGTGTAGGAGCTCAAGATATTGTAGATGCTATTGCTTAGCTTGAAACTGATGAAACTGAAGGTGATGCACCAGCTGCTCCAATAGCTCCTGTTGCCCCAACAGATCTAACAGGCCCATCAGCCACTCCTTCTCCAACTGCTTCAGCCCATCTCAATGGTTCTGTCAACTCTGCCAATAACACAGAAGGGAAGCAACAAAATAAAGGGAAAAGGAACATGAGGGATATTGAAGTGTTAGAAAGACTTGCTGCCTCTTTTGATCGTGCCATTGACAATAGTAGAGAGAATGCTAAGATCATTGCTAATGCCAATGTGGGACAATTTGGAGCTAAGCTAGGTGAAGAGCTTAGGATTTCGAGGTTCTCCACCAAAGAAGTTGTTAGGACTACAAGGATCTTCTCAAAGAATGCTCATGCTGGGAAGCCTTTATAGGGTTTAACTGCAGATCATAAACAGGCTTATGTGAGGAGCCTATTAGATGCTGAACTCTGACTTATCCTTTATTTCTTAATTAGTAGGTTATGATACATTATTATATGGTAATGTAGGATGCTAACAATGCTTCTAGCTTAACTATTTAACAATACTTGTAGTGCACAGTAATTTTTTGGTTGTGACCTATCACTTTCGAGCTCGCTTTGTATGAATGACGAATGGTTAGTTTATTAACTTTTTAATGTTTGTCATTTATGTACGTGTATGAATGATGAGGATATGATTTGTTTTCTAGTACTATGGGCAGATACAATTTCTATGTTGTATTTGTTAGATGTCAAATTGGTATTTTTACAAATTGGGATAATGTTAAATTGACAACTAAGGGGTTTCATATTGTTAGATTCAAGGGGTATTGGACTTTGGTTGAAGCATATGTAGGAACATCCCGGGGTGAGCATCACATGCCCACGGTGCGGAATTTAAAATTTTTAGTTCCGGGACATTCCCGAAGCCAGGATCCATGTGAAGTTACAAACAATCAAACCATAACGACCAACGGAGACCGTCTCTAACGGTATCCACGCAGAGGTCGGAAAACCTAACCGGGACAAACTCTTTTGACCCGGGAATAGCTAGACTAAAGAGAAGAGTGCTAGCTCTTACCTTAGCCTTGGAGAGCAAGTAGAGATGACTTTGTGGAGCCTTGGAGAAGAAGAAGCAATCTTGAGTGGATGAAATGAAGAAGATGAAAACCAATTTCCAAGCTTAACAATTAAGCAAGTTTCGGTTCTTCTCTTCTTTCCCACGACCAAGCCAAGCTTCAATACCTCTTCTATGTTTATTTAACACTTAAATACAACATAGAAAGCTTTGGTGTAAGGGCATCCACGTGAGAGGCATGGAGAATGCCTTAAATTGCTAAATAATCATTAGGTTTGAAAAGTCAAACCTATAAAACTTCTCCACTTGGTTCTTCCACCGAAATCCTCATATATATATATAATTAATTAATTCTTAATTAATTAATTAATATATATATATATTTGCTGAAGAGGTCCAGTCAAACTGGGGTCGGTCCTACCGGCCTGCCGGGCCCCGCCGGCGAAAAATC
>JANZLF010000221.1:22250482-22269999 GCA_026546835.1 Erythroxylum foetidum
ATGAAAAGATCAAAATGCAACCTACAACTTTCATGAAGGACAGAAAAATCAATTTGGCCTCTAAGGGAGTCAAAAACTACTTCAAAATTTCTGTCCACTAACGATCATCCCAAACAGTAACAGAAACTTTTAAAAATTATAACTTCATATTCCATGGTCCAAATTTTCCATACTTTACATCAATGGAAAGATAAAAATATAATCTAAACTTTAATGAGCACTTAAAGGCAATTTCAACCTCTAACTAGGTCAATTTTTTAATCAAAGATTCTGCCAGAAATTTGTCATCCTAAAACAACATTCAAATTTCAAAATTTCACATCTTCCAATTTCCACAATAAAAAATAACATATTATACATCATTGTAAAGCTATGCAATTTCTATATAACTTTCATGTAGATCACTTTCTCCAATTCAAACCACATCAGTACAAAATTGGCCTCAAAGCACAATATATACAAACTTACGCCAATAAGCATTTTAAAAAACAAAGCAAAAATAACTTAAATTCGAAAGATCATAGCTTTCAATCCCCATATCGAAACACGTCATACTTTATAGATATAGAAAGCTATCAACAGAAGCTACAACTTTCATGAAGACCATTTTATCAAATTCTACCTAAATCAAACCAAAAAAATTCATGAAATTTTTAGCTCAAAAAGTCAACTCTGCTACTATTCATCCCAAAAAGTCAGACTTGCAATTCCCTAAAATTTAACACTTTTACTATTCATTTCTTGCTTTTTAACTTCCATTCAACTCAATTATTCACTATAATTGTCATGGTATCCTTATACACACAAATTTATTCAAAATTTCTAGGTCATCAAAAGCCAAAATCCGCTTCTTTTCATATCAATTTCATTTAGCTCTAAAACTCCCACAACACATACATACTTAAAAACACCCATTTAATTTCATTTAATATTTTTAAATTCACTAAAAGATTGGGATCCAACACAGTCTCTTCTTCTTATGACACTACATGGTTGGCACAACTAAAAACATCTAAGCATTAATGTTTTTGCTCATTGCATGTTTTTAGTAATGCATAACTAAATGAATGCTTAGATGTTTTTAGTAATACCAAAAGAATCAAGTCATAGGTGTGCAATCAAATTAGTCACGGCATGACTGTGCATAACTAAATGTCCAAAAATGTTCTCCAAAGTCTTTAAGTTTATAATGACACCAAGATCGTACAATTTGATTCAGTATTCTAAAAGTTATACTCAATTTACTTTAGACTTTTCTTTGAACTATCTGTACTCTATATTCAACATCAACTCAGATTTTGGAATTCTTAGGGACAAAAGTAAAATCTGATCTCTTCAAAAAATTTGTAGCCATATCTCTCTATTTTAATTTAAATTAAGAATCATTTCATTTGGATACCTACTGTTCAAAATACAGTTAAAATACCAAAGTATGTTTAGTGAGATCATCTCAGTTTTTCATATTCCATTTCTTCTCAACATTTTCATCTTAAATTCAACAATTAATCCATTTCATATGGCTATAATTTTTGGTGGATATGAAGAAAAATGTGTTATGAGTCTATTGGTTCAAGAATCAAGTCATTTGGATGTCGAATGAAGAAGTTATAGCAATAAGATCAAAGGATGCTCAAAAAATCCTACGAAGTCATTCACGACCTTTATCAGAAGAATAACGATCATGCAAAAATAGGATCGTGCTTTCTTATCTTCTTCACTGAACAGCTTCTTCATCTTTTTCCCTTCTTTCTTTCATTTTTTTTCCAAATTTACTCACTCCTAATTGAGCTATTTTACATTTCTATATCCAATACAATCTCTAAACAAATCATATTCAAACTTACGCTTCAAACATCAAAAATCCGAAACTCCACATATACTTCCTCTCTCTATTGTAATTTTTCAGAATTTTTATTCTCACTTCAGTCTTCTTTAATTAACACATATGACACTCATACCAATTCGTCTAACTTCAGTTTAGCTCAACAACACACAACAAATCAAAATTTCAAAATTCACACTTAAACATCAAAATCCGATTCTCATATATACAAATTTCATTTTCTGCATTTTGTTTATCTTTCTATGTCCAACTGACACAATTTTTTCCCATTTCTACTCTTTCATTTCTTCTAAAGAACTTATCAATTCATCAACTCTATATCACTACTTCACAACATCTTACTCATTTAAATTCATTAAACTCATTTTAATCCATCTCTATAACCGTTCCACAAATTCACGCATTAACAATAAAATCACAATTATAAAAATATTTAATGTAATTCATTTTATTGTTAACGTGTACGAATTTTTTCTATTCAATAGCTCATTTTGTTTTATTTTTAGGTTCCTCATTTTTTTTAATTCCTTATTTATAGGTACAATTGAAAAAACAAATTATTTGTTTTAAAATAATCAATGAATTGCATATTTTCAATCATATTATATTGCAAAGGTACTTTGGTCATTGACATTATCTTTTATATTCTGTCAACTGCAACCAAACATATTTTTATCCTTGAGACGCATAATTTTACCTGTTTTGTCCATTACAACCAAACGCATCACTATCTCTAATTTTTGTTCTGTTCTGTCTCCAAATTTTTGTTTGTTTCATTTCATCTCAGTATATGGATCACAGCAACCAAACGCAGTGTAAATATTAATGAGAGTCATTTTCAGTTGCTATACTAATCTATTGAGAACATTGGGTTGTTTCAAGCCTTTAAGTTTTGACTATAATTTTTTCTGCAGTGAGGCATCAGATCGTCTATACCACTAATTCTGTAACTATTCAGTGCCACAACAAAAATGTCAACATTTTTATTTAAACCAACTTCTCCTCTCGACTTCATGCTCATCTAAGCCAAGCCAAAGTTGGTTTCTTCTTTTGATTTTGCTTCCCACTTTACTTCTTCCATCCTCCACTCTTTCTCTCCATCAACTACTTACGTACGGTTTGCAACTATTTTTCAATAAGAGCAAGATCTCTTAAAGCCTTGACAGCAAGTTCAAGATGTCTTTGTGATCCAAGTCGTTTGAATGGTGGCATTGTGATTTAACAATTTAGGTTACTCTGTCTCCGTACTCTGGGATTTTGAGGCCTGATTTGTGCTTTAAGCAAACAAGAGCCTTGAAGACTTTTGAGGATTCGGAGATCTAGGTTTTGGTTGATTGGATATGGGTAGCTCACATGTGCTTTGAGGCAATTCCTTCTCCTCAATACATCGGCTTCATGGTTGAAGCTCCTCCTTTTAAGTCTGCCCTTAAGGTTTTCATCTATAAAGTTGGTATCCTGAAGACTTACCTTCTCCACTTAGACCTGTAAATGAGTTGCCTGAGACCTTCGGTGCTGCTTCAATTCCTTATGACTTTCATCAATAAAAGCATACACTCTCTGTATCTTCCTTTGCTCTATATTCGTTATGCAGGTAGCGTAACCAAAGTGTCCCCACACTTACATTAAATACTTAATCCTTTCTCCTTTTTAAGCTTCACACTCACTTTAGTGGTTCTTTGTTAGTTTTTCGTTTATCTTTTCTCCATGTCCCAAGAAGCTTTTCCTTTATTCATCTTCGATTCTCCTTTGTGCTTTATTTAAATCTTTTTTTTGGAGAGTTGACCCTTTTGTTTACGAGTGCTCAACTTGTTGAAACTCTTCTTAGTATGTTCTTTGTTCTTTTTGATTAATTTTCCTAATCTTTATGGAATATGGTCTAGTCTGTAGTAAATGTTTATTTCTTTATTATTCTCATCTTTGTTTGTTGATTTCTTGATTTTGGAGTGTTTGAGTTCACTAAATGCGTCAAGTTCTTTCATTAGTTACATACTCTTAGTTTGTTGGTGTCTTAAGTAACTGAAGACTGTTTTTCGCTTGCTTTGTTGTTTACAAGGATTTGCCTCATTGTCTGTTTCCGAGTTGAGATGGTGTTTTCCTTTTCTAACTTGATCGATTTCTGGTAACTATGTACTTATCACCAAGTTAATATATATTATGGGTTTTCTTTACTAAATCGACTTGCTTATTGGTGTGACTTTGGAGAATATAGTTTTCCTGATTCTGTTATAAGTTATGAATTTTCAGATCTGCTCTTATTAAGTCAAATTTTGAAGTTAACATCTTTTCTCGAAATGTTCTGTCTATGTGTCCCTATTCTCTTAGTATTTATTGCTGGGTATTGATTGAGTGATATGTATCTATGGACAGAGTGTTTCTGCTAAATAAGAAATTTCATGAATATGTAACCTTATCAGTAGCTTTGTTTGGTTAATGAAGTTATACTATCAGATGAATTTGTCTCATTCTGGCTGAAGGTGAACTGCAGCTGACTTTTTTTTAGGTATGCGGAAGGACAATATGGCTAGTAATGGTGGAGAAGGTGTTGTGAGGCCATATGGACATCCTCCTATCCTTAACGAGAGGATCCTTTCATCCTTGTCACGGAGATCTATTGCTGCTTATCCTTGGCATGACTTGGAAATTGGTAACTTTTCCTTTTACTACATAACCCAAAGTATTCTTCATTCTATGAAGTGTTAATAAGATAAGTTGTTGTTTAAATTCTACACCTTCCATTGATTATATTCAATCTTTTAATTTGTTCAAGAGTAGGTGCTCCAGTTTTCAACTGTGTAAGTTTGGTTTTCTTGAGGACTACTTGTTGCATGATTGAATAGAAACAAGACATTACCTCTTTATTTGGTGCGCAAGCCACTTGTGCAATTTATTCTTAACAAAACTAATTTAAATAGCACTAATTTAATCATGTACATGAAACATTAGCTGCTACGGTATCAAGTCTTTACATTCATCAAGACTCGAATTCTTTATAAATTAAGATTCTAAATAGTCTGAAGATGTAATGTTGAATCTAAATGGCAGGTGGTGGAAATTGGTAAAGGCAGCAAGGTCAAATATGAGCTTGATAAGACAAGTGGGCTCATAAAAGTAAGTTATTTTCCTTTTCTTCCTAACTCAAATAATTAATCAGAGTTTTAATCTTCTTCACCGAATGTTATATGATATGACAAACTTCTTTCATTTTAAGTATGATATGTTCACCATAGATTGTGTATCTAGGTAGACTGGTGATGCTTATCCATCTCTTCGTTCATTTCTTTAAGTAGATTTGTTTTATTGTTGCTTAAAAAAATTGATGAGTATGCCATTTGCATTTGTTGATGGATTTTAAGTTTTACCTATCATACAATTCTGTAACGATGGTGTTCTAGATTCCTAAGAATTAACTAGAGTCATAATTTCTACCGATGTTATGGTGCCCTCATTTCAGTTGGTGTTTTGAAATAATGTTCCCCTTCTTTCTCAGTATTCCCCATGATGTTTGCTTGAATGTTTGTGAACTTCTTGCGATTTATTAAATAAGGTGAGAATAATAATGGCTCCATTCTTTAAAATGGGTTAATCGTATACTCTACTCATCAGTTGTTTATCCACATAATTATGGCTTTATGCTACGGACTCTGTGCGAGGACAGTGATCTTATGGATGTTCTATTACTGATGCAGGTAATGTTTTGCTTCAACAGTTCTCATATACATTTTCTTTCCAAATTTATTAATTAACTAGTCACTATTTTCCTCTCCTGTAGGAACCAGTGCTGCCTGGTTCTTTCCTTCGTGCTTGTGCTATAGGTTTAATGCCCACGCTTGACCAGGTAACATATCTTCATCTTCCTGCCTAAGTTTTACAATTTGATGATAATGCCAAGAAGGTAGCGGCAGAATGCAATATACTGACTTTATCATTGTTGCTAAATTATGGTTCAGGGAACTGAAAGTTCTTTGAGTTTCGTGTTAAAAGACATAAAAGCTTCCAATCTTTCATCTACAAAGATCCCCTTCTCATATTCCTGAAGATGTACAGGTAAATAACTAGAACTTTTATTGCAGGGCAAAAAGGATGACAAGATTATTTTTATTATGTGCTGATGACCTTGAATTCCACTATTAAATAGACATTAAAGAGCTTCCCCCTCATCGCCTGGCTGAAATCCGCCGATTTTTTGAAGACTACATCCAATGCTCAATCTTTCTAGAACAATCTTTCTAGAAAGGAAAAGGAAAAGGCATCGACCTAACTAAAGCTAGAATAGAGTCAATTGATACACAACAAAATTGGATTTTATTAAAACATCATATTATGGTTGAACAAGGTCTATTTGTTACAAAAAAACATGTACTTTGGTTTGGTAGTTGAACAAAATTTACATTAAAATATATGGAATATAACTATGTTTATGAGCAATGGACAATGGTAGCAGTGTAGGCTTGGCTTGTAGCATCAATGTCTCTACTCATGAGACAACATCGTATTCCTACCAAGCTCCATAGAGTTGGAACAGACTAATTAACACAGAAGATCTAAACCCATCGCAAGAACCTTAAGCTATTCATAAAAGAACACTTGTCCCACTCCACGAAGAAAATCCATTATGCACACGTGAATCATACCTTGAAGACAATCTAATACTACCAAATGTCAAAGGCTTGATTCCTTTTGACAACTAAAACACACCAAAGATCGAACAAGTGATCAACGAAATGCCAACGCACATGGCAGTTTTGAGTAATCTTCACAGTTCTTTATCCTACAACATGGGGACTGAAAATTGAATTGGGTGCTCAAACCTATCAGTCATTAAAAAACAAAGCTAAATAGAATGAGAAGAAGCTCTCAAGTGACTAGTATAATGAAGTAGCTTAATTTCATGAAAATGAAAAATGAATCAGATTAGCATGAAAGTAATTTCCGACTGAGAAGCATTGAAGTTATGCAACTGTAATGTCAAATTTATTTTCCCTCGACGTGAGAAATGTACAAGTGTGCTAAATTAATATTTACATAGCTAAATGCTTGAAACATTAGTTAGGACTCATAAAGAAGCATAATCAATCAAGGATAAACCACATTTGAACCATTTATAGGCATTGAACAAAAGTGAACTTAAGGTGAAATTCGGGTAGACCAAAAGAAAAGTAATCAACTAACTTTGAAAAATCATAACTTGAACTACAGACCTCAAAATTTAGTGATTGAAGTTGTTATCTCTTCCTCTTGATGAGCTCTAAATGCTCACCAAATATCATAGGAAGAGGAGGTCTGTGCTAAAAGTTATGTCATGCAAAAAGGGCTTCTCCCCTGGAGGTGGCCTGAAATATGCACCAATTTCAGAGAATAAATTGTACTAATTGGCAATCGAATTATGGGCCAAGAAAGGTGTCATTCTCTTCATCTATGTCTTAACTTTCAAACAAAAATTTCCTTGCTAAATTTAGACAACAATAAAGCATCGAAACCATATTTTTCCTGTAGCTACTCTATCAGACCCAACATTTCAGATACAGCACCTAAGTTTGCACATGTATAACTTCATGTAGAAAAACCAGAAAAATGCTTAAAAATATGAAAAATTTTCCTTAAGATGTCTACTTTTAGGACATACATGTCATATTTTCTTGTACTGAACATGTGTGCAGGATATAGTTGATCAACTGTACAGAGAAGCAAAAGACTTGAAGTTGTGAGAGCAACTTCCAATGTGGAAGCTAGAGCACATACCCAACTGGAAAGAAAGTTTCTAGTAAACGTATAACTACATCTCATTAATCAGAGATAATTCTTCTTTGGGAACTCTAAGAAAAAACAACTGTGATAACCATAGCAATACATTTGTACCAATCATATTTTCAATAGTGGAAAGATGTATCTAAAATCTCAATTTGACTTAGTCGGATCATATAAGTCGAGAGTACTGATCTTATATTATTATATTTCCTCTGAAATCGTCAACAATTTTAAGTGGCAAATGAAAGTTGTTTTCATGGAATCAATTAGTACAGTATAAAGTTGTTATAGCAGTATAGATAGTAAATAACTAGAAATGTTCAACCTATTGAAGAAAGAAGCAATTGGCAAGAACACCATTAGGTTATAGGCATTTGACATTTGTATAACAAACCTTGCCAACTCTAAAGTGAAACAATGAGCAATCGTCAATGTGAAGTTTCCCTGATATCGACCTATCTTGCAAACAACTTCTTCATAAGGTAATGCAATAAATTTCCTAAATGATGCCTTTTAATCTCAACAGCAAATGATCAAATTTAGTTTCGAGTCATACTAAGCTAAAGATGAATAGAAAAAGTTAACCAATGCATGTTCGAAAATTCTCTATAATTGAAATTTATTGCCACTGAATGTTAACTCTTTAGTTCCAGGGGAGAACCAACATAGAAAATTAGGAGATGGGGATCAAAAAATGAAAATTTTCAATCAAAATCCATACCTTTGATGGGTCCACCGACCATGATTATGGTGACAACTCTTTCCTTCAAGCTACCCGTCTCCAATAAAACACCAAATCTTTAAAAGCCTTCAAAGCTCCTGTTTGCTTAAACCCAGAATACCAAATCATAGAGTACGTGAGTAGTTGATGGAGAGAAAAAGAGAAGATGCATCTAAATGTAATAGAACAAAGAAAGAAGACACATCTAAATGGAAAGAAACACTGCTCTGTTTGGTTTCTAAGTTTCGTTTGTATAGAAAATGACAAATTACAAAGTTAAAAGCAAGATGGAAGAGGAGACGTTAGCTTGGCTTTTAGGTTGGCTTAGGTACCTAAAAGAGACGTTGGTTTAAATAAACACATCAATGTTTTTGTTGTAGCACAGAATAGGAAAAAAGTTAGTGGGACAGATATTCTAATACCCTGCAATGAAGCGGGACATGATCCTCTATTCAATTTTTTATTTACTAATTTTGTCTCATTTTATCTCAATAATTTATTTTTATAAGACTCATATAAATAAATACTTGAATTAAAATGGAAACAAGGATACGAGGACCAGCGAGGCTTGTGTTTCTTAACGCTTTGAGCTGATTATGATACATATCCTTTTAATTTTCGGGAAAGAAAAGTAATAATACGGCAATCCCCAAATGCAAATGACTCAACTGACCTTTTGTCAACCTACCACACCTACTCAACGCACCAACGATCCGCACTTTGGATTCATTTGATATCTCTCCAATATTCTCTCCAGTATGTAATATATGTACACTGCTTCTCACTCAGCAAAATTCCAATTGTCGACCACCACCATCAACTAAGCTGCGGAGGGTATCATGGACTATGGCAATGTCTTGGTAATCTCTTCCTCTTCTCAGTTTTATTCCTATGTTCTTCACTTTCCTGTATGCTTTCCTGTCCATGTTCGTTTACTAGGAAACATATACAAGCAAGGAACAGAGTAAGAAACAAGAAAAGTATTATGGAATCTCAGTACACTTGAATGATTATCCTATTTAGGATAATGGGTCTCTTAAGTTTTGCTAAAGCTTTTGTCCCATTGTTCAAAGCAACAACCTTTTCTTGTTGGTGTTCGGAACGGGGTTAGATGCCCTTATTGTTGGACTGCTGTCCTCTAAGTAACATGTCGTTGATTTCCATCTTAACTCGCTTCTTTTTCGTTGTCTATAAGGGATTAGTTGATTTTGTTGGTTGGTTTTTTGTGTTAAAGTTGGCTTCTTCTCCTTCGACGGTGGCTCAAATGGAGAGTGGAGCAAGAGGACAAACGAGGAGGAATCCCACTTTGATTTGTGCTCCGATCATGGCGGACATGGTGGATAAGATGGTGGTTGATACCGTTAAGGCCAAGAGTAGTGGAGCTGACCTCGTTGAGATTCGATTGGATAGTTTGAAGAGCTTCAATCCCATTGATGATCTTAACACACTCATCAAACACTCTCCTTTACCCACTCTTTTCACCTACAGGTATTTAAGCTTACTCAATATCCCCTCGTGCTATTTGTTTTCTGATATATTCATCATTCCAACTTTTCCAAGTTCAAGTGAAGAAGTCAGTTCCTTTCTCTGACCAGTGATTTAAGTTTACAACAGCAGTTGTTGAAATAGGTGCTTCTGCATTGATATCGAAACTGTTTTTTGCTTTTACTTAGCTGTTTCTTTTTAAAAAATTTCTTTGCAACAAATGTATGTACCATGGCTAAAACCATCAATGTTCTTCTAGACCCGTATGGGAAGGGGGTCAGTATGACGGTGATGAAAGCAAGCGACTGGATGCACTTCAATTAGCCATGGAGTTGGGTGCTGATTACATTGATGTTGAGCTTCAGGTTAGTTTATGTTCCCTAATCTTACCAAGGCTTTGGAATGACGTAAAGTTTTTTTCAACTGATGATTTCAGCTTGTTGACTAGTAAATTCTTTTGTGATGGTCGATAAGAAATGTTTTAGGAGATATAAGATTGTGAAGTCATTGATTATAATCTATATCATGTGGACATTTGAAGATGTCCATAACTCTTTAATACTGATCTCCTTCTCCATAAAGGTTGTCCAAGAATTTAATGAGTTGATCCGTGGCAAGAAACCAGAAAAATGCAGAGTCATTGTTTCTTCACACAACTATCAGAATACTCCTTCCGTTGAGGATCTCGGTAATCTTGTGGCAAGAATACAAGCTGCTGGAGCTGACATTGTGAAGATTGCCACTACTGCACAGGATATTACTGATGTGGCACGGATTTTCCAAATAACTGTCCATTCTCAAGTAAGTGGCTTATATAATAAGCTGAAGCTCACTGGATTTCTGCCATAATTTTCCCTATCTATGATTTAGAAGAGTAAAAGGATTTTTCCCCATGTTTTTGCTATACCCGTCAGCCTAATTTTTTGTAGTTTATGGATGATAAGTGACTGACTCTTTTGGCTTTGTTGACAAATTGTTAGTATATCCTCTAGAGATTTATGTTAATGGTTAAACAAGCTTAAAATCAAAGCATGTGCTTCAAATCTGAAATTTACTTCCTTCAGGTTTTATTCCTTAGTGGCAGCTTTTGATTCAATTTATTTGTGTTAAATGGCCTCACAATTTCATGCCATATTACCTTTTGCCTTCATATTCTGCCTCTTTGCTGGCACTACTTTGTTATTCTGTGATCATGTAAATATTGAGCCTTTTAAACTTGTGTATTCCTAAAGCTTGAAGGGATTTATTTATAGTGGCTGTTCTTATTTCAGGTTCCAATTATTGGTATTGTTATGGGTGAAAGAGGCTTGATGTCAAGAATTCTTTGTGCAAAATTTGGTGGATATCTCACTTTTGGCACCCTTGAGTCTGGATTAGTTTCAGCTCCTGGTCAACCGATGATCAAAGATCTACTGGATCTATACAACTTCAGACAAATTGGACCTGATACAAAAGTATTTGGCATTATTGGAAACCCTGTCAGCCACAGCAAATCACCTGCTTTGTACAATGAAGCATTCAAGTCAGTTGGATTCAATGGGGTGTATTTGCATTTACTGGTTGATAATCTTGCTAATTTTCTGCAGACATATTCATCCACAGATTTTGCAGGATTCAGGTTCTATTTTTATATGCCTTAACCTTCTGAAATATATGTAGCGGTTTGCTGGTTTGTTTATAGGAAAGTAACAATGTGTGTCAGTGGTTGGAGAAACCTTCCTGTGTGTTCTTAGTTGGGCATAAGCATTTTTTTAATGTTCTTAAGTGTGTCATATACTTGAATACGGATCTGTTTGGAGTGCTTGTTAAGATGGAGTCCCTTAATATGCAGTTGTACAATTCCTCACAAGGAATCTGCTCTGAAGTGCTGTGACGAGGTCAATCCGGTTGCAAAGGTAATTCTTATCTCTGGCAGAGAATTTGACAAGCTTATAGTTCTCAATCAACCTTAGCCACTCGTATGTGTGACTTGTTTTATGCATTTGGATAACGGTTTATTCTTGACAAGTTTTCAGTCAATTGGAGCTGTTAATTGCATTATAAGAAGACAAAACGATGGGAAGTTATTTGGTTTCAATACAGACTATGTTGGTGCTATTTCTGCTATTGAGGATGGCCTGCGAGGTTCTATTTTGCCTCCTTGTGCATGTTTTGATTTAATGCTTAATTTTAAAACGTTCTACATTTCATTTCCTGTCTCTTTTTGCAGTTTCACAAAATATTAGCAGTAAAACTAGTTCACCATTAGCTGGCAAGTTGTTTGTGGTTATTGGTGCTGGTGGCGCTGGCAAGGCACTTGCTTACGGTGCAAAAGAAAAGGGAGCTAGGGTTATAATTTCTAATCGCACTTATGGTGGGTTTCTTCATTTAGTTTCTTTTTCTTATAATTCCTACTTATGCATAAACATGGGTTTCGTTGAATGGTGAACATACTGTAACCTTTCTTATACACTAAGTCACAAATTTGGAGAAGAATGAGCATGCTTCTAATGTGATGAGTACATCTCCTGGCACTTACCATTGCTTTTGTACTATCTGACATCAACTTGACATAAAGATCGGGCAAAGGAACTTGCCAACGTAATAGGAGGAGATGCTGTATCTCTGGCTGAGTTGGGCAGTTTCCATCCAGAGCATGGCATGATTCTTGCAAACACGACATCTATCGGAATGCACCCAAAAGTTGATGAAACACCGATTCCCAAGGTTTCATGCTTTTCCTATTGTTTTATCTGTTGTCTATTATTTGGCATTTCATACATAACACATGTTTCAAAAGTAAAAGTTATCTTTAGGTTCATCATGGATGTTACATTCTTACACGTCTCCCTCTGTGATTGTTACTGTTGTTCCATCTTGGGGATAGTCTGATGATTACCAATGTGTCTAAAGCCAAGTGGCTTCTTATGCCTTTAGTAGCATTCCTTAGTGCTCAGCAATAGTAAGCGTAAAGGCATGATGGCTGTTATAGGACAATGAGACTGCTTCCTCTATTTGAAGAAATAAAGATATCATGAATTGATGATTTAGGGTCATCCACACATGGTGTTTCTATCATGTGCTAGGTTTTGCTAGTCTGATCCTTCGTGATAAATGGTGGAATCTTACAAATATCACCTTAACCCGATAGACGTTTTATGCTGAATAATGGATCAGTCATTCAAACGAATTTGGTTGTTGGGAATCCTGCTCTGTATGCTATAGCTTGTGATTGTCCATTGCATTGATTAAATAAACAATCTTGCGGATTGGGAAGTTAAAAAGGACTCGATTTGTTTTTGCAGAATGCTTTGAAATATTACTCCTTGGTTTTTGATGCTGTTTATACTCCCAAAATAACAAGGCTATTGAGAGAGGCTGAAGAATCTGGAGCCGCTATTGTTTCAGGCTTAGAAATGTTCATTGGGCAGGCATATGAGCAATTTGAGAGTTTTACAAACTTACCTGGTAAGATCTTAATTTTTACCTTCATGTGTATTTAACCAACCTTTTATCATTGTCATTTTGATGTGCAGCACCCAGGGAGCTCTTTCGGAAGACAATGGCAAAATATTAAGAGTAGAGCTTTTATGACATTTGAATGTGGTGGCTTGAATTCAAGCAAATTCTGTTCTGCATGGATCTAAGATTCATTTATAATCAAGAGCAAATGGAATATAAACCATGTCAACATTTCCAAGCAAGTTGGGAATATGGGAAAGCTGTTTCTTGGCATTGGGAAGAGAGTGTTAGTTATCAAATGCTACAGAGCATAGAGGTTGTATAAAGGATTGGTGGGTTGGGTTGGAAGTTGAATTTGAATATGCAGAGATTATGGTTGCCTTGCTGCATTAAGTTCGATTTATTTATGTTTTTGTGTAAACCAGACATATTCAATGCTTTTTATCGAGACGAGCTTTACAGGTCCTAAGAGGAATACAGGGGCCTTGGATTTCATATAAATAACACCCGTGTTCTTACGTGTCTCAAGTTATTAATCATTCAGGTCCAACTCAATTAGGTAAACTGCGCATATATAAAACCTAAAAGTTCCGTCTATTTGTTCTTCGGTTAAATAAAATTTGGAGGCGTGAAAAAAATTATTATTAATACCACCATAAGCATAACTCATTTCGTTTTTATAGTAAGGCGAAGCTATCTGTTCTGGCTAGAACTCCACTCTATGTCGTACAGATTGTGTTGAAGTATCAAACTGGCATGTTGGTGGACTTTGAATTAGGATGACATGCCCTCTTGCTTATTCAGAATCACCTCCAAGATTACCTCCCTGGCAAAATCGGGCTGTATTGAACATGCTCGCAAGCTGTTTGACGAATTGCTAACAAAAGACACAATCGCCTGGAATTCAATGCTGTCTGGCTATTCTCAACTTGGTCTTCACCGAGAGGCCCTCTTACTCTTTTACCAGATGCGATCCAGCAGCGCCAAGCCTGACCACTTCACTTTGACTGCAACTCTAAGTGCTTGTGCTAGTTCATGTTCGCTTGGCATTGGAGCCAAAGTTCACGCTTTCTCCATTGTTTCTGGGTATAATTCTTCTGTTCCTGTCAATAATTCTCTTATACATATGTATGGAAAGTGCTTGAACCCGTTTTCTGCTAGGAAAGTGTTTGACGAAATGGATGGGAGTAATGATGTGTCGTGGTGTTCTCTTTTGTTTGCATATACTAATTGTGGTCAGTTTGATCTAGCAAGCGAAGTCTTTGAAATGATCACTAGAAAGGTTGGTATTTCTTGGAACACAATGATATCTGGGTTTGGTCGAAATGGTGAAGTATTGTTATGTTTTGATCTCTACAGTAGGATGCGGAAGAGTTCTTATGAGCCTGACCAATGGACTTATAGTGCACTTATAAATGCTTGCACTGAATCTTTAGAATTGTTCCATGGACTTATGATGCATGCTGTTGTCATTAAGACTGGCTGGATCTCTGCAGTTGAGACGAGCAATTCACTTACAAGTTTTTATGCAAAACTTGGTTCTATATATGATGCTATGAAGGTCTTCGAATATGCTGAAATGCTATCACTGGTATCTTGGAACGCCATTATTGACGCGTATATGAAAGCAGGAGACATCCATAAAGCTTATATCACATTTCAGCATGTACCTGAAAAGAATGTTGTTTCGTGGACATCTATGATTACAGGGTATGTTAGAAACGGATATGGCGATGAGGCTCTTGGCTTCTTTATAGGCATGATGAGATATGGTTTGATCCCTGATAAATATGCATTTGGAGCCGTCCTTCATGCATGTTCAAGTTTGGCAGTTCGTGGGCATGGTAGAATGATTCATGGATGCATAATTCACTATGGTTTCCATGCTTATGCTTATGTTGGCAACGGATTAGTCAACATGTATGCTAAATGTGGGGATTTAGATGGATCTCTTTTGGCATTCCATGATATTTATGAGAAGGATTTGGTCTCTTTCAATGCTATGTTGTTTGGGTTTGGATTGCATGGAAAGGCTAGCCAAGCTGTGCAACTATATGAAGATATGCTAGCATCAGGAAAAAATCCAGATGAAGTGACTTTTATTGGTTTGTTAATGGCTTGCAGTCACTCAGGGCTCATAGAGAAAGGTGGTGCACTTTTCGCATCAATGGAGTCAGTTCATGGGCTTCCCTATGATGTTGATCACATTGCAAGCATGATAGATATGCTAGGACGAAGTGGCTACTTAGCAGAAGCAAAAGAATTGGTGAGTACGTTTTCACAAGCAGGTAAGTATAAGGCTCGCTTTTGTGAGGTTCTGCTTGGAGCATGCTCGGCGTGGGGTGAAGTGGGGATGGGGACATACTGGGGGGAGGCATTAAAGGTTTTAAAGCCTCATAAAGAGATAAGTTACGTGTTACAGTCAAATTTGTATTGTGCCAGTGGGCAATGGAAGGAAGCTGAAATGATTAGAAAGGCTATGATAGATGAAGGATTAAAGAAAATCCCTGGTTTTAGTTGGATTGAAGTGATGAATAAGGTGGCAGTTTTTGCTGCCGGAGATCATTCACATACATATATGGAAGAGCTCTGTAAGATATTGTATTTACTTCAATTAGAAATGAGACATACGTGAGTTTAAATTCATTTTGAGAACAGAAAATGTTTTCAAATGCCGGCATCTCGTGAATACAAGAGTGATACTGACGTGGTTGGGTATAAAATAGGAGAAAAAGGCCGCAACGAATGGTTTGTTTATTGGCAGAAGCTACTTTTTTGTTTGGAAGTGACAACACTTGTGCATGGAAAGTGGAGGTTAATTTTATAATTTTCACTAGCTTTAATGATCCGAAATCTTCTGTTCCATATGTCCCAAGCCTGCGCCATCTATTGTTAGCCACACATTCTACAATAAATAGATGAAATGTGCGGCTCATAATGAATGGTACAGGGTGCACATCCCTTCTATCCAGGCTCCATAATTTTAAATTTTTTGTTTAATATTATACTGTCTTATTTTATCTAATAAATTTTAGCAATTTATTCATGTGAATCCTATGTAGGTCCTATATGAATCTTGTATGAATGTTACAAAATAAATGATTAAAATTTCATGAGACAGAATAAGACATAGTAATATTAGACAGAAAATCTTAATTCTTGGATTCTGTCTCAACTCTACTTTACTTGTCTCATTTTATGTGAGTGTACATAGGCCCTAGGGAACAGTCATCTGTTGGAAGTATTGTCAGCGTGGATGTTCTAGGTCTCTATATAGGTAATGAAATACTAGGGATTAACTAACTAGCCAGTTGTTCGTGGTAATTTATGTTCAGTCACTTATGTTAAATAATCTTAATTGAATTATATTAATAAGAGTGAATAAGTAATTTAATTTTTGTAAGAATAAAATTGTTTAATTGTAAAACAACAAATCTTTTTTTATTAAAGTTCGTTATTGTAATCATGAAAAAGAAAAGAGTTTAAAATCTTTACAATTTTTTCTAGAAAGTGAAAGAATAATAAGGCCTAAGGGAATACAATGCTTAGTTTACAAGAAGCAATTGAAGGCAAAATGAGACAAAATAGCTAACTTCAGACAAGGAACATCCCTACGCCAGGTAACAACCATGCATTGTCTTTTATATCTATTCTATCAAGTTAGTGATTTCAGGGAAGCTAGTTGGTAAGCAGTCTATGGGATAGCTTCAGGTTAGCTCCTCTAATTATGTAAATCTCCCGGATGTAGTTTATGTTTCTGAACTGAAGCTTTGTATTGTCCTTGGACTGCTCCTTGAAGACTAACCCTACGTTTGGTTGCTGTCCATATGAGTGATGACAGTGGACACGGACACTAAAGTCCATACCTTGAATCCTGTTTGGTTGCTGTATGCATAAAAAATTGTCCTGTCCAACAAGGGAATGGACACGAAATTAGTGTCCATTCAAAATCTGCGGTACAGCCCAATCAGTCCAACGGACAGATCGGAAAAATGACGGACGTAGCCTCGTGAGTTTTTACCTCTGAAACATCTACGCAGGGTTGAAGTTCCAAAACGTTGTAGCCTCCTTCCAGCAAAAGCGGTTCGTCCTTGCTTCGTCTCCACTGCCACACGAGAACGGTAGGTTTTTTTTTCTTTGACTGGGTTCTTCCCTTCTCTGCCCCCTTCTTACCCTTCTATGATCTTTTCCTTTGTAACGCCTCTGGGTGTTTTCTCCTTGCGTCGCCGGTGGCAGATTTGGAAGCTCTCCAACGAGATTCGGTCTTCTCCAACCCCGCCTGCTACCATCTTCCCTGTTGTTAAGGTTAGACGGAATAGTCAAACTCCTCTTTGTTGATTTTTGTTGCTATGGGGTCGGGATCTGAGAATCTGGGTTCTGGTTTCCTTGTTGATGTTTAATCTGAGAATCTGGGTTCTGGAAAAGTAAAAGGAACGCAAGTAATTAGACATCACTTGAAATTATCCTTAAACTTGTTTTTTAAGTAATTAGACATCACTTGAAATTAACCTTGCGCTCCTTTTACTTTTCCCTTTTGTCTTCTTTATTTGGTGAAAACAGGATGCAGATGTTAGTTGCTAATTAGCTGGAGAGGATCGTTCTTTGTCATCATAAATCTTCCTCTGCCTTACTTTCTATAAACAGAACTAATCAATAATGAGGAAAGCTAAACCTTAAGTACGATGAAGCAAGGAAAGAATTGTTATCAATTTACCTCTTGAAAACGGAAACATTCCAAAATATAGGGGCATATAGATAAGGATCATCAGTAACAATGGTGGCATGCTCAATCATGCTCAGTCTCCTTTTTAGCATACGCCAAGCAGCATTAGGTGACAAAGACGGAATGTTTCTCTGAATTGTGTATCATGAAAAAACATGTTTAGTGCTAAAAACTATCTGTACAATGTTTAGTGCTAAAAACATGTTTAGTGCTAAATAGTTATGTTTAGAACTATCTGAACTCTTCAACTTTTGTCTCGGTAGAACTCTTCTCTATAAATGCATGAAACCATTAAGTGGAATGCCAGGAGTAGTTGAAACCTGACTAAACTCTTCAACTTTTGCCTCTGTAAAACTCTGTTCTAAATGCATGCTACCATTCAGGGATATGGAGGAATAAGCTGGGGGATGGGAAGAAAGGAACCATGTTGTCAGCTGATTAGGAAATGCAAAACTTGGAACCAAAATTCCAACTAATGTCAATGTCGCAGCTACAAGAAACAGCTTCCTCCAATCTATTTTATTCCACACACAACTCCGTAATAATTCTCTCCTCAGGCTCTCAGCTACATGCCACAGTAACTGCGCCATCTCATCATTCCACAACACTCCACTTTTTTCAATCACTAAAACAGCACCATTAGCCAGGAAATCTGCCCTTGTATCAATAGTTCATGAGTTATCTATGGTATATTTTTAGGTGGATTCGCATCAGTTTCTTCTGATCCTGAAAACCTTCAAAACTTCAATTGCAAGAAGAACGAGATACACCAACTCGAACCCTTAAACCCCACAAGAAAAAAAGCACCTTAAATTCTAAATCCCGAAGCCAGACAACAACAAACGAAGAATTCACAAGACAATTCTCAAGACTTCGCCAAGGTTAACTGTCAACAACAAATTCGTACGTGTGAACAGTTAACTTGTGTCCAAGCTTCATATTTCCACTTCTCAAACATATAAAGACAGTACAACAACAACACAAGTAAGAACAGCCAATCTCGTAAGTAGATTACAAGTTCCTAGCTTTGTCTCCTTCTAAATATACATTCCTCGTATTGGGCGTGAGCATCAAAACTTCCAAAACTATCACTCATCAAATTAGCTTCTTCTTCTTCTCTTAATTGGATAAATAAAATTCGACACAGATGAACAGAACCAAAGGGATCATCAATCAGAGATTATACATTAAAACAGTACCTCCGGGTTCGGATCGGACGGAGACTTTACGTAGTGAAACGAACAGACAGGATTGGAAAGGATATAGTAGTCCGAATCGCCCGTCAAAAATGGTGCTTTGGACTGAAACGGACAATGGGAGTTTATATTACAGCTGTCCGCGCCTGGGACAGTCGAGAAGGTGGCTGAAACGGTCAATGTTGTGAAAGATTAAAAAATTTAGCCGGTTCACCTGTTCAATTTTTTTGTTTTTCCCTAATTTTTTTGGTTAAATTTTAACTTTTTAATTATAATTATTTTAATAATTTTTATTATTTAATTAAATGATATTCATAAAATTTATTTATTAATTAATTAAACGATATTCATAAATTAATAAAT
>JANZLF010000221.1:22270099-22281308 GCA_026546835.1 Erythroxylum foetidum
TCAATATTTATTTTCATAAAAAATTATAATTAATAAGATATTAAATGTTAGTAGAGTTGCAAATACGCTTAATATAACCATTGACACAATTATTAAATAACCATTGAAATACATCTTTCCAATACATTATACTGTTTTTTGTTCTGTCCACTGCAACCAAACACATTTCTGTCCGCAGGGGCATTTCTGACATTTAACACTGTTTTTCGTTCTGTCCACTGCAACCAAACACATTTCTGTCCGCAGGACGAAGACAATTTTCTCTGTCCTGTCCACCGCAATCAAACATCTCACTGTCCAACGGATCTTGTCCTGCCCTGTCCTGTCCTGTCCTGTCTTGTCCTGTCCTTGCCTGTTGCAGACGCTAACCAAACAGACTGTAAGGTTTTTTTACTTTAAGTACACCGAGCATCCCATAGCTATCGAGAGAGCTCTAGAGCATTACCAAGAAACCACCTACGTAGAGAATTTGAGAATCTGCTTGATCTATTCCAATCTCCCATTCTGATCGAAGAGTTAACTTTTACCTCAGTAAGGAAAAGCAACCTTAAGGCACTGTAAGTTGAGAAGTAGGTATAGAGGCCGCATGGGCTTCAATTATCAAACCATAAAGATGTCCGAAGTTACATGTTTAAGTTGAAAATGAGAGACGAAAAAGATGAAACACTGAGTTACCTTAACTGCAAGATTGGAGTTGGAAACTTGATCTTTAATTAATAAGCTTATACAAATCTTAAAAAGCTTCATTAACAAGCTATAAAGGCTATGATAATACCATCAATGAGTCGGAAGAATACCATGCTTAAATAAAAAAATATACCACACCTTCAAACATCCAATACTATGCTTATGCTAAAAAAAGCATCACTCATAGTAGATAAAGTCAAACGTTTACCTTAAAATGAGAATGTCATCACCAATTACGATGAATAGCTTAGTTCAATAAAAATTTTACTAGACCTTTATAAATCTAATATCACCTTTTAAGTATAAAAAATATCATCATCCATTAACATATAAGTTACAATTTCACCTTAAAATTGGAATATCATCTCATAGTATAAAGAATATCATGACTCAATAAAAACTAGACCAGACTTTCAAACATCTAATGCCATGTTTATGCATAAAAAATATCACACATTCACCTCAAAATGAAAATACCATCATCAAGTACGAAGAGTATCATGACTTAGTTAAAAATGTACTACACCTTCATACATCCATACCATGGTTGCTTAAAACAAAGAGATATAATACTTATTTATAGAAAATATCACCACACATAATAGATAAGTTACTCATTTACCTTAAAAATGGGAATACTATCTCTGAGTATAAAGAATATCATGGCTCAGTTAAAATTATACTAGACCTTCATATATCTAATAAGAAGCTTATTTATAAAAACTACCAACATCTATAATAGATAAGTTACACATTAATCTTAAAATGAGAATACAATCACCGAGTATGGAGAACACTATATATAGCTTAGTAATAATTATACCATAAATTCATATATTTAATACAATGATTATGTACAAAAAATATCACCACCCTAATAGATAATACATATATTTACCTTAAAATGAGAATACCATCATTGAGTATGAAGAATATTATGGTTGAATTAAAACTATTTCATACTTTTATACATTTAATACCATACTTATGTATAAAAATACCACCTATAACAAATAATGCACATGTTAATTTTAATATGAGAATACCATTACTAAGTATGAAGAATATCATAACTTAGTCAAAACTATAACAAACATTCATACATCCAATGCCACACTTATTTACAAAATATATTGCCACTCATAATAGATAAGTTACACATTAACCTTAAAATAGGAAAATCATCATCGAGTACGAAGAATACTATTGCTCATGGAACTTTATAAATCAAATACCATGTTTAAGAAAAAGTAATTACCACTACCCATAATAGATAAGTCACACTGTTACCTTAAAATGAGAATACTATCTCTAAGTACAAAGAATAACATAGCTCATTTAAAACTATACCAAACCTTCGTACATCGAATACTATATTTATTTACAAAAAATATCATTGCATATAATAGACAGGTCACATGTTAATCTTAAAATGATAATACCATCACCAAGTATAAAAAATATCATGGATAAATAAAAATTATATCAAAACTCCATACATTAGATAGCAACTTATATACAAAAAATACAAGCATGTATCACAAATAATGCACACGCTCACTTTAGAATGAGAATACTATCATCAAGTATGAAGAATGCCATGGCTTAGTTAAATACAAGACCTTTATGCAATCAATTCCATGATTATATATATATATATAAAGAATACTACCACCTATAACAGATAATGATACGTTAACCTTAAAATGAGAAGACCATCACTGAGTACAAAGAATACCATAGATCAGTTAAAACCAGACCTTCATACATGTAACACCACACTTATTTACAAAAAAATACCACAACCCATTATAGATAAGTTACATTTTTACCTTAAAATGAGAATAACATCACCAACTATTAAGAATACCATGCTCATTCAAAACTATACCAGAACTTTTTACATTTGATATCACGTTTATATATAAAAAATATTACCATCTATAATAGATAAGTCACACTTTCACTTTAAAATGAGAATACCATCACTAATTACAAAGAATATCATGGCTAAATTAACTAAATATTCATATACACAATTCGATGTTTAATACAAAAACTACCCTCACCGGTAATAGATAAGTTATATGGTAATCTTAAAATAATGATACCATTATCGGGTATGAAAAAATCATTTTAAAAACTACATGTTTGTAGGAGTTAATATCAGTGTCACTAATATTCTTTTGTCTCTTCTACCTCTTTGTACGTAGTCCACTATATTTCCTTTCTTTCAGTATCAGCCTTTGCATTGGGTTATTTCTGTCAACATGTGCATAGGCATAATTAACTCTATCTTAACTTCTATTCCTCGTATCATCTTGTCCTCTTGAATGACCCTATTAGGAGAATGGTTAGTTAGTTATGATTGTAGTTGATCTGATCATGATCAGATTAGTTAGAGATAAGATTAGATAAGTTGGTTATGATTTTAGTGCTCGTACTATAAATATCTGTACACATCTGTTGTATAGCATTATCTGGAAATATACATAATTCAAACATTTCTTGGTATCAGAGCTTAACAAATGGCTCCCTCCTCTTCCATTTTTGCTACCTCTGGTTCTTTGAAAATAGACACTGCTTCAATTATCATACCAACCATATCACATACACAACACATATTCTCCATCAAGCTCAAATCAACCAATTTTCTCACTTGGAAAACTCAATCCACTCCTATTTTGAAATGTTACAATCTCACTGGTCACATAGATGGCTTAACCCTTGAACCACCTCATCAACTTTCCAATCTTGACACCAATGAGATCAAAATCAACCCTACTCATATTCAGTGGGTTCAACGAGACCAACTTCTCATCAGTTGGATTCTGTCATCTCTCATAGAAGAGGTTTTTCCTTGTGTGGTTGGCTTCCACACTGGTCATGATATATGGCAGACACTTCAAAACACTTTTGGTTCTAGTTCAGCTGCTAGACAAGTTTAATTACATCTTGCTTTACAAAATCTTAGCTTTGATGATAAGTCCATGGCATATTTTCTTAATGAAGAAAAGCTCATAGTCAATGAGCTTGTAGCCGTTAGCGCATCGATGGGAACAACAAAACTTATTGCAAACATTTGCAGGTTATTACCATCTAATTTTCATCCATTATTTATTATTTTCAATAGCAAAGTTAATGGCTTATCTTTTTCAGAGTTGTGTGGATAACTCATTTCCCATGAAATTATGCTGAAAAATTTAAAGAATTTCATCTCTACTATGTCTCATTACACTAAACAAAACTTCTAGAATGGTAATTCCAACAAGTTTGCTAACTTTGGCAAAGGTACAAACGGTGATGCTACAATGTTCAAAAATGGTAAAAGGTGGTTTCCAAATCCTTGTCAAATTTGTGGTTATAATAACCATCAAGATAAGTGGTGTAGGAAACGATATGATCAAAATTCAGAAAAACCCACTGCTAACGTTGCCAAGACATAAGGTAATTCTTCTACTTGGATTGTCGATTCAGGTGCTAATAATCACATGACTCTAGATATGTCAAGCTTGCAAATTTCTGATGACTACAATGGCTCAGATGAAGTACTTGTAGGTAATGATCAAGGCTTACCTATTAAACAAATTGGGCAATCTACTATTCTCTTTAATTACAAATAGTACAAATTGAGAAATATCTTACATGTTCCACGTTTGCAACATTCACTGTTATTTGTTAATAAATTTGTGAGAGACAACTAGTGTTATTTCAAATTTGATGGTGATGGTTTTGTTGGGAAGGACCAAGCAACTAAGGCAAGACTCTTTGAGGGACCTGCTGAAGATGGACTCTACAAGTTGCCTAGGATTGCTTTATAGAAGCTAAATCATCAAGCTAGGACTGCTGCAAGGAGACATAGTATTGACTAGCACTAGCGACTTGGTCATCCTCAGCACTCTTTGGTGGTTTCCATCCTTCATCGTTTTAATTTACCAGGATCTTTATTAATAAAGACTTCTCATTAGCAGTGTGAGGCTTGTTGTTTAGGGAAGCAAAGTAGGCTCTCTCTTTCACTTATTAATAGTATTCCTAGTAAACCTCTTAAATTGGGTCACTATGATATATGGGGATCAGCTCCATAGTTATTGTTTTCTGGTCATCTTTATTTTCTTCTTTTTGTTGATGACTTTAGTAAATTTTCATGGTTATATCCAATAAAACAGAAAAGTTGTGTCCTTTCTATTTTTGTTAACTGGTTAAAATTAGTAGAACGTCAGTTTAAAACTAAATTCATGAATTTTCAGTCTAACTGGGGAGACAAATTTAGACCTGTATCTCAACATTTAAAATCTTTGGGTATTCATCATAGAATTTCTTGTCCACATACCCATGAACAGAATGGTGTTGTCAAATGAAAAATATGACATTTAGTTGACACAAGCCTTACTTTACTAGCACATTCTGGGGTTTCTTTGCATTTCTAGTCTTTTGCTTTTAATACTACTGCTTATCTTATTAATAGGTTGTCTACACAGACTTTGAACAATCTTAGCCCCTTTGAATGTTTCATAAACCACTAGATTACCCTTTTCTATGTGTCCTTGGTTGCATCACATATCCTCTTCTTCTTCCTTACAATGATCATAATTTTTCTTATCGAGCCACTGCTTATGTCTTTCTCAGTTCACTGTTTTGATCCTGCAACAAATAGACTTTATATTAGTCGACTTGTTCGATTTGATGAAGGGAGATTTCTTTATAAAAAGAAGCAACATCAGTGTTCTTCACTCTTAGGTTATATGTCTTCTTCTCAAGAAGCCTATGCTCCTTGGCTAGCCATTACAATAGCAATCCCACAGCCTATAATATCCACTTCAGGTGCCTCTCATTCCATGTCACCTCATCTGCTAGTCCCAGTCATGGATCTTCCATTCCAGTATTCCATGATTAGCCTTCTATTCCTATCCCAATAAGGACTCATCTTATGACACTTCACTCAAATACTAAGAAGAAGGTTTTATACTCTGCTCATGTCAGCTCCTCTTCAATTGCGCCCTCTTGTTTTAGCAAAGTTGTGAAGCAGAAAGAATGGTAGCAAACCATGCATGATGAGATCTCATCTTTGATCAAGCATGGTACTTGGACTTTGGTTCCCCCTCTAACCTCTTCCAACATTGTGGGTTGCAAGTGGGTATATCTTATTAAGCACAATTTTGATGGAACTATTGAACGACACAAAGCCCAATTAGTTGCACAGGGGTATAGTCAACAAGAAGGCATTGATTATGATGCTACATTCAATCCTGTGGTTAAGGCCACTACTGTTCGAATTTTGCTTTCTCTTGCTGTTTTGAAGGTTGGTCACTCTCTCAACTTGATATTTCCAATGCATTTCTTAATGGCTATCTAGAGGAGGATGTTTATATGCATCAACCCCCTAGTTTTGTTGATTCTTGTTGCCTCAGTTTTGTGTGTAAGTTACATAAGTCTATTTATGGTCTTAAACAGGCCCCTTGTGCTTCGTACCATCGGCTCGGTAGTTTTTGTTATCTATTGGCTTTGTGGATTCTCATGCAAACAATTCTTTGTTTATCAAGCATTCTGCCACGCATGTTCTGTATCTTTTGGTTTATATTGATGATATTATTATCACTGGCAGCAACTTTGAGCTAATTCGTACCTGTATTCAACATCTTTGTCAAGAATTCAAGCTTTGTGATCTTGATAAATTGCACTATTTTCTTAGTGTTAAGGTTCTCTACGCTAAGTCTGGAATTATTTTATCCTAGCAGAAATATTTGCAAGACTTGTTATGTACGAGGAGGATGGATGGTGTTAAACCTATTTATAGTCGCATGGTTATTTCTACTCATCTCTCTTTTCATGATGGGGAGCCTTTGCCCAATCCATATCTTTATAGGTAGATTGTTGGTGCTCTCCAATATGCTTGCATGACTCATCCGGATATCACTTATACTGTCAATAACCTTTGTCAGTTTCTTTCCTCTCCCACTACTCTTCATTGGCAAGCCTACAAGCATGTGCTTCGTTACATTAAAGACACGCTAGCTCAAGGATTACTCATCACTCCATCTTCCACTACTAATTAAAAGCCCTTTATGATGCCAATTGGGAAGGCACTAAGGACGATCCTCGTTCTAAAGGAGGCTATGCTATTTATCTCAATAATAATTTGATTTCTTGGTCTGCTAAAAAACAGTCTACTGTTGCTCATTCTTCCATTGAAGCTGAATATAGGTATGTTGCCAACACTACCACATAACTCATTTGGTTACAATCACTTTTGAAGGAATTAGGACAACCCATTTGCAATCCTACTGTATTATGGGTGATAATGTTGGTGCTTCTTACATGGCTTCCAATCCTTATTTCAAGGCAGGACTAAGCATATCGAGGTCGACTTCCATTTTGTTCATGAGCAGGTTAGTCAGCAACTTCAACAATTAAGTACATTTCCTCTTTGATCAAGTTGTTGACATCTTCACCAAGCCATTATCCACTTCTAGATTTCTATCTCTTAGAGACACGCATTGAGTTGCTCCACGACCACCCTCTTTAGCTTGGGGGAGGGGGGGGGGTGGTGTTAGGAGAATGGTTAGTTAGTTATGATTGTAGCTAAAATGATCATAATCAGATTAATTAGAGATAAGATTAGATTCGATGGTTATGATTTTAGTGCTTGTACTATAAATATCTGTACACATATGCTTTATAACATTATCTGGAAATATACACAATTCAAACATTTCAACTGACCCAAATTGAAGTTGATTTTTGTTTGATCAAGATGGGCTTTGATGCATTACTAAAACAATGATTCCCCATTCAAATTTGGTTTTCTGCATCACAAGATACTTACAGATAATGGCAACGAGAAAAAATACGCAATAAATGATGGGATATATATAACATATTTACCTAAGAACTTAGGGGTTTTTAAGACTCTTCCTCAAATAAACATTACATGTACAACACCCATCCTTGATATTAAAGTTGTGTTCCATATGAGGATTGTTATGGTGGTTGGTAGAAAATATGCTTCGAATGTTCTTGAAGACCTATTACTTAGTGATGATGATCAAGATGGAAGATGACATTATACTAGATGTAGAAAAGATATACCATGATTAGTCCTAATTCTTGAGAATAAGCATTGAAAATCCTCACTATTAATTCTACATCTGCAGGCAATAATGCCTTATGTAATACCAAAACATATTTATGCCCAAATATAGAATTTAAATATCCTATTAGTGAGAATTCTCTTACTAGCTCCAAGTGATGACTCCTCAAGTGTTGTGGAGGTCACATATGAAGACCCTCTAGCTTTTCCAATATTATTAACTTGCATTCTTATTTTTCAGTCAGGTTCGTCAAGTCAAATTCGAACATTTTCTAGGCATGTTTCCATAAATCAATTAAGGAGAATAGATATATATACAAATTTTGTTTTTGTTCTCATAGATGAGATTTTAAATGATAGTAATAAACAAAACCCAATAATAATTAGTGATTTAAGGTAAACAAAACAATATGCATCACTATTAATTCATGGATTTGTTGCAAAGTTTTAGAAGTTCCACCATTTTTCTCAATCCATTGTTTTTTGTATTTATGGTTTTCTTTTATTTTTCCTTAGACAAATATGACTACAATTGATCGAGCCCAAAATAACATTAGAGGATAAATAATGTGACATGACCAATCAAGCCTATACCTACCTATGTAAATTGAGTTTCCCTAGTAAGTTCAAGGTACGATTAGGAAATGACTAATTTATTGGAAATTGGGGACATTACACCTATTATAGATTAACATTTTCAATTTACTTATTATTTTAAATTTTCTTAAGCATCCAATATTTAGTTTATATTTATTTTTAATGATTCAATAAGTCATTAGTATTTTATAGGTGGGTTTAGTTGCTAGATAATAATTGGGTTAATATAAAAAAACGCCCAATCTTTCGTCAAATTTTTAATTATAACCCTAACTTTAAAAATAGCAATAAAATACTTAAACTTTCAAAATTTTCAATTATAGTCCAAACTTCAAAAAACAGTAATAAAATGCTTAAACTTTCAATTTTCTTCAATTTTAACCTGATTTTATCTATTGTTTTCTCGATGCCCTTAACCTTTTGTTTTTTGTTTGTTCTTTTGAAACCCTAAGCTACTCCCGCATTACAGCGCAATATACCAGTAAGATTTTCATTTTTAGTTCATTCTCCTAATGCTCTTAGTGTGAGGGTATCGGAGTTGCATAATTTGAAAATCAAAGGGTGAGAGCATTGAGAGAACAAACTGAAAACGAAGAAAAAGCCTGAAATCAAAGCGTAAGGGCATTGAGGTTGCATAATCTAATTTAGTTCATTTTTAAACAACGGCATCTTGTCATTAATCTTCATTTGTTATGTTAATTTTGGCTTACGTGTATTAATACTTAAGGTTTCTTAAACACGTAACAAACCACGTTAACAAACTTACAGGAAACGTTGATGTCTAACTAGAATCGAAAAAAATCAAAAGTTTGAGCATTCTATTGCTACTTTTTTAAGTTTGGGCTAAAATTAAAAAAACTGAAAGTTTGTGTATTATATTGCCACTTTTTAGAGTTCGGGCTATAATTGAAAAATTGATGAAAGTTTGGTCTTTTTTGATAATTAACCCATTATAGTTTCCAAATTGTATAAAAATTTTAATTTTTTAATTTCATCAACTTTTGTTTAGCACAATACCAATATATACTTCGGAAAAAGCATAATATCAATACATTGTACTTACAAATATATATAGCAAATAGAGGAACCCTTCCTTTAGCTTTATTATAATGGGTTTGCTTCTGCAACCATACAGTATAGACTATCACAAATATAAACAAAATCATCTGGAAAAATTTATGCCTTAGTTAACTACTATCACTAGTGAGTATGATAATAATATAGAAAAGGATAAGAATTAAGAAAAATAGAAGTAATTATAACATTTGAAATAATTGACAGTTATATAGCAAATTTAAATAACACCACCATCTATAATAATTAATAATACTATATTCATATAAAAATAAAGATTGAATCATATTCATATATCATAAATCTTAATCTTTAGAGGTTTAAATTTTTTGGTAATAATGTAAGCAACTTCCCTTATTATAAATTCTCTCCCCGATTATAGCTTTGATTAGAAATTTACACTAGTGAAGTTCCATCTGTATTGTTTCAATATTATTTAGAGAAATTGAGAGGAGACATTGGATAGGTTGCAAAATTGGCATAATGGAATGTGGTATTTTAGGGCGTAAATATTCCTTATCATAGTCAAAGTTTTGATGAGGAGTTTACATATCTAAAATTCTCCTTCCATTATCTTAATAGTTTTTTGTTTGAGTTTCCCTTGCTTTTATACTCTATTGAAATAATGATTTTTTTGTTTATAAATTAAGTGTTAAAGGTTGAATGGAAGAATAGAACTAGCAATGCATAGTATACAATGGATAGATAGACATTAAATTATAGTAATTGTGTAAAAAGCTTAAGTAGGACACGATGATTTTTCTGTTCTCATGTATTTCATAATAGGTAGGACAAGTGATTATATAATAGTCTTGCATAAAAGAAGAGCTGGATTTTTCAATTTAATAACATAAATTTTAAATAGTTATAAGGAGAAACAACAATAAAGTATTGGAAATACATCACATTTGTTGGGGGCTTAATAAAGGGGACACCCATGTTATAGCTGCCATACAAGTTGAAGATGATTAAGATGCAATGACCATAAACTTAGTTCTCATTTCAAAATGAAAAGGGCAAAGGCAATCTTGAAACAATTGCACATCATAACAAACATAGTCTTTAAAAATCATAACAATTTCAAATTTGTTAAACTTGTAAGATATGACCATCTCTTCATTAAATACAAACAACATTCATTAAATAATGAACTGTAAACTATTCAATTATAATTGTTTGAATATTAATCTTGGTTTTATAATTCAATAGAATGGTTAGTTCACATTTTCAATGACTCCATCAATACAAAAACCTATCATTGTAGGAAAAATTGTAATACTAGTGTAAATACTAATTAAGTCAACCATTTTAAAAATAATGAATCTATAAATGATATGTTTAAATAATATGATGTAACATACGGGAGTGTACAATCAATGTATAAATGTATGGTTTAACAATGTCAAGGTATGGTTAAGAAGCAAATTTTCATAAAATGAAAGAAGTAATGGAGAAGCACCACTTGAATGACAATCAAATGTCCTAATAACATTATGATGTAACTTATCGGAGTGTACAATTAATGTATAAATGTATGGTTTAATAAGGTTAAGGTGTGGTTAAGAAGCATATTTCCGATAAATGAAAGAAGTAATAGTGTTGGAACCCCTCCCCGGTGAGACACGGGTCCGACGTCCTACGTCACGTCTGGACACGCAACCCACGAGGGAGGGATTCCTCACCACGTTGGAAAACTTGTTTCGGAATTAAATCTGCAAAATCATGAACCTTGTGCTTATAACCTTGCAGGGTCCTTAGCTGTAA
>JANZLF010000221.1:22281408-22298244 GCA_026546835.1 Erythroxylum foetidum
TCACATTTTTCTTACCTTAAAGAGAGACCCACGAAATTTCTCTCTCTTCTTGGCTTTGATGGACACTTAATCCTTTCTTTCTCCTTTCCTTCTTAAGCACTCTACAACTCTTCTCTAAGCAAGAAAATCATAAAGACCTAACCTCTTTCTTCTTCTTCTTCTTCTTCTTCTTCTTCTTCTTATCCGAAACTCTCCCTCTCCCCTTTCTCTTTGGAATTTTCGTGACTCTACTCCCTAAAGCCTTAACACATATCTTTTAAATTAAAAACCTAAGCTCCAACTCATCAAAACTACGTAGTTTAGCAATCCTTTCATAAAACTTCAAATCTTTCTTATGCTACATCTTCACCCACGCAACTCATCACTTGTTTCATTTCCTTTTCATTTTAATGTCTACATAAAGACCAAAGAGTCCCTCCTTCAAAGCCTTAAACTCTAAGTACATAAGTAAACTTCCCAAATTACCCTCAAGTCATTTTAGTCCTTTTTAATTTCTAACAACAATTCAATTCTAATTTAAACTAATTCCTCATTTAACTTTCATCCCTCTAAACACTATAAACCTCAATTTAGTCCAACAAAAAGAAATTTTCAAATTAATCCTCAAACATAATTTAAAACATGCTTACTGCGAATCGGGACCCAACAAATAGAGAAGCACCACTTGAATGACAATCAAATGTCCCAATACCATTATGAGTTGAGGACATTTTAGTGTCAAAAAAAATTTGGTGTTTGAGAAACAATGCTTATAAAAATTTCATTATCTAAAAATTTAATCATCTTAACACCCTTACATATCCTAAAATGTTAGTGGTAAGTGATTAATTTTCATATTTTAAGGTTTACTGTAATATACTATTTCGATTATTGTACAGTGTAATGTATTGTACATACATTTTATAGAGTATGTTCTATTTATGGTATGCTAAAGTAATTTAAGTGTTTAAATGCATTATTGAGGTTAAAATGAAGATAACGGATAGACCAGATATGGTTTTGGAGTTGACGAAAAAAATTTGAAAATTTTCCAAAAACTTTAAAAAGCTACGAAATGAGTCTGAACAAGCTTTAAAAGCCATAAAATGTGGTTTGGGGATTTAGGTGATACTTTGAATGAAATATGAATGATTTCAGTGACATTTGGTAATTTTCATATTTATTCCAAAAATTCTTCCAAACAACTAAACAAGTTACCAAACAATTTCAAAATATAATGAAAAGCTCCAAAATTAGGATCAGAGTCCCTGGGAACTAAAACGGATGAAAATGAAGGTTGTTTGAATAAAATTCAGGTAATCCAAAAATTTATGGATAAAAAGACCTATAACAAAAAATAAAAGATTTTAGGGATAATGTGCCCAATTAAATTGTTCTAAGCATGCAATTGAAGGGTTTTAGGTTTAATTAGAGTATATTGAGGTCAATTTGAGGTTTAGAATTATATATAATATTTTTGGAATTTATTTAGAAAATTTATCTATTTAATTCAATAAAGGGTAACATAGTCATTTTAAGATTTAAAGGTGTTTATATGTGTGAAAAACTAGACTTAAGTTTTGAGTCAATAAAAAGAGGATAGCATTTGAGTAAAAATAAATCCATTTGGATAGATTTTAAGAGATCCGAAATTATTGAACTCAAATTCCCTTTATTGAAAATAATGGGGATTGGTGATTTTTTCCCATTTTAATTTTTTCAAGCACCCAATTTAAATGTTTTAAGCCCAATTAGAGTATTTAATGGTCAATTCGATAATTTAAGATTAATGAATGACATTAGGAAGTTAGTTTAATGATGAAAGAATGAAAAAAAAACCATGAAAAATGATTAGATGAAATTTCTGCCATGGCTAGGGTTTTTTATAGAATATGATCCAAAATTCTATTTTGATGTTTTATGATGCTCATAGTGTGATTTTGAAGCTAATGAAGTAATGAAATGTAAAAGAATTGATTTGGAATTGGTCTTGGTTAAAATTCGACCAATGGTGCACGATTATGTAAAAATTTGCTAATGAAATTTGATAGCTTAAATGTGTGTACTAAAATGTCATGGAAGTTAATTTGGATTGGATTTGAGTGTTATAAATCAAATGGAACTGAATTGGAAAAGTTTAATGTAAAAATATGTTAAGTTTAGCCTTAAGAGCATCTTTGGTATAAAAGTATGGTTATGATGTAATGAACATGTGAATGTGATTAAGGGTGGTCACTAAGTGTACTTATGGCACTAGAATTATTAAATGAAGTATTATGTTATTATTTGAAAAAAAAAATAGTATATGGAGTGTATGTGGAAAGTATTGAAGTTAAAATAGTTTATGGTGTATTTGGCTGGAAAATATATTAAGGGGTTGAATGTATTTTTATATGATTTTTGGATCAAAAAAGAAGTCAACTGAAGGATTTCAAAGTTGTGAAAAGGAAACTAGTAAGTAGTGAGTGTATTTTAAATTGATTTTAAGCAAATGGTTTTTATTTTATGATAAAATGAATACTTATGTTGAGTTTTTTGTGAATAATATATTACAAGTGAATATTGCCAGTATAAGTTTATGTTTTAGCAATGTATGAATTTTAGTTTGAAAGTTAAAATTTATATGATTTGAATTTACATCAAAATTATGTTATTTGTTGAAAAAAATAAAATTTTAGCTTATGATATGCCTTGATGGTACTACAGATTTGCTGATTGGAGTATCCTAAAACGTGTATGGTAGTGTCTTGGGGGCGTCAATTAGTAAAAGCGGATGGTTGTGTGTTTGTCATTTGTCTAGTGAGTCTCCCTTTGCACGTATTAGGTATATATAGCGCTAGCCAAAATTGGTACAGGTAAGCGTTGTATAACTAGCTCCATAACTACCTGTTTATAGTTGTTAACCTATTATGGGTAAGCAATATAGAACTAGTTCTGTAACTACTAGTTAACCAGTCATGGGTAAGTGATGTAAAATCACCTTTGTGACTTTTTGCCTAGGGCACCGTATAGTAAAGAAAATTGAGGCATATTGTGGTGGTTGACTTATTTTTAGTATAAAAGTTTTCAGAAAACTTATTGCCACCATTGTTATTGTTTAAGAAAAAAGAAAAAAGGAAAATGAAAATTGAAACTTGTATATTAGGAGTTTAATTTTGAAAAAACATTTTAGGAAAAAAATTGAAGTTGTGTTTTACGAAGTGTTATTTTATTACCAGGTTTTATAATGCACGAATGAATTTTCATAGCAATTATTTTTCCATGAACTTTATTATTGTATGGGAATATTTTAGTTAAATTCTTATAAAAAGTTTAAATTTTCATAAAATGATTAATACTCACTGAGTCTCGTTTAGCTTATTAATACTCACTGAACTCATTTTGCTAACCTCTATTTTTATGATTTTAAATAAACAACCCGGGTATGTGTACAAGTGATTTAGTAGCTGGGATCCCAGTGTAGGATTAGTTTTATCATTGGGAACTGATGTGCTTGTGCCATTTTTGCTGTGTATGTGTTTTCTTGAAATTGGCCTAGTTATTTGTATATATGTTTTACTTATTTTGGAAAGGTTTTGAAAGTGTGATCTTGTAAATATTTTTAGGATTGTAAATATATTTTACTTAATGAACTACGAGGGCTACGATCCTCAATAGAAATGAGGTATGTAAGCGTTTGGGCAAAAATCCCAAGCTGAAGCCCAACCATTTTTTAAAAAACATTGTATATGTTTATAAAAATATATATGTTTTATTTATATTGTATAATTAATGTTTATATATTATTTTTAAAATTTTGAGAATTATATATTTGTGGTTACTTGTGATGTGACCTAAGGTCCCATTTTAGAAGTTGAGATAGTTTATGAAATACTAGAAGTGTTTTAAATCTTATTATGTAGGCTTTTAAAATTTGGGAATCTTAGAAAAGTAGTTGTTATGCTATGTATTTTCAGAAAGTTTTAAAAAATTATCACTATTTTCCTCGCTTTTAACTTTTAAAGTATAAAAGGTTTTTAAGAGATGAATGACTTAGCTTTATGGAAACCCTCCGGTTGAGTTAGATATCGATTGGAGGGCTATCATGGGTCACTAGGAGGGCTTCACTCTGGTTTTAAAAGGGGAACTTTGGGATGTGTCCTTTCCTTATATTATTGCATTTTGCTTGTTTAATTGACAGTTTTTTATTGTTTTTGGTACTTAAGCACTTTATATTGTGTTCTTAGGTTGTAATTCTCTTATTTGGAGAAAACAAAATAAATTGGGACAATTTGAAGCAAATTTGACCAAGTTAGGAATATGATGGAAATTAGCATAGGCACCAAAAAGCATATGTACATCAACTTGGTTGTGTTTAATGCAAAATAAATGTTTTTATAATTCTAAAGAGTTACACAACCATGTTGACAATTGTGTACTACACAGAAACCCAATTTTTAAATTATAAAAAGTAAAATTAAAAGGAAAAGTGAGAAGGAGGCTCAAGAAATGCAAATTGATGGCGTAGGACAACAAAAAGAATGAAAAAAAGCAAACAAACACATTTCAAGTGGATTTTCATCAATCTAAAGTGGATTTCTTGAAGATTAAAAGAGAATTCTTCATGTCCCTTTTGATTTTTTTGGTTTTCCTTTAGTTTTGATGTTTTGTATTCTATTATCAAGAACTAAACCTTTATTGCGGCCATCTAGATTAGATGAACCATATAATAAACCATGTAGTGATTTTATTTTATTTTAATAAATTTTTTAGTTTCATTAAGAATTATTTATGTTTTCTTAACTATTCTTGAATTAATATTGCTAGCATGATTTCAAATAATTGAGATTGAAAAATCCATTATATGAATAGATCTAGCATAATTGAAAGGAGTTACATGTAAACCTAGAGATAGGTCAACAAAAATATTCTATATTAGGTCAAACGTAGTAATGAAATTTATAAATTGATTGAGGCAATTCTAAAGGTTTTAATTAAAAAGAGATTTCAATTAATTGACCTAGGATTATATGTTAATAAACTTAGAAAAATATTAGCATAGTTGAGGAATTTTTAGAGTCTAATTATCTATAGATTAAATTGATTAGTGAATCATGATTTCATGAGAAGTTTTATGAGGGATTCGAATTATAGCACTATTTTATTTGATTATTTCTTAGTTTAATCTTTTTTCTAATTAGTCAATTATGTTAATTTCTTTTATTTTCGTTTTAATTTTGAATTTAATCAGTCATAAACACCATAAATTGTTAGACTACATAATATAAAGATGGTAAGTACTAGTAATTTTAGTCTTTGTAGGATCGACCCATATTTGTCAATGCTACCTATAGCTACACTATATGTTTACAGTTAAACAACTTAATCAAGTTTTTGATGTTGTTGTTGGGGATTGTAGTACTAGAAAAACCTCATTTTTATTAATCTACTCATTTTTATAGGTATTTTTATTTCTGCTATTTCTTTTATTTTTTAATTTGCCCTTATAACTCTCTTTTTTAATCTTGTGTTTATGACTTATTTTGAAGATTTTGGGTTTTCATTGCTATAACCACTAAACACGATGAAAGGATAGGGAGGGCATTATTCTCATGGGGATTATGATAGGTTTGGAAGCTTGGAATGTGAGGCATAGTGACATGTATTTGAAAGATCAATTGATATTTATATTATTTTCTTACATTTGTTAGGGTAACTACCCTAATCATGAATTTCAAGCAACAAGCAATAAGTGGAGGCATCAAATTTTCATGGAAAATTAGCCTTAAGACACCTTATGTCGTAATACTTACAATCCGTAGTAAACCATTTATTATGACTTTACATGGAATGATTATGCTTCATTTGAATTTTTGTAACAATAATAACATAGAGGAATAGTAACATCTTGAAGATTTCCTTATAAATTTTGTTGCTTCAATCAAGCATGCCCTTCGTAAAACTAAAGGACTAGGTGTTTTATCCAAATTCACCAAACAAGAATTGAGGGAACATATGAATACCATAACATTATAGAGTGGAGACAAGCTACAAATTGAAGAAAGGGAGAAAGTTGTTATTCAAGAAAAGAAGAGAAATAACAACTAAAGAAGGAAGAGAAAACAAAGTAAGATAAAGCAGCTAAATAAGAAGGATATCAAGGAATTAAAGATTTAAGTAACTCCTACATAAAAAATTGTCAAAGTCAATAATAGATCCATAGGGTTTTATTATTCCTTCATTTATTGACAGTTTGTCATAAAAAGGGAATTAGTAATTTACTTCTTTTTTACTAATTTGATACCATATGTCCTTATTCTCTTGCAACATGTGACTTATTTCTATGCTAATGAACCCTTGGTTAGAAAAGTAACCCTTGGTTAGGGAAGTAAGTGGAAGCAAGGCATGGATCATAGTCCTAGGTTAAAGAAGGACTTATTAAAAAAAGTCTAGTTAAAGAGACTCGTAGCTAAGAGGCAGCCCAATAACTAGGTGTTTTTCTTTTATTTAAGTAGTTTGTCGAATTTTCACTAATAGTTTAGTTTATTTTTATAGTTTTGATTTTTTGGTTCTAATTTTGTTACTTGAGATTTTATGGAGTTCCTAAGACTACGAAGGCAACATCACTCCTATATGTTAGTAGATAAGATTTCAATAGCAATAGATGGATGTTAATGACATTGGACAAGGCTAGAAATCTTTTTCTATTAAGGGAGTATCAATTACTTGACCCTTATATTAATTTTCATTGCTCTTGCATGTTTGTATATTGAGGAAAAATGTACAAATTAAGTGTGGGGGAGAGACTTAGTAGTCAATCTTGTCAATTTTATTATAATGAGCTTAATAATAAATAATTTAGGAAATTGTTTTCAAGGGATGCTGATCAAGATGAATGTGTATAGGGATGTGATTGACTTTATTTGGATTCCGGACAGAAGGTCCGATGATTGTGCTACGTGATTGATTTGAAATATTGAAGTGCTCATTATATGTGAATAAATGACCTAAGTGTTTTCTGGATGTGCATTGCAAGCAGGATGATAAATGAATGCTCAACTTTATGTTGAATGTCGGACTACAGTCCGATGATAAGTGAATATGTTTGAATAAGTTCATGCAATGTAAGTGATGCATTCCATCTTATGAATGCATGAAATATAAAGGAGTTGTGATTTGAGTCGCCTATATGAAGCGCTTCCACGTAGAGCTATGCTCCGTGAACTCTGTTTCGACTAAGCCTACAAGCCAGTACTCTGTTTCGACTAAGCCTATGGGCCAGTATTCTATTCTGACTGAGCTTATGGGCCAGTACTTTGTATATGTGAGAGGCACTCAATCACAACAATAAGAGCGAATGTGAGTCTCACACAAATGACATATGCATAATATAAATGTCTAAATGATCTGAGTGTGAAATTTGAATTCTTTATGATATATGTGTATGTGTTAAGTGATTGGGTGAGCCATCGAGGATGGTCACTCATTAAGTTTGCAAAACTCACCCAAAATTTACAACTATTTTTTAGGATTAAAAGAATACCACGTTAGGCCAACGGGAGTATAGCTACAGCATTCAAGTGAAGGATAGAGGTTGGGATCAGTTCGCGTCTGCATTAGTGTTTTATTATTTCTGTATAAAATTGTGTATTATGAACTTGTGTACAAATGATTATGTCATTTGTATAGTCAAACTGACTTAAGTGCTTTGTATTTGTGAAAGGGGCCTAAGTGGCCATTGAAATCATTATTGACTGTATGTGATGATTGGCTTCCGCATAGTGTGTGTTTGTGTTTTAAAAAAAATATTTATACTAACTTATGAATGATTAAGTGCATTAGCATGCCACCCTCGTGTGGCACGGACTCGGATATCACCATCGATGTTGGGTTCGGGTCATCGCGGGAGTGGGGTGCTACATTTATGCGCTATCAGAGCCCAGAAGTACTATCTTATATGGGCATTCTGAAATGTGGGTCAAGTTGCATGCACATTAGTCATGTCATAACAGACAGCGGCAACTGATCCCCAGTATGAGCATTCCTTAAGAGTTTGAGCTGTTTGAAGCATTGAGAGAAATGATGATCTGACAGAATGTGAGAAAATAAGGTTTATGGACATATTAGAAATGAGAAATAGTATCTGGTTTTGCATGATAGATAAGAGTCCTCCATAAAAGGGTACATATCCTTGAAGGTGATATATCCTTTGGGGGTGAAATAAGTGTGAATCGGTATATTGCCATAGATTGATTGAGGAAAAAGAGAATATGAATAGAAATGAGGAGACTAAAGTGTATAGACAGAATGAAATGAAATCAGAAAATTGTTATGATCATAAAAGGGCGAATTTGGAACCGAAATGGTTATGTGAGTATTGTAATAAGAGTTGTAATTCAGTGTAAGGAGACAGTAGGGGAAAATTGAGACCAAACACTCATAACGATTATGCATCAGAAATTATGGATTGGTTAAGGATATATATATATATATATACACACATAGAAAAAGAAATAGTATATGGTTGGATATAACAGATAAAGATTCAATGTATTTGTATTGGTGGGTGTACTATTGAATATGAAATCGATATTGTGATTTAGTGATATGTTCTCGAAAGTGATATGAATGTGAATACGCTGTCATGGATTGTTTGAGGAAAAATAAGGATATAAGTAGAAATGATGAGATTAAAGTATATATAAGCCAAGTTGATATGACCTTGAAAGGTTGAACTTGGACTTAGAATGGTTGTGTGATTACCGATATAAAAATTTATGGTTCAGTATGAGAATATACATGTGAGAGATGAAATAAATGACAGTTGAAAAAAAGAGATGATGATAGTGATATATGAAAAAGTTGTTGAGTTTAGGTTGATTCCCCATTGTGAGTGCCCATCTGATAGAGGGATCACCATGACAAGTGAGAATACTTGTAGTAATCAATTGGGAAGGAACTGAGATTGTTAATGATGTTATCATATGTGATGAAATTGAGGAAAAGGAAGAAGGACACGATTATGGCATAATCCCCACGATCGGGAACTAGCACAAAGGAGAAAAGTTGTCTAGAATTAAACGGGATTAAAGTATCCTGAGCATAAGCTATTAATTGGAGAGCTGACATAAATACGTCTCTAGATAAGATGTAATGATTTTGTTGATATATGCCAAGATATTAGAGTAAATGAAATTGTTTAGTGCCTCACAAAGTCTCATTACAAGGGATGTTCCGATCTTGTAAGCTATGACATAAATTGATCCTATTGAGATATTATGTGTAGTTGAAATTGATCTTCCTGAGGTACTAAGAATGACTAATAAGTAATTATGGAAAATAGTTGAGTGATAAGGATTTCATGAATAGTATAGATGAATGTAGTAAGAAATCTTCTTTCAAAGAAGAATTTCCCTAAATTGAGTCAAGCTGATCAGACGATTCAATTTAAGAGTGATCAATGAAGAACTAAATCGGGAACGAATATGCAATAAATCAAAAGTGAATAATGGAATCATATCCCAATTGGAGACTCAAGCATAGGAAGTGGAATATGCTACTAAGAGTGTATGCATTTGGTTTGAGGTAAAGTGACGTATTCAAATAAATTGAAATTTGAATGGAGGAACTAGTAAGATTGAATGGGCCTTTGAATAAGTCAATGTGAATTAAAGGAAGTCGAATGAAAAGAGAAAATCATTAGAGACAAGAAGTCAAGTGGAAAAACTGAAAATGACATGAGATAATATTACCTTCATCGAGGAATTAGTCACTTAAGGAATTGCAAGAAATTAACCCAAGGAAAAATTTGAGTGATATCTGTTGGAGTTAATGATACCCCAATAGCATCATGAAATTGAAGATTTGAGTGATCCAAACAAAATGGTATTAATTAGTGACTGTAGTCATAGATGGTATTTTGAGTATGTTTGAAAAGTAAAAAGTGATTTTTGATATGCATGGGACAATGAAAGTTTTAAGAGTTGACTTTGATACATGGTTTAGAATTGCTATGATAGAAATCGCTTTGAGATCTTGAAGACATTAGATGTGCAAAATCATTTCTGGAATGTACAAATTCTGTAACTTTGAGAAAATTGCTGAGTTTGAAATGAATGTACAAATGAGTTCTATACTGGTAAAGGTAGTGTGTAAACTGGCACAGTGAACATACATTTCTATAATGAAATAGTGCAAATTTAGATATTGAGGTTACCAAATCTAGTACAATGAGAAGTGCAGAAATGTTGAGTGCAATATGGGGCAAAATGAAGTGTATTTTTAGATCAGATTTATTGGAAAGAACTATGAAAGCCTAAAAGCTAAGGATTCAGAATTGTCAATTTCATAAAAGAATTGAAAACGAATATGAACTTTCAAGTGGAATCGGAAGAATGATGATTGGTGGTAGAAATGAGTAGTATATGTACCTGATAAGGATGATTGAGTAAAGAGATTCTTAGAGAAGTGCAATAACAACCTATGTTATACATCCTCAGGAACACATCGAAAGCGGCAATTGAGGGCTAAGAATGTAAGATTGAGTGATTACATGTTTGATTTATCAACAGTTCTAACTGTTGGGGATGTGCTTAAAGCATATATTTTTGAGTTCATAGGAATATGAGATTGAGGTATAATTAAAAGTGATTTCAGGCATAACAATTGTTATCATAGTGATATCATTAAAATGAAAAGTTCCTAAAAATGGTCAAAGACCATAATTGATTTGAGATATTGGTGATGAGTGAAGTGAATTTATAATAGGAGTCGAGTGATTCAAGAAAGATAAGTGGGTTAGGTGGATTAACACCGGACAGATGAAATATAGTGAAATGAACATAAGAGTTGAAAGTATTACACTGAAGAGAAGTGTCAAAGGAGAGATGAAACGTTTTTGTGAGTACCACCTGGGCAAGGTATGCTTAGATGTGGAGAAAAGATAAGTTAAGCTATTATGAGTTGGACTATATAAAAGATTATTAAGAGTTAGTGTTACTGGTGAAAGAGGTTTTAGATTCAAAAATATGTGATAAGTGAGTAGGTTAAGAAATAATGGTATGATCAACAGAGATAGATTGACAACATACGAAGTAAAAGTTGGTAAGTAATCTGAAATATACTCATGAAATAGTCAAGATAGTGTGATAACTGAATCAGTGATTAAAGGAACTATTGAGTTATCAGCTGTAGTCATTTATAAGGGTATCTAATGAAGTATATGGGAAATGGAGAAGCATATGAGGAATGGTTACCTCTACCGTATTGATTAATCAGATGAGAATTTCAGGGATGAAATTTATTAAGGGGGAGAATTGTAACATCCCGTCCCCATAATAAGGGTAGGACCTGCAATTTTCGTACATGTGAGCTCAAAGAGAGATTAAAGAAATGCATTTTCTTGCCCATGCATAATGTTAGCATATATGTACATAAATATTGAATCTTTGCACAAAAATAAAATAAAAAAAGTGTACATGCATTCATTGACAACTTCTGGGTATGATTGTTTTAAATGTGATTTTATTGAAAAGGAGAAGTAGAGGGAGTAGAGAGAGTGATTTTGGTATGAATTGTGATAATGAAAGATTTGGAAACAAAATTGGTAGTAATCTGGAAAATGTTTACTGAGTGTGCTTCATTCTTTTAGCCACAACGTTTTCTCTAGTTTTTCAAACAAGATGACTTTTGAATTGGATTAACCTAAAGAAATATGGCTACATTTCGTATAAAGACATCAATTATGTCTCTAAGAGTCTCAAAATTTCATGAAGTTCAAAACTGGGTGTAGTACATTGGGAGCTGAATATAAAATTCATATTCTGACTTCGGGAGCAAATCTGGATTAACCTAGATAGCTTTTGGCAAAATTGCCTTCTTGAAAGTTGTAGATATTTCTCTTATATTTCCAACGGTATATAGTATGGAATTTTTGGACATTTGAGTCAAAAGTTATGAACTTTATATGTGGAGATGTAAAAGTAAGACAAAGCAAAGTAAGACGAAGCAAAATTAAGACGAAGCAAAAGTAAGGTGAAGCAAAGTAAGACGAAGCAAATGTAAGACTAAGCAAAATTAAGACTAAGAAAAAGCAATACGAAGCAAATTAAGATGAAACAAAGTAAGAAGAAGAAAAAATAAGACAAAACAAAAGTAAGACGAAGAAAAGTAAGACGAAGCAAAAGTAAGACGAAGAAAAAGTAAGACTAAGCAAAAGTAAGACGAAACAAAGTAAGACGGAAGCAAAGTAAGAAGATGCAAAGGTAAGAAGATACAAAAATCAAAAGGAAGAAGACACAGAAGATAGAATTTGTCTTCGAGATCTTCATGAAAGTTGTAGCTCTTGATGTCCTATTTCGAACCATCCATATCGAAAGTTATACATGTTCCCCGAAACAGGTTCGGTATGATAGAGGACAAAAATAAATTGGATTCTTTTGGTCATAACTCCTTCTCTAGACATACACATGACTTGATTCTTAAACCATTGGACTCTTAAGATATTGCTCTACATCTCTATCAAAAATCATAGCCCTTGGAATCAAATCGAGAAAGACTGAGTGAAAAAGTATAATGGGTACAGTGAGTGTATTCTTCAATAGTATGAACTGATGTTATTCTACTGAACATACTTTAGTATTTTAATGATATCTTGATCTGTAGAGTTCAAAATAATATGATTTCTATTTCTTGGTAAACTAGAGACATGGAGCTACAAGTGGTATGAAGAACTTTGAATCTAATTTAGTCTCTAAAATGTTTAAATTTCAGATGGAAGTTGTGTATAGTGCATTGATTTGGACAAGAGTAGTCCAAAAATGTTTGAAGTATCTCTTTTGAATCACTAAACCGAATTGAATGATTTTGATGTCATTAGAAATTTAAGACAATAAGGGACATCTTCTAGAAGAAAGTATTATGTTAGAATGTTCAAGGGTATTGTTTGCAAGACTCTTAAGTACAAAAGACATAAGACAAAATTAGAGGGGAAAATGGGACAACTCTCAATCATTAAGGGCATAATTAGAAGAAGAAGTGTTGTCTTGCCAATAAATGGAGTAGAAGCACGTGAATGGAAGGAAAACAAAGGTAGATGAGAACAACGAAAATGAGAGAGAAAGAGAAGCAGAGTTTGGTGGTTTGAGAGAAAAGAAGAAAGTGGGTTAGGGTTTAATTCTTCTTAGTCTTCAAGAAAGATTTTGAAGCTGTCCAAGAAGAGAAAAAGGAAGAGGAAGACAGGAGCTTCCATTTGAGCTAAGGATCTCTTCATTTGATGAAGAAGCAAGGTAAGATCATTTTGAATCTTTTAGATTTTTGGAAGGATTCTAGTTCATAGAGTTTAGAAAATTCTTGGTTTTAAGTGTTCTAGAATCAATTTTAGTGATTTTGATTTATGAGATTTTCAATTGGATTCCTATTGGATGAGAATTTGAATATTTTGAGATCATATGAGGTTAGAAAAGAGATGAAGAGAAATTGAGTTATAATATAAAGTAACTAAGTGGTCTTCAGGTATAAGCCTATGAATAAGCTAGACACATGCAAAGGGTAAAGATTTAAAGGAGAATTTAGAAAGATTATGTACAAATGAAGTGTAAATCTAAGTTCAATTAGACACATATGAATTATAAAATGGGAATGAGCATAATACGTGTTCTAGAACATATGCCTGGGATTGTCATTGAGCATGCATTATACATAGTCCATTATTACAATTGTGTATAAATAAATGTTTATACGTGTGCAATTATTGATGAGTGTGCAATTATTGATGAGTGTGCAATGTGTGTCTTACATCAATAGGTTGTGCAGGTCAAGTGTTCGCATTCAGGCATTCTCAGAATTTGAAAGCAAATGCTAATCTGGAGCGTACTGTAAGTAGACTGAGATGGTCTCACTTTATTGTTTGTTATTTGAATTCTGTATTATTTGACTATCGAATGACTTTGTAAATGTGATTGATTATGTTGGTTTTTGAACAAGAGGTTCGATAATTGTGATGGTTGACTTGGATATTGAATTGCTACTTGAATGTGAATTAGATGAACTAAGTGTATTGTAGTGATTGCTAAGTGTTTTCGGAATATGTAATCGCATGCAAATGAAAGTGTGAATTCTCAACTATATGTTGAATGCCAGACTTTGGTCCGATGATAAGTGAATATGATTGAATAAGAGCATGCAAATATGAGTGATGCATTTTATTTCACGAATGCATGAAACATAATGGTTGTTATGATCAGAGTAGCCACCGATCAAAATTTAAAGTTTAGTGTGTGAAAAAGAGTCTCGAGCTCAAAAGTGATTCAGAGCCTCAGGCTCAACGTTTAATAAGATCTATATGGGACAGTTATCAATGAGCCCTATATAGGACAGTTATCAATAAGTCCTTTAAGGGACAGTATAGGCACTCAATCACATCAAGATAACAAATAAAAAGTGGGTCTCATGTGCACTGCATATGCGTAATTAAGTGATTAAATTGTATTGAATGTGAAGTGTGAAATGTGTGATGATGTGATTTATGTGTTATGTAATTGGGTGAGCCAACGATGATGGTCACTCACTGAGTTCGCAAAACTCATCCAAAATTTGCAAATATTTTTCAGGATAAGAAGAATACCTCGTTAGGCCAACGGGAGTATACCTACAACATTCAAGTGAAGGATAGAGGTCGGGATCAGTTTGCATCTGCATTGCATTTCTCTATTTTGTATTGAATTGTATATTCCGCAACCCCTTGTATAAACTGGTTTTTTCGAAATGACTCAAGTGTTTTGTATTTGTGAAAGGGCCCAAATGGCTATTGAAAATGTTTATGAATGAATGTGAGCCCAAATTAACTATCGATTTCTGCCTATTATGTTATTGATTTCAAAATAAAAATTATGTAGATTTTTGAATGATTGAGTGCTTTAGAATGCCACCCTCACGAGATACGGAGTCGGATATCACCATTGATGTCGGGTTCGGGTCTTGTAGAAGTGGGGTGTTACAAAGATAACCTTAGATTATACTTTTAGAATAGTGTAAAGTTCTTGAAACTCTGAATTTTGTTATCAATAAATTATTTTATAGAACTAATGATTAATAGTTACATATATGGATTTCTAAAATATATGAATTATGTTTATTTATTTCACAAATAATTAACTAAGTACAAAGTATTTCACATTTATATTTTATTACGTATTATGAGGTGTATTGTTCGTTAATTAAACAAAAAAATTGTTAATTAAATTTTCAGTTGTGTATGACTATAATTTAGAATATTAAGGAAAATAAATCATGTTTATGAAATCAAATATAAACTGTCTTATAATAGGTTGTGAATAAATTTTATAAATCATGAATTTGTGACTTGCCTAGGATATATTACATTCGATGGTCATAGATTGATATGTTGTTTAAATATGAGTGAGCGATGGCTAGGTATCTATCCATGAAGCAGATATCGGGACATTATGAGTCCCGAGTATGTCCTGTATCGATAGTTAGGTATTGAGACATCCTGAGTCTTAGACATATCCTATGTTGATGACTTCGTACTAGAGTAGTACCAAGTTACCAAATTTGATTGAGGAATTGAGGTATCCTGTACTGATATTTATATAACTAATTATGTTTCCACTTAGTTAGAGATTACGATGAGTAGAGATGAACCAATAGACCACTGAATCTAAGTCTATTAGGTTAAACATAGCCTAGATAATTCAATTAATAATAAGATAAAATGTAGATGGAAGTAATAAAATAATATTAGTCTTAATCATTGCTAATGATTAAATTTTGGATGTTTGTTAATTATTTGAACAGGCTAAGTATTATTGTATATTTAGTATTACATGTATATTTTAATCATTTGACTAATTTCAATATACATATTGCGTTATTTGATTTTAAGGGTACGGTTTGTTACTCTTACTAAGTAGACAACTCACTCCTTTTCATTATTTGAGGCCAGTATATTAAATAGAGAGATTGTCGATAACCCTAGTGCACGTGATTGACAGACTGAAGTTTAGTTGAGGCCAGTATATTAAATTAAGTTTTCTTTATTGTATATACTTTTGTATATGACAGTTTGAGTAGTTGTGTTTGTATAGAATATTTTTGTGACTAACGAACATCTTTTTTTTAAAACTAATAAAGATTTTGATAATTAATGTTATAATTGTGGAAGAATTTGGATAATGGTGGTTTAAGAATGATTGGAGCTTTACAATAGGATAGAGGTGTTACAAGGTTGATGCTAAAGGCAGAGGTGAATTTCGATGAGAATAGTGTTTTGAGTGGAAGAGAATTGGTAAATAGGAGGGAAATTTTACATATGAAGTCTTTGTCAGGGAGGGATTGGTGATGTATATAGCTTTGGAGTTCTATTTGTTAGTTGTGTAGGGCCCACTATGAGAGGGGGCTCCATTTCAACAACCGCCTCTCTAGACTCTAAGAAGTGATGCACAGTACACTCTAAGAAGTGATGCACAATGCTTATAAATGACTATAACGTTATAAGCTAAAGTTATAACATTTTTTTAAAATAAAGGTAATTTTGTGGTCCTCATGCTTATAAATAGTCTTGAAATGTTTAAGTATACTTTTACTTTCTAATTTCTTTCTTTTCATCAATATATGTATTTAAAGTACTCCAACTCAAAAATTAGCAATAAAAAATTTTATGATTCTATCTTCTGAGTTCTGAGTATAATTTAAAGGTAAAGTTTATGATTTTTAATATATTTTTACTCTTTGTTTTTTATTTTTAATATTAGATATTAAATTTTACTTTTTATTTTTTTTCTGTATCACAGATATAATACCATTTATATATCTTTGTGATATATTGTGAAGCTGTTGGAGTTTGGTTGTGCCTGCATA
>JANZLF010000221.1:22372864-22385980 GCA_026546835.1 Erythroxylum foetidum
AATGCATGTACTTATGAATATATGCATATGCAGTAGACCAGTTCCTCTACAATTAGAGGCCAGAAGCGTACTCAGTCGGTAAATACAGTACAGCCTATCAGTCAGTCCCAATATTACCATGATACCCTTGCTAACAGTAACGGGATGTTACATTTCTAGATGACAAATCATTTATCCTTATAAAAACCAATGTTTTCCTTAACCTATATGATCATTATGTGGCTAGAAAGCAGCATCAAGTGTCTTTCTCATAAAGGATCTATTAAAAGGAAGACTAAGTTGGAGCTGGTACATTTTAACATATGTGGTCTATTTGAGTTGGAGTCACCGAGTGGTAACAAGTGTTTTGTTACTTTTATGGGTAATGCTACAAACAAGACTTGGGTCCTTATTCTGAAAACAAAGTGTTAGGTATTCGAGACCTTTCAACAATTTCATGTCATAATGGAAGACAAAAAGAAAGTTGAAATGTCTTTGAATCAACAATAACGGAGAGTATATCTCCATTGAATTTAAAGATTATTATGCAAGATATAGCATAAGACATGAGAAGATGGAACGTAATAACCTACAACCTAATGATGTCGTTGACAGGATAAATAGAACCATTATAGAGAATGTTCAATGTATGTTTTGAATGGCTAATCTACCGAAGTCCATGTAGGGTCAGACAAACCAAACTGCTGTATATTTAATCAATAGAGCTCCTTCAGTTCCTTTGGATCTTGATATTCCAAAGAGAGTGTGAAAAGGAAGGATCCAACTTATACGTATCTAAAGGTGTTTGAATGCAAGTCTATTAAGCACATACTAAAGGAGCAGAGGTCAAAATTAGATCCGAAGACTACTCCTTATGTGTTTGTTGGATATGATGACGAAGAGTTTGGCTATAAGTTCTACAACCCAAAAAATGGAAAGTTATTGGAAGCAGGGACATAGTTTTCTATAAGCATTAAATGGATACAGGTCTCATCAAAGAGGACAAGATTACTACTAGTAGGTTATCTTTTGGCAATGAAGATACTATCAATGTTCCAACTTCCGTTGATTAGCCTATTAAAGAAGAAGGAGAATATCACTAACATAGGATGATAATGATCAAAGGCAATATGATGGTGATGAGTCATATGAAACATGTCTTGTAGATGATATAAAAAAGGTTTATGAGCATTATGAGTAAGGGGAGTAACTTGCTTAATTGTTGAAGATATCCAACTTCTAATATAAACTAGAGTGAAGAGTCCTTCTATAAGAGACCTAATGTTAGAATATCTCCAAATCACTATTAAGGGGGAGCTAGAGAATTTTCAAAGATGCAGTCACTTGAATACAAAGACTCTTAGCTCTAGGCAATGCAAGAGGAGAAGAACTTATTAAAAAAGAATGACACTTATGAGTTAATTAAGCTTCTCAAAAGTAAGAAGGATTTGAAAAATAAATGAGTGTTCAAGATCAAGAAAGAAGCTGACAAGCTAGTGAAACATAAGGCGAGACTAGTGGTAAAGGGATATGATCAAAATAAGGGTATCGATTTCAACAACAGATTATCACCAGTAGTCAAGATGACATCGATATGCACGATATTAAGACTAGGTGCTAGTTTAAATCTTAAACTCGAGTATTTTGATGAGAAAATTGCTTTCTTACATGGTGATTTGAAAGAGAAAATTTACATGGAGTAGGCGAACGAGTTCAAAATCAAAGGGAAAGAGGATTTTGTATTCCAATTAGTTGATTATTATGTATATTTTAGAAAATTCTTTGGTGGCAACTTCGTCATCCTTCTCTTATATATGGATGATATGTTGATAGAAATTGGTATGATATGAAGGTTGAATGAAAGATTTGGGTTTTGTAAAACAAATTTTGGGCATGAAGATCATTCGTTCAAAAGTGGTTGTTATTACAAGAAAAATAAATTGAGCAGGTACTTGAGAGGTTTAATATGAAGCATGTCAAGTTAGTGAGTACACCATTAGTAGCTTATTTCAAGTTGAGCAAAAGAGCTTGTCCTATCATCGAAAAGGAGAAAGAAAGTATGTCCTTAATTTTGTATTCCTCTACTATTAGCTCTTTGATGTATTTCATTGTGTACATTAACCAAATATCATGCACAATGTTACACTGGTGAGTTGATTTTATCCAATTTAGGAAAGGTATATTGAGCAGTAGTGAAGTAGATCTTCAAATATTTACAGGCACTTCCAAATTATGTTTGTGTTTTGGAAGTAGCGAATCAATTCTAAAGGGATACACAGATGTGAACATAGATTGGTAATCTCGATAACAAAAAGTCGACCTTAGACTATTTGTTCAAATATATGGGGAGAGTTTGTCTAATATTGATGTGAAATATGTTGCAGCCATATAAGCTAGAAGGAAGATGCTTTAATTAAAGTAGGCATGGTTCGGGCCAGGCCAGCCAGGAGTAGGTTGACTTGGTCATAGGCTGGGCAAAGCTGGACAACCTAATCAAGAGTGACAAAACGATATCGTTTTTTTTAATTTGTAAAACAAGTAAATTGAGTCGACTTGAGTTTGACATATCATGGGTCAGGTTAGGCCCAGGTCGGCCCATTGCCATCCTTAGGTTGAAGGGACTTCTCCAAGAATTTGATATGAAAGAAAATGAGTATATAATTTTCTGTGACAGTCAAAATGCTATAAATTTGAGAAAAAATTTATAATCATTCTTACATTAAGCACATTGATGTCAGGTATCATTGGTTGTGATATATGGTTAAGGATAACTTATAAAGTTGAAGAACATTCACACAAACAAGAATGATGCTGACATGTTAACGAAGGTAATTGTTGTTAGTAAAATTGAGCTTTGAAGTAAGTTCACTAGGATGGCTTTTAAGTGATTAATCCTCTGAAATGGGCTGGAGGAGAAGATTATTATTGGTCCACCCTATTTTATGGATATTTATTTGTTTAGTACCAAAAAATTTGGACCCCGGAGGTCTTAGCTGTCATCATGGATCAAAAGGAACAAAATTTAAATATATTTGAGGCAAAAATTGATGATTGGAAGCCGTTTTTTAAGGACGTGCTTATGTCTAAAAAACACATGCTTGTGTCAATAATGGACACGGCTATGTGGAAGACTTTGTAAGTTTTTATAACCATGTTCAAGTTGAAAGGCAACGCTTTGAGATCAGACACGCCCATGCCCATTGGCCATAGTACTCATTATAATCATGTATCCCTATGATGTTGAGTATTGAAACTTAAAGGTCAAACACAGTCACCACACATGATTGTGTGGCGCGACCGTGAGCGATGTACGAAACCTTATCTTTAAAGTTTAAAGAAAAGTTTGAAAATAGAAATTGCACGAGACATAAATACTCAACAAAAAAGTCCAAAAAAACATTTATGAACTATAGTTTTATTGAAGCTTAATCTTGAGGATTAGTTAAGAGCACCATTGCTATATATATGTAAATTTGTGCTCAATCATAGAATTTTTTATAGAGAGCTAGCTAAAGAGATCAGTTGTGGTATCTTGTGAAGTGTTCTTAAGTGAGATGGCTCAAACTCATATCACTTATATTCTACTATTTGATTTAGTAAATTTATTATTAATTTATCCTGTAATTTTTACCTCTACAGGAGAATTTTCCATGTTAAATATCATTTGACTATTTTGTTATTAGTTGAGTGAACTTGAAGATTTTATGAGTGTTATTACTTAGAACCTCAACATAACCCAATTGGACACAGATTTGGAATTTCATATGTTAGAAATGGAATAGCAAGTTAAATATCGAGGAAATGAAAAGAATAGACAAACTCTAAAAGTAATTAACTTCACATGAAAAGGAAAACACAAAACGTAGAAGTGATTAACTTTACATCACAAGGAAACATAAAGTAGGAAACATAAAATCCAACTGGAAACAAGCAAGTTGTTCAGTAAACATAAGATCCAAGGGGAAATAAGCAAGTTGGATGCCCCGGTTTCTTCTTCTGACATCAAGATTTCTCCTTCAGATGGTTGATGCCCCAAAAATGCGAATCTTGCAGCCTATGTTTCCGCCTCAAAATAATGATTAGGAGAAATAAGGCTCTCCACAAAGATATCAACTTCATATACATCACCAAACGGAACACCATGAACTTCTAAAAACTTGTATGTGCCAATTCCAAAGTCATATAGGAATAATCTTCCATCCACCATCAGAAGAGCTTTTTCCCTCTCAGTCAAACACAAAGGCTTCATGCGAAAGAAAGGAAGGCTGATTACAATCTTAGTCCATGATTCAGCCACACCATATTCTTGCATTATCCATACATCATTCTGCATATCATTGCGGCTATAAAGTGCACAAAGTTTTCCACCAAGGGTACCCATCCAAATATCAGAACTAGTATCATCGATATCTGGTGCTAACATCTCTTGAAACATTTCCTTCTCCAAATCAAAGCATGCAACTAAATGCTTGGGATTTTCACATTCCCTGCTGTTAAGTGCCCAGTGAACAAATCCATTAAGAAGTAAGCCAGACTCAAAGACACTATTATCATAAGGGAAGTTCCCTAATCTTCTCCAAGAGTCTGTCCTTAGAGAATAAATGCTAACAATGGAGCCATCATCAATTCTCACCACCTTGTAATCATCACTAGTCGAAACGTAGCCAAATCCATAACTGCAAATACCATCAGCCGCTTCAAGCCCCGAATTGTGCTCCTCTGCAATTCTCTTCGATTCTCCAGTGGATGGGTTAAACAGAAAAAGCATATTTTCATCTGGAGCTATACACACTATTCCGTTACAAGAACCTACAACATCAACCCAATTTCTCAGACTCATAGAGGATGTTGCATTAACCTTAACCATAACAGGGTTATCATCTTCATCTTCTGACAATCTAAAGTAAAACTTCTCATCCTCATTATACCCCAACGAACTATGCCAGCCATAAGGTTTATATTTCAAAGGATAATCAAGCTCCACGACACGTATGTCGCTGCTGTCATCACTGCAACTACATACTGATCTATATTCTACAGAATAAAGATTATGAGAAGAGATAATCAATCTCCGCCTACTTGACTCAACCTCCTTGTTCTGGAGACCTAAATCCAGATGGGTTTTTGCAAACCGAGTGCTAGATATCAGAAAGAGCCATGATTTGGATACACACCTGAATCTACACAGAGACTTGACTGGTAATCTGGAGAGTATATCGACGACAAGTTCCTGAGGGAGAGTCGGGAACGGACCTTCTGCTTCTTGTCGCCCGGAATTTGTTGGGCGTCTGCTGTTTAGTCCTACAATCAATTCGTCATCTTGCCGTTCCATCTCTAATGCGGATTCACAAACTCATCACTCAGCTAAGAGAAGCATCATTTTTATTTTCTGTCGTTTATTTTCATTTCTCAATGTTATCTGTTTATTTTATTGTATGAGAAATCTGCGTTCGATGTTATTAATACAGAAAGACTTTGGGTGAAAATGTTAATACGTATTGGGGTGTCCTACTAAATTTTAGTTTAATTTATTATTGTGTTTCGCGTTGGACACTTAGAATTTTTAAATTAATTTATAATTATAAATGTAAGAGAACTTTTGTTTTGAATTTGTCATTACACTTTATTCAAAATGGACTTTCTTTCCTTAATTTTTCTAACTCATTTTTTAATAACCCCAAAAGTAATCTTTATTTAACAACTATTACTTAAAAATAAATTTAAATTTGGTCACTAGAGTAGTGAACTCACACACATTTCATATTTTACATAGTATGTTTTTTTGGTGCAATATTTTATATAGTATGTAGGCATAATAAATATAGACCCACTCGATCTAATTTAGCCCGATTTGAGTAGTTTTAACTTCGAGTAATATTTAATTTTTTTAAAAATTAAGTTTTTGCATCAAATTCGAATTTTACAGTAACTTGAAATCCAAAGTTCAAACCCCTTTTATAAAAATCTTAAACACATATTTAAATTTTATTTTTGTGGTCATTTTCTACTTCTACATCTCTACATTTTTTCTCCTCCTTCAATTACATGGCTCCTCCTATGTGTTTTTCTTCATCTCCCTCTTTGGTTTTTATTTTCTCATAATTTTCTCTTCCTTTTTTTTGGGCTTACTTTACACCTATTCATTCTTCTCTGTTGGTTCACTTCTTTTCTCCCATACTTATTTTTATTTCAACTAGCCTTCGAAAAATAGGTGTGTCATAGGTTTCATTACCAATAGCTCATAAAAGACCTAGAAAAGTAAATGCTATAGATAGATGAGGAAGCAAAATGTAAAATGATCATGAAGCCATCAGGGTTCGATTATTCTTGTGTTTGTTTCTTTGTGTTTTGTTCTATGACTATTAATTTACAAGTTTCTAAGCGCATTGTAACAGAGGAAGAGAAGAGGAAGTTTTGAGTGGGCAAGAAGTTGAGTGGATATTTAGGTTTCAGACAAATTTTGGGCCGATTGGATTCAAGCTTTGGTCAAGCATTTTAAACTTGAATAGGTTTTGAGCTAAGTCAATGTCAAATAGAAAGGGATCAGACCGAGCTCGGGTCACTCTTTTGATTTCTAACCACCAATCTACCTTTTCATCTCAAATGGTCATGGTATCCATATATATGAAGAAGGAACCAATTCACCCAATTTTTTTAAATAAGGATTATTAAACCTCAAAAATCACCATACTAGGGCTATGTTTGACATTATAAAAAAGACATCTTCAAAGTTTAAACCTTATAGCTTAGGCAACCAAGATTATTGAAATATAGTAATGTTGCTATAAAAGAAACTTTAAGCTTTTATTATTAGTATAAATAATGAAAGATCACTACAAATAATGAAGTATCTTCCCACAACATTGTGGTTCCAATACTTCACAAGCATGATGAAAGCCAACAAGTGTTTCTCATATGAATATGATAGAGACTTATTAATAAATGATATAGGATGATTGTCTTGTATTAACACATCTCCCATCTCCTCTCCACTTAGGCTCCATCATAGAAGTTTTTAAAGAAATCTAGAAATTCTAACATCAAGCCGAACTCAGGACTTAATTGAGCTTTGAAAAGATCACTTGGATCCATCCTTCTTAAATAAATTGTTTTTAGTGATTTATTCAATTGACCAAACCATTTTATGAATCTTTTGTAGTATCTTACTAAATGTTGTGATGTGAATAAATAAAATAAAACATAAAAAAACAATACTAAAGGGTCATTTATTTTCCCTTATGTTTTTTTGTTATGATTTTTGTTTTTATTTTTATCTATTAATTACATATTATATAAATTATACAAATATACAAATTAAATAATTTTAAAACTTTTATGAAATATTTTATTAAAATAAATAATTATAATTTATTTATAAATTAATATTATTTTTTAATTTCTAAAGCAAATTTTATTTAAAGTTTACATATTTTGAAGAAATTTTAAATTAAATTTATATTTATTAACAATTATTAAATGAGGAAAGATATGATCCCCAATAGAGAGCATAATTCCTTTAGAAAACACAATAAAAAAATCAAATGACTTATTTGGTCAACTCAATCACTAAAGGTTTGAAAGTTAACCAATTGAAATGAATTACAACCTTGGAATGCTAATCGAAAGCAAAAACAGCATGAAAAGCTTTTAAAAGAATGCAACTGCCCTAAAGGAGAAAGTAACTACACTTAAGACAGGACCAAAGGTGGCACTTCAATCTATTAACTCAAAAAACAAAGAGAAATCATCTAAAATTATTTTGCTTTTAAAATTTAAAATTTAAATTAATTATAGAAATTGACTTAACTTACTAAATAAATTGATTCATAATTAATATTAAATAATTTAATGTATAATATTGAATTAAATTAATTATTAATATTAAATAATATATATTTAGTTGATAGTAAATCATATTATGGAAAAAAAATAGAAATAAAAACCACTTTTATGGTTTTAATAATTTATGAAAACTAGAAGAAACAAAAACCAAAAATAGAAATAATAAGGTTAAACAAACATGTTTTTTTAATAAATTTGAAAAAAAACCAAAAACATAAATAGAAACAAACAAGCCACAGAGAAATCACGTAGGCAAATGTAATTATTTTTTTATAATATAATCTAGGAAAATCGAGTATCAGTCTCACCAAGTATGTTGCTATTATCACTATATTTCTATTATCTAATTTAAATAAGTGAGTGATTTATAAAAAAGTGCATAAAAAAATAAAATAAAATTTAGAAAATTAAAGCAAAGATAGTCTAAGAATAAACATTCAATAACTATACCTATCCCTTAAAACTTTACTATGCTTGAATTTATATCAATTTACTGAGTTTATCTAGTTTTTGGACCAATAAGAATCTTAAAGTTATAAATTTACACTCATGGTCAAGATATAAATGGTCCTCATTCTTAAGTATTTCTGATCGAAAGTTATCTAGTATTAGAACTCCTTCATAATGCATTAGTATAATCTATGGATTTCCCTTATAGGAATCGCCCTAAATTAGAAAGATTGTGGATCCAAATAGCTAGGATTTAGTCAACCCCTATTATTTATGTTATGACCTAGGTAATTGACAAGAACTTGTGCATTTGCTACTTCAATCCTATATATGAATCCAAATGTTAAATCTTTTATCTTTGTTACTTCAATCCAACATAAAATAAAAATATGATCAATTCTAAAAAAACTATAATATTTTATTAAACTAAGGAAGTCAATTCAAGCATAAATTCTAGGGTTCATTATATATAAATCTATATCCTAGTTAATAGTAAAAAAAACAAAAATCAACGATAAAGTACATAAGAAAGGAGACAAAGTTCTCATCTTGTTTCTTAAAAGTCCTTGATGAATTTTGATTAATCTTTTTGTATTACCTCCTGATTGTTTTCTTTTTAATCCCAATAGCTTTTTCACAGCTCCTAATGGCTTTCCTTTGTCTTTAAACTCTTTTTAAACCTCTATAGAAAACTCTTTTATTAATTTCAATTGTCTCTTTTTAAACACATGGAATCCTATCTTTTTAGCTAAACATTGCCTGAACATGGGATTATGTTGGGCTTTGTATTACTTCACATGACTTTCTGGAACATTTATATAACAAGTCATTGCCAACACAGGTTTGTGCTAACACTACAATAGTAAACATGGGGTTGAGCATGATAGGATGCTATGAACAATTGAAATCTTAAATATTGTCTGAACACAAGGGCATGTTATGGCCCTGTTACTTAGGTAAAAATCTCCTTTAGAGATAGAACAAGGCAACTTTGGATAGATGTAGCAACATAGGTAGTAACATGTTATTGTATTGCTACTAGGTTCTAATTCCTCTTCAAGTCATCAAATTTACTCCAAACTAACTCAAATATTCTACAAATTCATCCCTTTTTCTTTGATGGGAATAAGACCTAAAACAAAAAATAAATCATTTTAAGCACCAAATACTAAAATACCCAAAATATAAGTATAATGCTTTCAAAAATCTTGATAAAAATATAATATTTTTAGTGCTTGTCAAACTCCTTCATACTAAAGCATTTGCTTGTTATCAAGAAAATCAATTTCATTACTTAATTCAAATAGGAAGGAAATTCGGAAAAGAATTAAACAAAAAAAGCCTATTAATGAAAATTCTCCACCACTCACTTAATTGTCAAGGTCATCAACTTGTAAGGCACAAATTCTAACAATTAATCAATCAACTTAATTCTCTTTCCAATTTTTTAAACTTCAACTCAATTCACTAAATTCAAGTCCATACATAAAATGAACATTCATTAGACAAATGCTTCAACTCCTAAACTCATTCATACCCCCTGTCGACATAAAACAAAATATCAAATTTAAACAACACATGAGCATTTAGAAGTCTGTTTCAAAAGTCACCAACCTTTTGATGTGAGAGTAACTTATCATAAATGCTCTCAATTAATCAACTAGGTTAGTATTTCAAATGGCTACTAGCACCACTTTAATTTCAACCTTTTTATTAGTACGAGATAGCATAGTGAAATCATTTATGTTTAATTATTCAACCTTTTTCTCATTTTTCAATATTTATATGCTCAATAATAAAAATACATAAAAGAAGTCATTAAAAGAAGTCACATTTACTCAATACATGTACATTTTATACAAAAGAGTATCATAATGCAAATAAAATATCCATTTTCCAAATTCATGAAACAAATTTAATTAAATTTAGTTATCCAAAACTTATGGCTATTTTCCTAAACACTTCAAATCACAAAAGGCAATTAAAATCATAACAGATTATATAAATCAACATGTCAAAGTAAAAAAATTTCTAAACATTTATCCCTATTAAGATATTTATTAAAAAAATTTGATAAGAATGAGTACCAAAGTCATAAGAAGTGACTCCCCCACACTTAAGTCATACGTTATCCTATATTTACATATCATGCAAAGCCAGTGAAAGTAAACTAATAAAGGGAGAAATAAAGTAATGGATTGGTTGTTTGTTGACAAATTATATGAGAAATGTAGGATCCAATATAAGTATATAAGGAATTATCGCTTATGATTCAATCAAATCATCCACAAAAATCACATCAACTAAATCCCCAGTGATGACTCAGTGATATTTAGATCAATCTTTCCTAATGTTTGATCTCTTACTCAGATGTTACAACTCGCAGCTTAATCCCTTCTTGATCCACTGTAAGATCCTTAGGCTCCTTTTTAAGGACTGACTCCATACAACTAGCTCTCACAAAGGCTTTATATACTACTGAGGCTCTATATGTGTGAGCTTGAAAAGAAGGAATAGTGTGGTAGAAGGATCTCGATTCTTAAGTATTGTTCTAACTTCACTAGTGTATCTCCAATCTAATGCATATATTGCTCCATGTATGTTGACGTGGGTGGTGGAGGTGTTGATGATTAACTTGAATCTTAAGCTACTGTAAGTGCTCTTGCCTACTCCTCACCCTCAAGTTTAAGCTTGGCAATTGGTCTCGACCTAGGCCCAATGAGGCCCTGTCAGGCCTAATCCCTACCCAAGTTGCTCTCTTTATGCATGGAATTCCTCTACTTCTCATGTGAAGTGTCGATTAGTGTGAAACACTAGTTCCACACATTAACCTGAAGCTCTAACATCCTTATTACCCCTTAGAGTATTCATGGTAAGTGGGATAGGAGTGTATATAACTATCAACTCATGCTCATCATTGAGTACTCCCAATTTGCTCACCAATTAAGTAATCATATACGTAATACTAATCTCAATGGAATTTGGAATGATGTAAATAACCCAAATGAGTTAAATGAATGCAATTCCCAAATGTGTTTGAACTTGATAACACTTGTATTAGAGAAATAATGAATCCCAGTGGATTACCACATATATGCTATCCTACTAAGCATATAAGGAGTGAATGAGTACTTATAAAGATATTACATAACTAAAAGTGGAAGCCAGATGCTTTGAACCATGATGGTGAATAAAGTCACACTAAGGCCAAAACATGCTAATAATTGTAGCATGGTCCTCTTAGTAGTCCCAATAAAGTGGAGTCTACTGGAATTTATGGTGGGGATGTTTTCCTTGAAGTAGAAACTAGCATGAACACCAAACTTGTTGTAACTAAAGCTATGAAGAATGCCCCTTAGCAAGAACTATAATTCCCTAAACTCATATAGACATGATATAATTCATGGATACATGATAATTCGATGAAGTTCCCCAATTCCCTTACAAGGAATTCCTTTTGGGACCTCAGACTAGAAACCACTGGAGAAAATGGGTATGAGACTCTTATAATATCTCATTAATCTCTTTTATATTATGGCTTATAGTTATTAATATACTTGGTACCAAGGATACTTTAAAGTTCCCTATAGAGAACATGAATTATGTTCTTTTGAAGACTTGGATCACCTATGTTTTCACTATATCTCCTTAATCTTATGGAATCATATTCTCAATCTCTTTGGTCTTCATTGTAACCTATCTAATTATTCCATTACAATTTGTTAGGCTGCTAAATTAAAATTTCATACTGAATGGGATCAAAGGATGTTTAATTTAGCATTTGGATCCCAGCTTTATTATATATGGAATTAAAGGAATATGAAGTTATTTTGAAAAGAAGTGACCACTTTCAGAGTAGTGTTGCAATTGCTAGTAACCTTAATAGCACCTTAAGCCCTGGAATTACCAACATATGGAGACTTTAGCTGCTTCTCTTTATTTTTTTTTAATGTGTTACCGTTACACTAGGTGTTTTAGGTCTCATTGATTGTATTCTTATTGTTTTAATCCTTTACCATGGTTCCTTCGATATTTTGCATTGCAAACATTGATGCTCTTAGAGTTTTCTAATAAAATTCTTTATTATCTTTCAAAAATAATTTTAGGAATTTACTAAAAAAAACAACACTTGGTGTGATTCATCTAAACTTGGTTAAAAAATAAAAGCAAAATTTAAGATTTTTCTGTTATATTGTTACCATTGTAGGAAAATCCCGGTATGTACATCACATGCACACGGCACGGAAAACAAAAATTTTTGTTCCGGAACCTTCCAGAAAGCCAGGATCCATGTGTCTATATACAAACTCAAACCATAACGGCCAAAGGAGACCGTCTCTAACGGTATCCACGTAGAGATTGGAGAACGTAACCGGGACAAACCTTTTGACCCGGGAATAGCTAGAACAAAGAAAAGAGTGCTAGCTCCTACCTTTATCCTTGGAGAGCTTGGAATCGATGATGGAGGAAGCTTGGAGAAGAAGGAGCTTGAAGATGATCGATGATGAAGATGAATGAAGATAGAAAAACCCTTTCTTTCTTCTTTCAAAACCCACGAAGATCAACCATGCTTCACCTTCTTTTTCTCTTTTTTGTCTTTAAACACTTTAAAGACATTAAATGCAACATGGTGACAAGGCTTCCACGTTAGCCTTTATATATATATATATATATAAAGTTAAAAAGATAAGCTTCATTCTTCTCCTTCCACGTTAACATATATATATATATAATTAATTAATAAGATATATATATATATATAAATGCTGAAGCGGTCCAGTCACAATGGGGTCGGTCCTACCGGGTCTCGGTATGGAAAACACCACCGAAAACCTTTTTCAGCAA
>JANZLF010000221.1:22408004-22421378 GCA_026546835.1 Erythroxylum foetidum
ATTCGGAGACTCGACGTTGAATGGAATCATTGGATTATTTGACCCTTCTTGTTCCATCTAAAAACAGGAAAAAACAAACCCAACATTCAATATCGAAATCCAAACATGTTCAGCAGCCCATCTCACCATTATATAGTAATAATTATTGAAAAGTGTAAACCACATTCGATATGCAGCTCAAATCCAATTACTAATACTAAAATTTTGAGGTCCTAAGGAAATAAAACATTCACCTTTCCACATGAATATCATCTTCAAAGCCCTAACTTACACTGTCCCAAAAACTGAAGCAATCACTTTAGAAGGAATGGACATATCTGCACTGCAAACACTCCCTCACAGGTCTCATTGCTCATGGCATATAATGCTTGCATAGGTATCAATTGCAACAATCTCTTATTCTCTCAAAAAAAGAAAAGAAAAAGAAAACAGTTTCATCCAATTAATGCTTTTTGTATGATTGAGAATCTCCTGCAAATAGGAAAGGAGGTACTGTGATTGTAAAAGAAGTAAAGAACCATAATTTTTCAAGTAAAAAACCAATTCAATCTTTAGAGGTTCTGCCATCTTTACTACATACAGTCCCTAACCTTCCCTTAATTTTCTCTAAACCCTCTCCCCTATAATTTTCCTTTCCCTCACTAGTTCCTCAATTTCCTTACACCGGTTAAACTAAAGCCAAAAGAAACGCATCTCAAAACAATTAAACAAGAATTAGAAAATCAGATATAAGCATAACCCAATGTAACATAGAAACCAAACAAAGCAGTAAGCATAGAGAATTTTATTTGAGAGCCAAAAATGCAATCTTTCAAGAAGATTAGATTTTCTAGCATTCACCTAACGTCCAAGTTCAATCCAAAAGCCTTCAGAAATCACAACACGAAGCAAAATGCAGGTATAAAAATCATATAGTCAATCAACAACAGAAACTTTAACGAACTTGTTTGTAGTGTAGCTTACCTTAGGTTCCAAGCTTTACTCAAGAAGAATATATGCTGCCTTAATATCGCAGTGAATGATTTTCGAACGACCTGAATATGCATATTCCAGACTCCAGTTAGGATTATGACAAGTCGGAGACAATTTAAACTTGAAAGTTGAAACCTCTATAGCAAGTAGCAATTAGTTCACTAAGAACACGAAGAACACGTATTATGACCTGAGTAGTTAGGATTATGACCTGAATATGTATAGATCTAGCGATGGTGGAAGGCACATTTAGGAAACCCAACAGAAGAACATGAAGGACGGAAGGAGAGTAGGAGACGGCGAGACGCAGACACTAGAACGAAGCAGCAGTGATCTTAGGAGAAGGCAGTGAGCAAAATACAGATCCAGCAACAGTCACATCTCCAACATCGACACCGCGTTTCCGCTTCCAAAGAAGATCATTTCAGTACCTTAGATATGATTTTTTCCTTACACAAGGTGAAGCCGTGAAGGTGAGAAGAACAGAAGTTTAGATGGTGGAGAGAAAGGCAAGTTTCGATTTTGGTTAGGTTAGGTTAGGTAGGAAGATGAGAAGAAGTGAAGAACCGAAGTTAGAAGCAAGAAGGAAATGAGCTGTGACTTGTGCAATTTGATTGGAATTAGAGAGAAAAGTAATACCTAATTCGGGTTACTAGAAGAGGGGAGAGAAGAGTTGGTTATTCGGGTAATTGGGTAACCCGAAATTTTTTCGGTGTTACCTGTCTCAACCCGAACAAATTTCGGCTAATTTTCAGGCCGAACCGATTTACCCGAAGTTTGATATTTTGTTACCCAAACCCGACCCGGCCCGAATAATGCTCACCCCTAGTCCTAATTCCCCTTCATAAATAACCCTTCACCTTTGGAGGTTTCATTAGTATTGAATCCTGATTGGTTGTAAATCAATAATGTGTGATATCCTTTAAACTAACTATCTTTTCACCTAATGGAGTGTAGTTACTAGATATTCATAAGAAAGAAGTCAGAAACAAAGCATAATCATTACTTTGTCCTTGTCCGCAATATTCGTCTCGATTTTTAGTAAGTCACCAATTATTTTGTTAAACGCATTGATAACCAATTATTTTGTTAAACACATTGATATATTGATCTAGATCTATTTCTTTTTGTATCTTTAGCATTTATAGTTTCTACTTCATATACAACTTGATTGTGAGATACTTTTACATGTACCAACTCTCCAATTTCTTCCATATCTGTATAAGAAATGCAATTTTCATGACATGTATATAACCTTGTTTACTAGAAAAGGTTGTATGATTCCAACTGCTTGTTCCTGTAATTCTTTTGAATTGAGCCATCTATGTCTTTTAGCTTATTCTTACTCAAATTCTTTAATATGCATTGCCAACAATCTCTCTCTCTCTTGTCATAGTCTAAAATTTCAAGTTTCATTAAACTTCCTCCCTTGAAACTTTTCAATTAAAGACAATGTTGTTTCAATGATGTTCTAATACCACTTATTAAGAAAATAGATTGCAAGAATAAAGAATAAAGGAAAAAAGGAAACAGGATCATAAAAAAAGTTGTTAACAAGAATTGACAAATTGTTGTGCCCATGTCATCATAATCTAATAGTTATTTCACTAGAACATGCATTTATATATAAGAAAATCCTAACTTGTACAATTTTATTGAAATAGTCCCTTGACTAAACCTAAGCTATTTTAGCCATTACTATATTTTCGAAGTGTAGATAAGATAAGGCTACTATGTTAATACGACCTAAAATATGTTTGTGCCGTCACCTCTAATTTCTAGAAAGGATACGCTCTAGGCCATCCTCATGTCCAAAGTTGTCTCCTCAAAATGCTTCTAAGAAAACGCTCATTTCATTCAAAAAAATAAAATAAAAAAAAGCCACAACATATTAATTTAATATTAAAATAATTCAATAAGCTGAACAATTACAGAGAACATATTCTCAGGTAAAGAAAGAATCTCCTACAAGTATATGTACAGTAGTGTTTTTTGGTGAGTTTCTGATGAGGTACGATTTTACTCCACTGCCAGCAACTTTAACGCAGTTTCAACCAGAGAATGTATAGTTGTGCTGTGGCGACTGAGACCAACCGTGCCAGAGAAAATGTTGAAGCTTTCAATTTGTGCAGTAGTTTCTAAAACAGCTTCCAACTCCTTCTCCAGCCCCAGATTCCTGAAAACACGTACATTTGATGCGTTTTCTCGCATCATCCAAATAGCCAACTCTATCGCAAATCTTCGTATTCTAGGGACCTTAATTCGCGGATGTTCATATGTCTTGAGAATTTGGACCATTTTGTTAGCCAAATCAGCCTCTAGGATTCCAGCTCTTTCAAACATGATCCTAGATTCTTCACCAGTCATGTATTTGAAAACTTCTGCGGCTAGTCCCACCATTACTTCCTGAAGCTTACCCTGACCAGTCATAATTGCTTCAAGCACCTGTCACAAGACATAAGATAAGCAATGAGGCCAACTAAGTTTTTGATTGTTTAAAGGTATGCAAGTTTGACTAAATGATAAGGTATGCAATTGGTGACAATTCTGGGAATAGAAGCCAACAACAAGCTAAAAGAAATTGGAGTCAGGCCAATTATGCCAACAACATGTTATTTAGACCAATTTGTAGTCATCTATTTAGTTCTCAGAAAAGTGCTTACTGTAGGCGCTGAAGTTGTGATTCCCTGTAACTGCTTGAAGCAGTCTCCTCCTTCATAGGCACACAAGTTTCGTACAATTCTAGCTGCATTAACGCGAAGCGATGGAACTTCAAGGGCTTGGACAAGCCTTTCTATGACCTTTAGTTTCAAAATTCGATGACAGTTACTTTTGCTTTCTAGAGCCAGCATCGCCAAAGCTTCTCCTGCAGCAGTTCTCACAGGATTCAGAGTCTCCTGGTTGAAGAAAATGTTTAATAGCTCTTTGAGAACTCCACCTGTGCCTCCAATTTTCTCTGTTGCCTCCTCTTCTAGAGCTAGACCGGTTAATATTTCTATGCCTAATTTTTGCAGCATTGGATGTTTTTCACCATGTCGTAAAATATCTCTTATGCTGCTAATGGTGAAAACTATCTCTGAGATCTCCTTGCGGAGTTGTCTGCCTGTGGCGCCTGTCGTGCTTGTCAGCATCTTCACCAATTGCAGAGACCTTTTAACTGTCAGAATCTGTGAAGCTGCGGCATTTTCATCCTTCAGCAGCCTCTCTTCTGCATGTGTAAAATCAATGATCTTTGGCAGAAGGCCCCTTGTGTTCCCAATCTTTCCACAATTGTCATGGTCACGAGCAAGCTTCTTAAGGATAAGAAGTCCTAAATGATTAAATTGCCAGAATGCATAGTTTGCGTGATCAAATACTATCTGTTTTTCACCGATTTCATCAGCTGCAATGCTGTAGGTTCTGTTGGTTTGGAGCAGAGATGATATTGATTCCATTGCGCCTGGAATTCCAGCAACTCTCAGGGAGTTCTGCTTCTTGCCGGCTAGTTTTGATAGTATTTCTGCGGCTGATCGCCTGATCTCTTCCTCTTGTGGATCTTTCCAGTTCAAAATCTCAATTAGTCTATCGATTACCTCTATGTTAGTGCCAATCTTCTGAAGGGTATCGTCAGAAAATCGGTCATTAGTAGCAAATTGGTGCAGTATCCTAGCACCAATAAGTTGCTCATCAGGGGAACTCGAAGCCAAGAGATCCATACCAAAAGTGACCATATCCATTTTCAGTCCATCAAAAATGCTTCCATAAACACACTTGGAGTAAGCATCATAGAAAAACCTTCTAATTGAAATCATACCTGAGGGCCCCAACTCACACTCATTGTTAACCTCGTCCAACAGTTTACGGTATATTACCTTCCACTCCCAATAAGCTTTCTCCATAAGAAACAAGCTAGCTTCTGCCAAAGCCAAGGAATAGAAAATAAAAAGGGAAGCTTTTCTATTCCTCTTGTCCGTATCCCCTTTTTCTACCTCTCCATAGTCATGCCTGATAAGCTTCATTAAGGACAAAACTACGCAGGTTGTTGCAGATGCAATTTGAAGCCAATAGAGAAGTTTGCTAATATTTCTTGATAGAAAAAACCATTGTCCATAGGGTAATATGGGAACCTCTGAGCTTCTCCATGTCCTGTTTTGCTTCCTTTGGACATCACAATTCCCAGTGTTTGCCCCATCAGAACTTCCCCTTACTTCTCTGGAAATGGAATGTTGACTCTGCTTTCGAGGCGCAATGAGTGAACTAAAAATTGCCTTAGCAGTTTCAACAATGAGGTGCGAGCTCGATCTCAATGCCCTGAAGCTGTTGATCCCCGCATCAGCAACAGACCAAGTAGCCTGATGTTGCCATTCAAGCTCATGACTTCTGCTAAATATCCTAGTCCCTTCAATCAACAAGATAACAGTAATGAACCAGAAGTCAGTTTTGTCCAATACTATTGCAAAACCTCCCAGCAGAACAACCGTTGCCCAGATGAAACCGAGTGTTCCAAGGCTAGTCGCTGCCTTCTCAAGAACTGCGAGGCGTAGAGCAAAGAGTGTCAGCTTCTTCTCCGGTGCACGTACTGCAGGTACAGGAGAATTAACTGATTTTGCGAAACTACTGTCTCTTTTCTCTATACCGCCCTGAGGTTCAAAAATGGTAGTGCTTGAACCGTATGCTCCACTGAGCCTTTGAAGCTCAACGATCTGCAAATGAACACTACTATCATCTTCTGAGGATTTGCCGCGATCCATTAAGCTGGCTTAGATCAACCTGTAAAAGTTGTTGGCGAGCTTTGGAATTTTGGAATAGTTGACTACGGCGGTGGTCAAGTTCTTGATTTGTTTGAGTTGTGGAAGAGAATGACGAGGAATGGTGATTATAAGTAGGCAGGAAAAGGAGCTTGGAGAGCACGTTATTACGTGCCAATGCGGAGGAAAAACAAAAGTTCTTTCGATAATACATTTGTTGTTAAACTTAACCGGCACGGATTGTCTCCTCTTTCCCTGCTTTTGCGTGCCCAATTTCTCGGTGAAACTTCAGTTGCTTACATGATTGCTCCTAACTTCTCAAAAGTTTCTTCTTTTTAGTAACGGAAAAAGTAGAATGATTTTTGCCTTTTTCTTTACTCGATTCTTGAGTTAAGTTTGAGAAGAGGAAATTTTAAATTTTAAAACTGCAATTAAACAGATGTGGTAGGTATAGTTTAATCCTTCAAAAAAGGTTGTAACAGGTGCATCTTTTTAACCATATAGTGGAAGAATTATTGCATGAGCCTGTCTTTTCTCAAGTGAATCAAACTGATTTAGTGATTGCATCACTTACCAATTTAGCAAGCTATATGCTAAATTTTGACCACGTTAAGTTAGTTATGTTAGAAATTTTTTTAATTTACCGTAAAGTTTGACAATATTTAATTACATTTTTCAGTTTTTAAATGACTTGTCAGTTAAGTTACGTAATTTAATCAAGATAAAAATAATAAAGTAAGCCAATAAATAATATAAATCAATTGGTCAAAGTTTAGGTGAAAAATGCATTGCAATCAATGTGAACCAGACCCATATCGAGTTTGTAATGGGAAAGTCTAATATGGAGGCTATGTATATGAAGTTAAGGTCTCTTATAGTTGCTCCTATCAATCGTAAGCATAAGAATTCTCTAACCTATTAAGAGAGCTTACGTTTTGATAAAACTATAGAAAGATCTTACCCGCGTCCTAGAGAGAAGTTCTCATAAAGGCGGCGGTGGATTCGCGCTCAGTTCGGCTTCGAAAAACTCGTTTGAAATTACGAATACCGAAATCAGATATTTTCTGCATTTCTTTGTTTCTTGCCCTTTACGCTTTATCCGGGATACATAACTAAGGTACTGTTACGTATTACACATGGCATCAGAGCGGTGACATGTTAGGTAGTTAAAAACGAAGATTTTTTTTTTGTTTTCTCTCCATAAGATTTTTGAAGATTTAACTTTTGTTTTTCGATTTTTTTTATTTTTATAGCATAAAAGTAGTATACATGTGTTTAGCATTGAGAAACGGAGTAAAAACGAGACCGAGAGTGTGAACAATTGACCAAATACTTGTCGAAAACCGTCTTTTTTCGATAAGGAAGCGATCACCATCGAGCCCGTCAGTGAACAGTGGTGCGCTGCTTGACTCATCGCGCGATTATGACTAGATGCATGTCTAATGCATGAGATACATGCATAGTGTCAATGAGTGCATCTGCATATCGCCACGCCTATGCGACACCAGTCAAACGTGTCCTTCACATGTCTGAAGCAGGTGCTTGCTCAGCAAGTGCCCTCCGCGAGACGCGCAACTGACATCAATCGCCAACGCATCGGCTGACATCATGCTAACATCAGCCATACGAAATTGCTATAGTGTTTTTAAAAGACATATAAAAATTTTAGATTTCCTGTAAGGGTACATTAGGGTGTTTTGGGTCAATTTCCGTCTAGGAAATTTATAAAGTGAATTTTTCATTTTTCTGAATTTATTACATTGGCAAAAAATTAAATTTTAACTCTAAGAAAGGAATTAAGGCATTCTGAATCCGATTTCGAGTGAATTCTCATGCTTCAGATATCACATGAGGAAGATACTTCTAGTTTTCGTGTCTCAGGTCTCATGTTCAGTGCTCGAAATCACATGATAGTTACTCAAAAAAGGAATTGAGGCATTTTGTAGCCATTTTTGAGTGAATTTTCGTGCAACAAAGTTTCCACAAAGGAGATATATGAGGTTCTCGTGTCTCAGGTGATTGATTCGTGTCTCAAATGAAGTTTTCAGAGAATGTCTTCAATACTAGTGTGTAACAATGAGACTGTGCATTCGAGTTTTTGCATTTATTGATGTTACATTGTCACATATCATATGTTCATAAAGAATGTGAGGATAACATAAAGATATATCCCATGTGTTTGTGGACTTTTTGCTTAAAAGGATGTAGTCACCACAATGGCCTTTTGAGTCGGTATTTTGAATTGTTTTGTTTACATGTTAGGGGATGTCTCTGGTCTCATGTTTAGTAATTATGCCCACAGGTGTTAGCCTTACATGAGATTTTGAGACGTGCATAAAGACATTGGATAGAGGAAAGTCATTGCTTGAATGATTTATTCACCCATAGGTGGTAGTATCATGAGAGTTGATAGTTTGTACTCTAATCATTTTTATATGGAGATCTAATTGTATATATTATGTATTTAGCCCAAGGTGATTCATAATATATGTGAATGAATTCTCATAAAAGATATTGTTTGATTACTTTGGGTATTGCTGTTGTCCTATATTTGTGTCAATCTAGTCAATGTTATTTTACAGTCACCTTTTGGGTCAACAAATCATTGTCACCACTGAAATCCTGACTAGTTTTAATACAAAGAAGTGGACAGAGGATGTATTGAATGCTATAGAGATAGCTGAGATTGATATGGCCATACAAATGGATAGGCCATCTCCACCTACATCTATAAGCTTGAGAGTTCATAAAGTAGCCTATAAAGCTTGAGATTGGTCTAACAGATTACGTCTGATGACCATTAAGGATCCATATCTGACAATCCATTAAAAGGACTTCCGAACAGAGACATAGCGAAGGACTTTCTTAGTAATGTCTCCTAGAGATACACAGTCTCACCTAATGTTGAGGAAAGTACCTTGATGAAAGAATTATTTTCCATAAGGTATACAGGAGAAGGGGAGTAATGCAGTACATATAGAGAATGATTCATCACAGTGGACTGAAGATGCTAAACATTCCTCTTCCTGATGTCTTCATTGTTCACTGGACTCTTAATACACTCCCTCAAGAGTTTATTATCTAGTGATGAGATATTATTCACTGAATGAGGAATGCGAATTCAACACTTTGATAGCCCATTGTATTGCTGAGAAGGAGAAACTCAATTTTGCTACTTCTATAACCCTCGAAACAACTAAAGGGAAGGCAAAGATGAAGTCCATTAAGTTCAAAGGTAGAAAGTTCAAATCTTCTCCATATGTTAATATTGGTCAAACCAGTGCTGGTAAGGGTCCACATGACATAAAGAAGTCAGCAATATAAGGCTTAAAAAGAAAGACTGTGACCATCAGGTAACTCCTTGGCTTATTAATCTATTAATCTAATTTACGATAGTCATATTAAGTATTTGGTAGCTATATAGTGGAGCATCTGATCAAGGTGCTTCCACGATGTGGGGGTTCATATCTAGGATAAAGCCAATAAAGCAAAGGAGAAACTGATGGTTCACAACAATGAAGAAGTAGAAGTAATATCTATGGAGAATGTATTTACTGAACCTTGTTGTAAGGTTCATTTGGGTTTTACATAACAAATTTTATATGTGATCTTTTAATCAATTTTGGACAAAGAGGGTTAATGTTTGTATTTAATTCTTCTGTTATACAATTGTTGTTTAAGTAAAACATAATGGTATAACTTTCTTGTTATATGGTTTGTATAGAATGCGTCTTACCCCAAATTAGATATATGCTTATTCATATCTTGCAAAACAAGTTATGAAATGAAGAACCCTAAGGAATGAGAAGTCATACATAGTGTGGCACAAAACTTTAAGCCACATTTCTAGAGCTAAGGTTGAGAGATTGATCAAGGAAAGCATTTCTTAATTCTAGATTATGATGATCTGGGAACATGTGCTGACTATTGCAGGGGTAAGTTGACTAATAAGGATATTAAGGTCAACTCCTTTTAACTTAGTGAGTCTAATACATAAAGATATCGGTAAACCTTATGTAGTTGCATTGTGTAATTCTAAATGTATTTTGAAATTTATTGATGATTATTCCCATTATAGTTATATGTTCTTGCTTAAAGACGGAAGGTTGAGAACCAATTAGGAAAATTCATCAAGATAGTCAAATTTGACCATATAGGAGACTATCATGGCAAACATGGTGTTTCAGGACTTTAAAAGGTCTATTTTCCATAGATTTAGAATCATTGGAATAGTGATTTAATTCACTATGTCAAGTAGTTCTGAACAAAATGTTGTATTGTCAAAAGGCATAACTTCACTCTAAAGCTTGAAGAAATCAATGCAGAATACGGTTATTCTATTTGATTATCTAGAAGTTTAGAAACTTAGCCTTGCACAAATTCATGTATAGGGCTGCCCTATTGAGATAGTATAATCCTTATAAAGAAAGATTGCATGCTCATTCTATTCATTGCTATTTAGTAAGATATCTCGATCATTTTAAGGCTACAGCTTTTACTATATAGAAGGTGGGACTAGAATAGTAGAATCACAAACAACTAAGTTTCTGGAATATAATATCTATGATGATGGTAGGCCTTTTAAACCTTCAGATGATAACAGGGTGAATACTACAGTTATCATGTATTTAACATCCCATTACTAGTAGGAAGGGTAGATTGATAAATGTGAGTGACTAATGAGAGTTAGATGTAAAGTGTTGAAAGTTGGAAAATCTGGAAAAAAGTTCACTGAATATACTTCAGTCTTTTACCACAACATTTTCTCTGGTCATCCAAACGAGATAATTTTTAATTTGGATTAAACTAGAGATATGTGGCTACATTTTTTGTGAAGACATCAAATTTCAGTTCTACCTCTAAGAGTCTCAAAAGTTATCATGAACTTGAGAATAGGGTGTAGGACGTTGAAAGCTGATTGTAAAATTCGTATTCTAATTTCGGGAAAAATCTGGACTTGATCTAGATAGAATTTGGTAAAATTTTCTTCTTGGAAGTTGTAGATAATCTTCCTAGCTTTCCAACAATATAAAGTTTGTAAATTTTGGATATCGGAGTTGAAAGATACGAGCATTACAAGTTATAAGGTTGCATCATCTTAGTTTGACCGTCTCAGTTATCATTCATCCTATCGGCTCAGTTACTGTTCATCCTATCGTTTCAGTTACTGATCATCATCTTAGTTTAACTTTTTATATCTTAGTTTGACCGTCTCAGTTACTATTCATCATATCATCTCAGTTACTATTCATTGTCTTAGTTTGACTTTTTGCGTCTTAGTTTGACCGTCTCAGTTACTATTTATCCTATCGTCTCAGTTACTGTTCATCCTATTGTCCCAATTACTGTTCATTGTCTTAGTTTGACTTGTGTGTCTCAGTTTGACTGTCTAGTTTTGCTTCGTCTCAGTTTGACTTTTTATATCTTAGTTTGACCGTCTCAGTTCTTGGTCATCGTCTTAGTTGTAGTGTCATATTCTGTCCTATTTTTGATCCTTTCAGAGGCTGAATCATGCTTCAAGGTCTTCATGAAAGTCGGAGATCTCAAAATCTTCTTTCCAATGGTTTAAAAACAAAATCAATCTGATATTTCTTGTGAAAGTTATGGAAATCGCGCCAAAACAGGTTCTTTATGATTGAGTTCATAAATATGGTTGCTTCCGTTGAACATAACTTCTTCTCTAGACTTTCAATTGACTTGATTCTTAAACCATTGGATTCGTATGATGTTTATCTGCATCTCTACCAAAAATCATATCCCTCTGACTCAAATTGAAAATGACTGAGTGAAAAAAATGGGACAGGTACAGTGAGTGTGCTCATAAGTATTATGTACTGGTGTTATTCTACTGAATATACTTTAGTATTTTGATGATTTATGGAGCTCTATTGACCCAAATGACATAATGTTTGAATTTTGGTAAACTAGAGGCATGGAGCTACAAATTTTATGAGAAATTGGAATCTAAGATGTTCAATTTCTAGATGAAAGTTGGGTATAGTGCACTTTTTTGGAGAGGAATAGTCCGAAAATGTTTGAGTCATATCTTCCAAATTACTGAACCAAATTGAGTAACTTTGGTGTCAATGGAAAGACAAAAGATAGATGAACACTTTTCCAGAAGAGAGTGGGCTCAAGTTATGTAAGTTTTGCCTTCTAATTAAATGTGAACAGTAGACTCGAAAGTTAGAGTTTGGAGAAAGATCTGAAATGTTCATTGGACTATGAAATTGGAATCAAGTGGGTTATGGAGGTTTAAATCCCACAGACTGATGCTAGTTAAGTGAGTTTTGATAGTTGAATGTCTTGTCATGAAATTGATGTATTGATACCCTGGATAGTCATGAATATGCATAATACATATTTCATTTCATTCATGTGCATTATTAAATACTTATGATTGTTCAAATTGTGATACATGTGTATGTTATTTATTATAGAGGAGCCACTGGAACGTCAACCTCTAGACGTTGCTGGATCTTCCAGGTATTAGCTTCGAGAGAAACTTGTGAGTCGACCTAGATGATTTCCTAGGATTGATTTGCTTTGAAATTGTTTGATGTGTTAGCTTCCAATTATAAAGTATTTGTGATTTGATTGAATTTTGGGCTTAAAGTCCGAGGAGTTTGTTATGTGGATATGGTATTGGAAGTGCTTTGTTTTGATCTGAAATTTTGTATAATACGTGGATTCTCAACGAAAGCTGAATGTCGGACTTAGGACCGATGATAATGAGTTTCTGATTTAAATATCGCATGTGATTATCTGATATGATACCATATGAAGTGAATGTAGTGATCGTAGGTTATGTACCAGAATGACCTTCGAGCGTCTCGGTGTGTATCTTGCGGTAAGGGGGCGCCACAATGTACCTGCTACTCATACAGTTAGATTCGATGGATCTAAGTCTTTGTACCGTGCCTGTATAGGAATAGAAATCCATACCTGTATACACAATGATTCCTAGGGGTACAAGATCTAATGTGGCAAATCCACCAAAGTGAGATGACCTACTATCCTATCTGATTATATAGTCTATCAAGTGTACAAGACAATGATATTGGACATGTTTTAAATCTAGTTAATTTTATCGAAGATATTTCTGGACCCAATGTGAATGTGTGGTGGGATGCAATGAATGACAAGATGTAATCCATAAAGCATAGTATAGTTTGGGAGCCAATTAATTTACATCAAAACTGTAAACTTGTTAGTTGTAAATGAAGATTAGACCTAAAGTATTTCAGGATAAAGTTCAATAGTTTATAGGCATACTCAGTTGCATAATAGTTCACTTAAAAAGAAAGGTTAACTTTATGTTATCTTTTCTCTTATTATCCTCGTAGGATACATTTTAAGTGATTAAGGCAATTGTAGCTCATAATGATATAGAATTACATCATATAGCTGTCAAAACTACTTTCCTGAGTAAATACCTTTATGAAGAGATCTATATGGTACAACCTGAAAGATTTTAGGATCTAAATGGAACTGACATATTTTGCACATTATACATATCAATATATGGTTTACATCGAACCTTTCAAAATTGATACCTTACAGTCGATGAGGTTATGATCTCTTTCGGCTTAATGGAAATGTAACGCCCCAAATTAGGGGTTAGCATATTAAGCAAATTTAGTCCGATTTAGGTTATGTCTCTTTGACATTTTGG
>JANZLF010000221.1:22421478-22440211 GCA_026546835.1 Erythroxylum foetidum
GTGTAATGTTTGATTTTGTTTGTTCTGTCTTGGGTGGCATCCATGTATCCTCCCAGGGGGTATTTGGGTGTTACAGGAAACTAAAGTTAAAAGATGCTTGCACAATAAGGTCAGGGGGAGCAAAAATATCTTCGTATTACTACATATGGATGATATATTACTCACGTCAAATTACTTGACCATGTTGTATAAGGTTAAGCAACTTTTGATCAAGAACTTTAACATGAAGGGCCTTAGTTTAGCATCTTTTTTCCTAAGTATTCAAATTCACTAGGACAAATCTAAAAACTCATCAGGCCTCCCATAAAGTGCATACATTGAGTATGTATCACAAAGGTTTAATACGATTAACAGTAAACCTGTCGTAACACCCATCTCTCACAGTGAGAGATAATCTTTAACACAGTATCCAAAGAATAAAGTTAAGAGAGAGGTTATGAGGAATTTTCTATATACTAGTATGATTGATAGCTTGATGTATGCTTAGCTATGTACTAGGCAGGATATTATATTGACTGTTTGACTACTTAGTCAATATCTGGTTAATCTAGTTGTAAACTATTGGAATACAGTATAGCGAGTGTTGAGATACTTAAAGGAACTAAGGATTATATGATGACATATAGCACAGTCAACAGACTAAACATTGTAGGGAATTCGGATTCAAATTTTAGCCATGTATCCAGATGATCAAATGCCCACTTAAGGTTACAATTTTAAGTTTGCAGATGGTACAATGTCATGGAAGAGTGTCAAGTAGACACGTGTGACTTCCTCAATCATGCATGCAGAGTGCATGCTATAGGTTTGCTTCACAGAAGGTTTAGCTCAAAAACTTGATTTCTGAGTTGCCTGTGATTGATTCAGTGGCTAGACCAATTTGGTTATGCTATGGTAATCTTCTTAATGTGTTGTTTAATAACAACAAAAAATATCACAGGGTCTTAGCATTTAAAAGTCAATTATTTGGTCATAAAGGTGTTGATACAAAAAGGTAATATTAAGGTTTGGAGTATTTAAAGGCTGAGGAAAATTTAGTTGATCCTTTAACTAAAGGAATTCAACCACTAATGTCTGTGACACAAGTATATAGTATGGGTATTTTGACGTCCTTAGATTCTATTAGTTAGGAGATCATTTATGTTTACTTCATGTACATTTATACATTTGATACATTTGTCCTCAGTAATACGTGTTATTCTATATTGTCTATATTGTCATAATACATATAAAATTCTTAAGATTTGTGTCGATCTTAAGCACTTAAAGAACATTAGGAATATATACAGATTGACCTTGAGCCTATGTCATTTAGAGGTATACAATTTCATACGGATATCTATGAAGTTTGAGATGACATAGGGAGATATAAGTTTTTTTTAATCCCATAAAGGTTCTCTAATGTAGTTTAATATTCAGTTAGAGAACATAAATGTTTTCTCTAATGCAGTTTAGTATTTGGTGAGAGGAAATAAGTTTTCTTTAATGTTGTTTAGCACTCGGTGAGAGAAAATAGGATTTCTCTAATCCAGTTTAGCATATACGGTTTAGCATAAAGTGGGAGAAATCGAGAACTACAAATGAAGATAATGTAATTTAGATCATAAAAGTATCATCCTAGTTTGTCGTACTCCATTTTTCCATTCATGTTAGTGAGGTATTAGGTACACATGATTGTATTGGATCTGTGTCGCACATGATATATGCATTTGATACTTTTCAGAATCGAAAGTCTTGTAGGACGGAATGATGGACTTTCATTATCTTCAGATCAAATATTTTGTTTTTAAAACCTAGTTGACTAATACAGTAGCGTGACTTAATCGAGTTTTAAAATTGTTTTTAAACTAGAGTCAACACTGCAATTAAGTATTGTCCAATGAGAGATTGTTAGGCATTTTTGTAATTTCCCATAAAGTTGGACAATTTTAATTGTATTTTTCGGTTTTTAAATAACTTATCGGTTAAGTTACATAATTTGATTCGGATAAAGATATTAAAGTAACCCAATAAATGATCTAAATCAATGGGTCAAATTTTGGGTGAAAAATAGATCCTAATCAATGTGGATCAGACCTATATCGAGTCTATGATGAGGAAGTCCGATATGGAAGCTAGATATATAAAGGTTAAGGTCTCCTACAGTTGGTTATATCAACCGTAAGTATAAAGATTCTTTGACCCGTTAAGAGAGCTTATGTTTTGAGAAAAATGTCGAAAACCTTACCCGCATCCCGAAGATCAGTTCTCTTGAAGGCAACGGTAGACACGTGTCCCAAAAATCTTGTTTGAAGTTATAAAGACCGAAATCAGGTATTTTCATATTTTTTTATTTCTTACCCTTTTACGTTCGACCTGAAATATATAACTAAGGTACCGTTACATATTACACTTTATAGACACATTACTGTTGGACTTGGACTTGGCCACAAACCTTCAGGGTTGGGAAGGTTTTGGAAGAGGACCATTATGTCTGGTAAGTTATCAGTGACGGAGCTACGTTGAAGGGGAGGGGGGCCATGGCCCCCTTTCAAAAATTTTTTTAAATTACTTATATAATTAAATAAATAATATTTAAATTTTAAATTTAATTATCATACCAATATCCTTTGCTTTTTTTAAAAAAAAATCAAATAAATAAAACATTAAATATTAAAAGGAGTTACGGTTGAAATTTGGAAGTCATTAGTCAAGTGGGTTGGATACACTGGCCCCCCTTAGAGTTGGCCCCCCTTTAGAGTTGAGTCTGGCTCTGTCCCTGTAAGTTATCCTTTATTTTCCCTGCTGTTTCTCTAACCTGACAATGCTGCATGTGAGAAACATTGGACTTTTTATTTTTTATTTTGGTTAATATTACTTTATTTGTGCTATGCCGATTGGTAGATATTAGATCATTATATTAACGACTAATGGTGCATGGAACCAAGCTGGAATTAACGACAACTAACATCTCGATATAAAAAGTGGCAAAATGTGCATGTCTGGAAGATTAGGAGGCGTGTAGGTCAACAATCCACGTAGATAAGTATTTTCTTCTAGTTAATATGATTCCTGATATTATTATAAAAATAAAATAAAAGAAAAGATAGTTGAAGAGATCTACATTACGACTTATGAAACAGGACGAGGATTTGTAGGATTCAACTGGTGGAAGAATCCCATCTAATCTTCTGGAAACTTAGTGTCCTTTCGTGGAATTGGTCATTTAGCTTGATGAAATGGGTTTACAGAGGAGAGGAGTCTCGTTGTGTTAAGTTAAAGGCTCCACTCAGCACCAGAAGACCTTATCTGAAATGCAAGATTACCGTCATTTTCCAATATTGGCTTTAACCTCAAACACGCCTGGCTTGCACTTGATGAAAGCTTAGCTAATATCTAACGTTGCTGTTGCGTGTAGTCTTTGTCATTAGTTTCTTCTACTCCTTTCCTTCACCGGACATTTGATTAGCATTTCATGACTTTAGCTTGGACATTCAGGCCTCGAAACTTCCATCTTCATCCAGTTAATTTTTGGTTTGATTTAACATAATATATTTTTTAAAAAAGAAATCAATCAGATTACTAATTAATTTAAACTAATCAATTTTTATAAATTAAAATAAACTAATTTATTTTCATTTAATAATATCTTTTTTAATTAAACTACAAATATTTTATAAATAATTTTTTAATCAGTTAAATTTTTTAAAATTTTAAATTTTATCTTGATAATTTAACTTTCAGATCAATTTTTAAAACATTAATTATTAATTTAACTAAAAAAAGCTTATTTGTAAAATAGTAACTCCTAGCAAACTCATATCCAATCTTTTATTTGACAATAATTGGTTGACTTCAAGGCTGAATAAGAAATGAAAGAAACTTCTTTGAAAAGTTCTCCTTTAATCAATAAAATTCACATGGTTCTTGGATTGTCTAATGTATCTACTAGAAATTAGTATTTTTAATCAATAAAATTCACTTGGTTCTTGGATTGTCTAATGTATCACTTAGTATTTTTAATCAATAAAATTCACTTAGTATTTTGTCTTTGGTACCGTACTGGTCAGTATGGTAAATGGTACAAAAAGTAATGTTTCAGTATTGGCCTTGTGTATTGGCCTATACCAATCTATTTCGGTTGATATTATTCAAAATATCGGTTAAATACTAGCAGGTATCGAAAATTTTAAAATTGAGGGGTATTTTGCAAAAAAAATTCATTAAACCCTCTTCTTCCCCCAAACCCCCACCCTACATTTACCGGTACCAAAAATTTTAAAAAATAAGGGATATTTTTGCAAAAAAAAACTAGTAAACCCTCTTCTTCCCCACCTCTCCCACGCGACGTTTACCTTCACCTTTTTCATTTTTTTCTCGTTCATTGTCTCTCTCACAAACTCACACTCACACACTCCCTATTATTCAAAAACTCACACTTTCTCACTCACCTCCTCCCTCCCACACCACACCCAACGTTCTCCTTCTTATTCCTCTCATTAGTTTCTCTCTCTCGCTTTCTCTTTTCTTCATCGTCACCGCCAGTCACTCTCCGACCGTCCGATGACCACCACCGCACTCTCAGCAACCGTTGGACACAACCCACCACCGCCCTCCGAACGCCAGATTTGAAAACTAAAATAGATTTTTTATTTTTCAAGTGTGTTTTTTTGCTCTTAAATTTGAAAAACAAATTCATTGTATTTGGTTATTTCTGTATGTTTTGCTATGGAAATTTTTGGTATATTTTGTGATGAAAATTGATGGAAATTATTGGAATAAAATTTGTTGGAAACTATTGAAAATAAAATTTGTTTATGTATGTTGAAAAATAAATTCATTGTATTTGGTTATTTGTGTATGTTTTGTGATGAAAATTGTTGAAAATTATTGGAAATGAGAATTGTTTATGTATGTTTTCTAATTGTTGAATTGAAATTGTCGGAAATGAATTTGTGATGATTGAAATTGTTAGTTGTTGGAAATGAAATTTTTAGTTATTAGAAAGAAAATTGTTGGAAATGAATTTGTGATGATTGAAATTGTTGGTTGTTGGAAATAGAATTGTTAGTTGCTAGAAAGAAAATTGTTGGAAGTTTGGAAATAGAAATTATTTATATATGTTTTTGTGATATTTGAAATTTTGAATTGAAATTATTGAAAATTATTGGGAATGGAAAATGATGGAAATGGAAATTGTTTGTGTACATTTTGTAATGATTGAATTGAAATTGTTGGAAATTGTTGAAACTAAGAAATTAAAATTGTTAGAAATTGTTGAAAATTGAAATTATTAATGTATATTTCATTATTTTGTGAATTGTGAATTTGTGATTATTGAAATTGTTAGTTGTTGGAAATTAAATTGTTAGTTGTTAGAAATGAAATTGTTGGAAATTTGGAAATAAATATTGTTTATGTATGTTTTCTGATATTTGAAATTTTGAATTGAAATTGTTCAAAATTGTTGAAAATTATTGGGAATAGAAAATGTTGAAATGAAAATTATTTATGTATGTGTTTGTAACGGTTGAATTGAAATTGTTGGAAATTGTTGAAATTAGGAAATGAAAATTGTTAGAAATTGTTGAAATTTGAAATTTGAAATTGTTTATGTATATTTCATTATTTTGTGATAGTTGAAATTATTAGTTGTTGGAAATGAAATTGTTAGTTGTTAGAAATGAAATTGTTATAAATTTAGAAATGAAATTGTTAGTTGTTTATGTATATTTTGTGATTTTTGAAACTTTGAATTGAAATTATTCAAACTTGTTAAAAATGGAATTGTTGAAAATTATTGAGAATGGAAAATGTTAAAAATGAAAATTGTTGATGTATGTTTTGTAATAGTTCAATTGAAATTGTTGGAAAATGATATAAATTGTTTATGTATGTTTTGTGATGGTTGAAAATAGAAATTGCTTATGTATGTTTTATGTAATTATGTTTGTTGAAAAATTGAATTATTAGTTTTTGACTTATGATGAATTATATTCGATGAAATTGAATTGTGTATGATGTATGACTTATATTATATAAGATGGGCATGCTTATTTGTGTAATGAAATTATGTGTTCTTTATTTTGATATATGCATTTATTTATTTTTACAGATAAATGGAAGAAAATTCAAGTACTCATGATCAAATCACTTAAGGAAGATACAGTGATCCAGCTTGAACTCTTGCTGCACTGATTCCCGATATGAAGAACGATACCATTTGCTTGTTTTATAATAAGCATTTGAAAGGTGGAGGAATAACCCAATTAAAGAAGCATTTAGCTAGGGTTAAAGGAAATATGGAACTATGTAAAAAAATAAGTTATGATGTGAAGTGACAAATGAAAACTTTACTTGAAGAATATTAGCGTGATAAAGATAAAAGGGAAAGATTGAATTTTGAAATTGGTAATAAAACTTCATTTGCTAGTTTTTATGATGATTGTGGAAATGTTGAAGGTGGTAGTGGTAGTAATAGTGATAGTCTTCCATCCCAGGGCCAGTAGGAAGATAATTTACACCTGCACCTGATGCTAGGAAAAAAAGAAGGCAAATTACTAGTTTTTTTGCACCACAAACAATTCATAGAGTTCAACCTTCAATTCGTTATGCAATGCAATAAAGAGAAGTGAATCATAATGTCAATATGGAAGTAGCTAGATGATGATATGATACAGGTTCATCATTCAATGCTTCACAATCTTACTATTATCAACTTATGATACATACAATAGCCTCTTACGATCCGAGATATGAAGCTCCTTCGATTGATGACTTAAGAGGTAAACTTTTGAGTTGTTTTATTCATAAAATTAGAAGTTATTTGGCAGAAAGAAGAGTAAATTGAGCTACTTATGGATGTTCAATCATGTGTGATGATTGGACAAATAGGAGACAAGAGTATATTATTAATTTTTGATTTATTCTACAAATGGCTCTATGTTTTTGAAATCTATTGATGTATCTGGCCTTATTAGAAATGACTTTGTTTGCAATATTTTATGAAGTTATGAATGAAATAGGACTAAAAAATATTGTTCAATTTATTACTGACAATGACTCTACTTATAAAGTGACAGGAATGAGGTTACAGAATATATATAATTCTTTTTTTAGACTTCTTATGCTGTACAATGATTGACCTAATATTGGAGCATATAGTGAATCCTAAGTTATTTTTTGTTATTGATAAGACTATGCAAAAAGCAAAAAAGTTGACCAAACTTATCTATAATTATGCTTGATTTTTGAATTTGATGAGAAAGGAATTTACCAACGGTAAGAATTTGTGTTGTCCTGGTGTGATAAGATTTGTAACAAATTTCTTATCACTTCAATCTTTTGTTTCAATAAAGAAAGAGTTAAGACAAATGTTTACAAGTGATAAGTAGATTGCATTTTAGCATACTAGGTCTAATGCTAGATTGGAGGTTTCCAGCATTATACTGGAAGATAGAGAATTTTAGTATCAATATCAATTTGTTACTTGTATTTGTGAGTCTTTGGTGAGGTGTTTCGATTAGCTAATAGTGAAGAAAAGCCAACAATAGGGTTTTTTTAGATGCCATGAAAAGAGCAAAGGAAGTAATCAAGGTCAATCAGAAACATAGGTCTTCTTTGTATACACCGTATATTTCAGTCATCAATAAGAGATGAAAAAGACAACTTTTTTCTCCTTTATTTGCAACTAGGGCATTTTTTAATCCTAATGTATATTTCAGACCAGATTTTACAAAGAAAGTTGAAGTCAATAGAGGAATGATATTCATTGTTACAACAATTGTTAGGTATGAAATGATGCAAGATCTTTTAAGCTCACAAATAGAGCTTTATAAGCTGTCTTCTGGATATTTTGGGTTGACGATTGTTATTTGACAAAGAACAAAACTTTCTCCAGGTATTAACCGTTTCTTTTTTCTTATTTGTTGAAAATTAATTATCACTTTATTTTGTTTGTAACATTACTTTTGTTATCTTACGATTTGCAGTAGCTTGGTGGAATCAATTTGGAAGTGGTGTCTTAGAATTGCAAAGGTTTGCAATTTGGATTTTAAATCAATGTGCGAGTGTAACAGGCTATGAACGAAGCTGAAGCATATTTGAATTCATCCATTCCAAGAAAAGGAATTGATTAGAGCACAAGAGATTAAATGACTTGATATTTGTTCGTTACAATTTAAAGCTTCGGGAAATGTATGTTATTATCATTATTAATTTTGATATAATTTATTATAATTTTCTAATAATTAAATTTTATTGATCCAATATCTATTGATAATATTGATTTTCTTGCTAATTGAATTTCTGAGGAACCAAATTTGATAGATATGAATGACTTGGAAGATAATCTGAATTGATAAAGTATTGAGATGTCATTTGGTGCATTGAATTTAAATGATAATGATAATGTAGCTTCTCTTAATGATAAAAATTTTGTATCAAATGATAACTGAAGTCAGTGTAGTCATAACGGATATCCTCTTGTAAACGGTTGAATAAAGTTCGAGGTTTTTGTTTTTCCTGTTCTTTTAATTTTACTTATATTTTATGTTTATGTTAAATTCTATATATATATTCTATGTATATAATTTAATTGTAAATATTTTTGTTACAGGTTTCACTTTTACTTGGTCTCGTGTGGTAAATTGTAATAGTTTAAAAGTTAAGGATATTTATTATTATTTTTATTAAATGTTTTGAATTTTTTATTTAATTATTATTTATTATATGATGAAATTGTAATACTTTAAATACTTTGTATTATTCTTAATTTTATGTTTGTAAGATGATAATTGACTTTTTCACATTAATTGTGGTTATTATTTATATGTGAAATATTTAAAAATTATTGTTATTTCATATTAATTGTGGTTATTATTTATTATTATGATTTTTAGAAACAAGGTTGATATAAACTTATAAAGTATACAGTACAATAATGCAATATAACAATAGACTATTTTCTAATTTCTAAAACAATTTGAGGACTATTTTATAAATTTAAAAATTACCTGAAATAATATCTGGTATTGACTGATACTAGTATAGTATCGTACCAGAACTCAATTCGATATCAAGTCCGGTATGGTATTCGCAACATTGCTAGAAATGTACCCAATTTCAACTCAAACAAAGACAAGGATCAACGCATCATGTCTCATGCTAGTCCATAATAAATGTCACCGATAGCGATGCTAGACTTAAATAGCAATTGTTGTAGTAATGCAAGATTATTTCTATCAAAATAATCTTTTATTGATTTTTGATAGGATATCTAAAACAGAGGACTGATTAATGAATTGTCTAGAAGGTTCTAAAACAGTATATATATTAGGGTTAATTAAAAAATATTCAAAATTTACTTAATTTTATAATTATAGCTCGAACTTTAAAAAGTGGTAATAAAATGCTCAAATTTTTTTTCTTCAATTCTAGTTGAACTTCAAAAAGTAACAATAAAATATTCAAACTTTCAATTTTTTTCAATTCTAGCTTGACGATAGTATGTTAAGTTTATTGATGTAGTTTGTCACGTGTTCCAAGAATCTTAATTATTAATACACGTCAAGCAAAATTAACAAAATAAATGAAGATTAATGAAACGACATTATTGTTAAAAATGGAATCCCTAAACCAATTTACGCAATCTCAGCCCTTCATTCCCAACATCCTCAATTCTTTATTTTCTATTTTCTATTTGGTTCTCTGATGTTCGAAATTACTCTTGCATCACAACATATTGTACCAACAAGCTTTTCGTTTTTAGTTCGTTCTCCCGATGCTCTTAACGTGAAAACGTTAAGATTATGTAATTTGATTTAAGTCATTTTTAAACAACGAGATCGTTTTAATTATATGATTAAATGAGATTGTTTCATTAATCTTTATTTGTTATATTAATTTTAACTAATATATATTAATAGATAGAATTTCTAAAACATGTGATAAGAACGTAAACTAATTTAACGGAGACATTAATGTCAAGCTATAATTTAAAAAATTTAAAAATTCAAATATTTTATTGCTACTTTTTGAAATTCAAATTAGAATTAACAAATAAATATTTAAACAGTTTATTGTACAATTGAGCCAATTTTGAATATTTTTTTATAATTAACCTTATATATTATTTGCATGCTTCCCTTCGTGTCTAACGAATGTAAATACTTTTTAAATCGCATGGACTTTTCGATGCAACATATACCAATGACTAGCCACTAAATAGCTTGGCCAGGTGGGTAGTTAAGCCCTCGATCCCTTCTCAAGCCATAAAAGCCTTGTGTTGTATGAAAGAAGACAAAAAGGGTACAGATAAATACATTTTGTTGGATCAATGGTGGTTGATAAATAAAAATTCCTTTATGTTTTGATAATTATAAAATATATAGAATTGGTTAAGAAATTATTTCAGTATTTTAATTAAATGACCAATGCAATTTCAAGTGATAATTTCCAAGGATGCAAGTGATTGACAATATTCAAAATTCAATCTACAAATGTCAAAGAGATAAAATATCAAGAAATCAAGTCAGTAATAATCTTCTATGATTAAGAGAAGATAGAAAACATCCAAAAGATGATCTTAGTGAAGATTATGGATAGAGATATTGAAAGATCGAAGATTATCTGCAAATTTATCCGTTGGAGAATTTCCAGTCGACTGAAAATTAACATATCTGATAAGTGGGGCTCATTCTAGTCGACTACAAACATTTCTAGTCGACTACAATCATTCTAGTCGACTGTTTGAAAAGCGGAGATTATTTTCGTTAGTTCCAGTCGACTATAATCAACAAAAATGTTTGTTCCAGTCGACTGATATTGGTTCCAGTCGACTGATATTGGTTCCAGTCGACTAGCACTTGTCGACCAGTCGACTGTCATCTTTTTCAGTCGACTAGCAGCACAACAGATAACATTCTGACGAATTCAATGATTCTAAAACAGGAAGAAAATCTTCTTCAACGTTCATAAGAGATCTTCAACGGCTACAAGAGGATTTCCAACGTCTATATTGATCCAAAAGTCTGCAAATAAATAGAAGAACATTCAAGAGATCAATTACGAAAGTCATAGCAAAGCATACTGATTTTTGATCATAATTTTATAGCTCTCAAATTGCATATTACTCATTTAATTCTATCTAGCTGTGTTGAGCATTGTCAATTCTAAATTTCAATCATTGTATTGTGATTTGAGTGATTACAGAAAAATTACTAGTGTGATTAGATTTGTGCCAGAAATCAAATCGAATTGTAAGGGTTGCTTGAGCCAGAATTACAGTGGTTATAAAAGTTCGAACTGAACTAAAAATTGTACAATATAGTGATTTGCCAAAATCCTAAGTAGGAGTTTAGGTAGATGACGTAGGTATTAGCACCAAACCTCTATAAAAGCAGTAAACTCTGCGAAAAAATTTAGACAATCTATTCAACCCTCCTTCTAAATCGCTTTCATATTTAATCCAGTGATAGCTATGGAATGCCATTACAAGCAATGTTTTACAAATCGAACTGATGATTAAACCCAAAAAGTAACTAATTCAAGGATCAATAGATCAATCAAAATTCAACTGTAATTGAACTGGTGACTAATAAATATATAAAATTTTGTTTTATATTATATATATAAGATAATTTTTAAACATACTATGTAATTATTTATCTAATCGTAAACTTAACTTAAACCTTTAAACTTTCAAACATACAAATTTTTCTTTTAAGTTCACCAATATAACATAAAATAAGATAATAAAACTTACTAGTCATATTTCATTAAAAAGATTTAAAAAAAATCACTAATCATAATATTCATTCAAGTTGAAATAATCAAAATCAAGGCATTTTAAATGAACCAGCTGGTCCTTTCTTTCACCGGTTTTTACCGATCCGATCGCAAAATAAATGGGTCAATCACTCACAAAAAATACGGGCTAAACTGAACCGTTTCATGCTTCAGGTCACCAGTTCTTTGATCCGACCAACCGATTCGGTCTGGTTTTAAAAACACTGGTTACAAGGATAGAATCCATTTCAAGCATTTTCCATGCAAGGAAAAAATAACTACTGGTTCCTCCAAATAGTTTGTTGGAGAAGATCAGAAGACTGACCTTTTCAAATTAACCTATAAAAGGAAGATGATACTGGAAAACAGAATTCCAATTCTCCCGAAAATTAAATCCAACAAATTCAGGAACAGAAAAAAGAGGGAAAAAAAGGTAGCTAAGTTATTTATATAAACTAGAGTGTGGTGCCCATGGAAAGTAACAGAAGACCTCAGATAATCCACTTCCTGACTAAAGAACATCAACAAGATATGAAGCTAAAAATCAATTCATCCCCAGCCAACGATTATTTCAATGAAATTGTTCATTTTATACTTTTAATCAAATTCATCACACTACCTTCTTTGCACCCAAAAATGCTTGACTGGCGCTCCAATCCCCTCCAAAATAATTAAGTGAGACAGTGACTAGAATCAATACCGTTCGAGGCATCAAGTAGGATTGTCCAAACGGGTTTACAATTGTCTAGAATATGAATGCATCAACATAGTATTTAAAAGTATCTTTGAACAGAGGCTAGTAAATTTGGAATGTTAAAAGTACTGGCTAAGCCCAGAACAACATAAATGAGATTGCCAAGGCCCTCAGCCCGAGTTCATCCCAAGGAAAATGCTTACCCAGTGCATAGGATCCTAAGCTAGTGTAAGTTAAGTTTCTCTTCATTTTCGCGGATAATCAGTTCCATTCCTTCGCCTTCTTCAGGATTTGATATGATATAAGGCACTGTTAATTAGGGGCCAAAAGAAAAGCATACTGTCGAAAGACACTGATTCTGTAGATGTCATCACATTCCGGATGGAAATTAGTATTCTACACTATCCCAACCATGACGTGTAACTTTCATGCTGTATAAACTCATAGCAACTAAGCTGCAACTAATTTTTTTCTACTTTGGCACGCAAAGCATGCACACAGAATTATTGGAACACAAGCATCAATAATACCTGAGAACCAAAGAAAGTGTATGACTAAATCACAGGATTTCTCTGCTGAACCTTAGCCTTCTCAGCCTCAATGATTGACTCCACTAACTTCACCGCATCATCCAACATACCCTCAGCATTTACAACCACATAATCAAAATTCTTCACATGTTTGACTTCCTCTCTCGCAGTTGCAATTCTCACAAGCAAAGCATCAGCCGACTCCGTCTTCCTATCAATCAACCTCTCCACAAGTTTCAACTCACTCTCTGCAACCAGAAATATAAAGACAGCAGATTTCCCCAGAATCTTCCTCAATGTCTGTGCTCCTTGTATATCTACCCTCATAACAATATCATACCCATTCGCCATATACTCTCTAATCTGCTTTTTAGGTATACCTTTATAATCACCATACACAAGAGCATACTCTAACAACTCATTCCTCTCCACCATTGACAAGAATTCATCTTTCGAGACAAAGTAATAGTCTTTACCATCAATTTCGCCGGGTCGCATTGGTCTGCTCGTTGCAGTCACGACAAAGTGCAGATTTTTCCGTGCTTCTCTCAATTTACCGATCAATGCATCTTTCCCAACACCGCTTGGACCGCTAATTACAACAATCAGAGGGTTGGGTTGTGGGCAAATTGGCGTTGTAGCGAATGCAGAACCCAAGGAGGATTCAAAGGCGCGAAGCAACTCCGCCTTGGAAGCTTTATCGAGGAGCGGAATGGGGGATTTTGGCTTCTGAGTATCTGCCATTTTGCTATATGAAGCGAAGAATCGTTGGTGGGTCGGCTGAGAAAGGAACTTAATAAGATCGGATTTTTTGTGATGTTTAGAGAAATGGAAATTAGGGTACGTTGGGTTACGAGATTTAGGGATCGAAAAGATTGGGCAACTGAGATTGGAAGTGCGAGAGAGGGACGAGTAGAATTGACGAAACATGAGAGGTAGTTAGGTAGGGGGTGGGATTATTATATGAGGAGAAGAAGTTGGAGCATTGAATTTGAGAAGCAGAGGAATGGGAAATGTGAGAGAGACAGGAGGGTCTTGACATGGGAAAAATCTGTTCGTTTTGGTTTTTGTATTTCTTGGGAAAAGAAAAGATGCGTGTGTATTTTATGCAACTCAAGAAGACGCAGTTTACATAATTTTTAATATCAGAATTTTATTAGAAAATCATTGTGATATCATTTATTACCAATGACTTTCCTTACAAATCATCGGTAAATTATGTTTTGAAGAAGGCGTTGGAGGATGATTGGTTAGCGTGGAGAGGATGAGTTATATGACAATTATCACCCTTTAATTCCACCAAAAACATAGGTGAGTTATATGACCCTTTAATTCCACCGAAAACATAGGTGGTGAGTTGTGTGACAATTATCAACCTTTGCTTAAGGGCTAGGAATATAAGTCATGCGACAAGTATGCAAACATACATCAATTAATGATTCATAGTTGTTGAATATTTAACCATAACTCCTTTCAATGTGAGCAACTTAATGGTATATTTAGTTAGGGGTTTATCAATGTAATGAAATATTATTCTATCAGGAGGAGGATTTATAATCGAATGGAATGTAATGAGATAGAAGAGGAGGGTTTCATATTACATCTCATTTCATCCTAAACAGTAAAAATGAAAAAAAAAACCTCCTATTTGGAAGGTTTAGGATTAAACGTAAAATAATAAGCAACTTTATATTATATTACATTATAACCTTTCATCCAAACAATAATTCACTATATTATATTATGAACCATTTGTATCCCTCCCAAATAATAATTTTTTAATATTATATTCATTTAAATTCCATTCCATTAAAAACCATTCCATTCTATTAAAAACTTTACGTCCAACCAAATATAGTCTAAGTGATTTATGGATTATGTATCCTACAGATAGAGGGAGCATCTCAGTTCTAAGTTAGGAGAACCCTTTAGTCTACTTGATAAAAATCCAAATGAGTGTCGCATTTCAATATGTTTATCTTTCATACTTGAGTAAGAGTTGTAAGAATGAATGCATCTCGAATAAGACCACTAACCCTGCTATTACAGTTCCATTCATTCTCATTAATAATAAGATTTACCTTAGCATTTTTCGGGAATGATACTTTGATGTTATGAAAGTTGGATATGGGAAAAAGAGCTTCAGTTTCACTCTAATTGTCTTATTAGAGCCATAATGACTCTCTATTACCAATTGTCATTTTAATCATATTCTGTATTATGTCCCTAAGTTTAAGGAGTTATAGCATGGAATAAGGGGAATCATTTATTAGCTTTAAGCCCTAGAATTTCTTCCCCCTTAAGTAATTTCCTTGAATCCATTTGTCTCAAAGTGATTGCGTTTCAAAGATGAATCTTTATATTCCTTTAGCAAATAAGGCATTGTTCCATTAAATTAAGCTGATAATATCCCTAAACCATCCTATATCTTTAGCAAGCATATGCTTTTCTAACTAACATTTTAAGTAAATCACTTGTTAATATAGAAATCCGATATAATATGTAAACTACACAAGAAGGGGGTTGAATTGTGTAATCTTTTCGACAAATCTTTTGAGACTTCTTGAATTTCTTTACAAAATTCAAATGATTACTAAAATACTTTGCTAAAGTTGATAAGCAATGCAATCGTAAGTAAAATTATCTACTTGTTTAACACAAGAAAATAAAGATAAGGGTTAGAGAATAGGCACTGCGATTTTATACTGGTTCAACCCAAACCTTAGACTATGTCTAGTCTCCAAAATTTTTCTGATATTTCACTATACTCTTCAACTTTACAAATATTCTTTCAACACGTAGAGCCTCTTCAAGTCTTTCTCACAAAATATTCTTTATCAGCTATGTTAGCTTCTTCAGGCTCTAGCCTTCCTTTCTCTCTCTAAGAAAAGTATTTTTGAGTTTTCACGTTACAGATGTGTTTGCTCACTTCGTTTGCACTCTGAATACAAAATTTTTGCTAACTTCAAAATGTTCAAGAGTAATTCTCTATTTGTTGGCAGTTTTCGACTAGAAGTAATATTTATAGCCTAAGTCTCCAACTATCTTCTTGATAACTACTTCTTGAATATTCTAGAAATAGTTATTAGTTGAGTCATGTAACTAACTCCAACTAATTAACTGACTGGCGTTCTAAATTATCTTCCTTTTGAATCACCTAGAATAACTTTTCTTCTGTTACTACATTTCGTTTATTATTCCACTTCGTCTTATGTTGCGCTTCATCTTGTGCTTCGACTTCATCTTATGTTGTTGCGCTTCATCTTATGTTACACTTCGTCTTATGTTACTCTTCGTCTTAAGTTGCTCTTCGTCTTAAGTTGCGTTTCATCTTATGTTGTTGCGCTTCGTCTTATGTTGATGTGCTTCGTCTTATGTTGCACTGCACACTTAACAAATCCATCAAAACAGTTCATTTATTTATAAGATTATTATTATTTGATTGTCATCAAAATTAATAGAAGTGAAGTCCTCTTAACTTAAAAATCTCCCCCTTTTTAATTATAACAAATAATCATAATTTTAGAAGGTAAAATGAAATTTATAGACGAATAGTATTTAGACGAACAATAAAAGAAAAGAATTGCATACAAGACATATACAATACTTTCTATCTATTCTTTTTATTCTCCTCTATATCTCCTCCTTTCTTCTATATCTTCTTCTCCCCCTATTTGTTATTAATAAAAAAGATTATTCATTGTAGACGCTTCAGAACTTCAAAAAACATACGTTGCATGTCAGTGAGGATCGTCTTGAGGTCTTGCTTAATAGTAACCCGTAGTAGTGCTACTTCCTTATGAAGATCACCCATTAAGTCAGCGAGTTCATCTATCTTAGTATGAACTTCCTCAATTTCTTTTGCTAATGCTTCCTAAACTTCCTTCTGACTGTGACTTGCTTCCGTCCAATTTATGAACGGTAGGATATTGGTGTATTTCACTAAGTGGATGAAATTTTTCAACAACAGACGGTTCTGAAGGTAAAATGTCTAACTCTATAATTTTGATAGAGGGTAGACTAAAAGGTTGTTTAACTTCTAGGAGATCAAGATCATCAGGTCTGGGTAGTTTCAGAATTGATTGCCCAAGAAGATGTAACATCCTTAAATGAAGGTATGAATCCTAAAGGTCTGAAATGCATGACTAAATGCACAAAGGTTTCCAAATTGAAATTGATACCTTCAACCAAGATACTTCTGCACTATCCTTCTTGCACTTTCCCTACTACCATGAAGTTTTCATCAGTGATTGAAACTCCAAATTTACTTCCTGATGCTTTTGAAATGTGGTGTGGAACATAGATACCTCTAGGTTGAGCTGCATTGCATGCATCATCTATGTTCTTCATAGCTACTTGAATCTGCTCTTTTGTAAGATCATCTTTATTTCCCTCAGGAAACATCTTGTTTTTTCCTTTTTCTTCATTTGTCACAAGGGTTGAGCATATTGGTTGTATATCTGGCACAATTTTTATTAAAGTTCTACTCGTAATTGGATTGATTGTATATCGATCCTTTAACATCTTCAATAGATATGGTTCTGGCTTCTTATCTCGCAGAATACCATATAATCTTCATTCTTTATGGCTTAGAAGATGTATCATTTGATCATTAATCGGTATAGGTTCGACTAGTACCTTGACTGACTTTTTCGAAAGTTCTCTAATAATAATTGAGTTTCTGCTTCGAACAGGTACTGGTTCTTCTATAATCTTCATTCTCAAATCCTTTTTATTGATTGGTTGAGCAGGATTATAAGGTTCTAATTGATATTCCATTGTTTTTGCCTTTATGTACCTCAGATGAAGAAATCTTCTTTTGACTGGGCTTCACTTTCTTTTGTTCTTCTGTCAGTTTAGAAGAAAGCTATTGTTGAGACTTCTTCCTCTTAAATACTAACTTCCTTTAATTTCAATTTCTACAAATGATTTTGCTGATTGACTTTGCAAAATAGAGACAATTGATCTAGTAGGCTGATGTCTTTTCTCTTGCTTTTCAAAATCTTCATCACGAATCAAAGATGTCCTCTTCTTCTGTTCTTGTTGTCGTAAGATCAATAGTCTTGGTGACCTTCTTAACTATTTGGATTTTTCTGATTGAAGTGTCTCCGCCTTTCTCTTCAGTGACACTTGTTGTGATGATTGTTGAATCCAACTTCCCTCTTTCTGTAGAATCGTCTTAGGTTTTATTGATGCATCAGACAATTTCTCAGTCTTTTCTTCTACAGATGTTCTTCCTGTTGAATGAGGTTTTGTTGTTCTTGCAGACATACCATGTCAACTTCTGCCCCATCTTACTATGAGCTCCCCTCAGACTTTGCTTTGGGAGTGAAACTTCTATCCAACTCATCATTAACCTTGTTAAGTCAAAATGAATTTACTTAGATATAATTTTGATGTATAATAAAGAGCAAAATAAAAGAAGAAATAAACAGACGCAGACACTAAATACAGACGAAGCAACACAGACAAAGCAATACAGACGAAGCAATACAGACGAAGCAACACAGACGAAGCAACGTAGACGCACAATAAGACATAGACGGAGACACAGTGAGAAAAAAACAGACGAAGACGCAATAGTAAAACAGATGAAGAAGCGAATAGTATAACAGACGAAGACGCGAATAGAAAAGCAGACGCAGAAGAAGAATTGAGAAGCAGACGCAAGAGTCAGTTCGGGTTAGTTACAGAACTCAACTGATTAACCGTTTCTGTTAAAGAAACAAGATTCAAGAAACAA
>JANZLF010000221.1:22464597-22478828 GCA_026546835.1 Erythroxylum foetidum
TAGCAAGTTATGCATGAACATGTAGGATACATTCCTAACTCTCATTAGTCACTCACATTTACCATCCTACCCCTTTCAACTAGCAATGGGATGTTACACCTATCTCAGGGAACCAGTTTGGCTTTATACTAAGAGGTTATATGACACAAGCTTTATATTTTCTTAGAAGATTAATGAAATATTACTGGGAAAGACATTATAACATATACATGGTTTTTATTTACTAAGAGAAGTTTTATCACAAGATACTTAGGGAAATCATATGAAAGTGTTTAGAAGTTAAGAGAGTTCATATGACTTATATATAGGTTATTAGGGATATGTATGAAGGTATAAAAACTGGAGTAAGGACAATAGGAGGAGATAAAAAGCATTTTTTAATCAATATTGGGTTACACCTAGGCTCCTTATTAAGCTCCTTTTTGTTTTTAATAATGATGGATGAGCTTGTCAAGAATATCCAAGGAAATGTGTCTTGGTGTATTTTGTTTACTGAAGACATTGTTTTAGTGGATAAGAAAAAAAAAAGGATGTCAATGTCAAGCTAAAATTTTGGAAGAATACGCTACAGACGAACAGTTTTAAATTGGCAAGACTAAAACTGAGTACTTAAAAGTTTAACTTTTCTGATCATTAGATGGTTACCGATGTGGAGGTAAAGATTGGTTTAAAAGTTATACCATAAAAAGTGTTTTTAAGTATCTAAGATCTATCATCCAAAGCAATAGAGATATCAATGAAGACGTAGTTCACCGTATCATATCAAGTGGCTTAATGGAGAAGTGCATTAAGAGATTTATGTGACAAAAAGACACCACTAAAACTTGAAGATAAATTATATCATTTAGCAATTAAGTCGGATATACGCTATGGAGCAGAGTATTGATCTATAAAATAGGTGGATAATCATAAGCTAACAATAACAGAGATGAGGATGCTTCGTTAGTTATGCAACTTTACTGAAAGAGATAATGTCAAGAATGCATTGATAAGAGACAAATTAAAGTTAGCTAATATTAATGGAAAATTAAGAGAGATAAGGCTTAGGTGCTTCGACTATGTTAAAATGAGACACTTAAACGCTCAAGAAGATTATACTTAAAGAATGTAAGAGGAAAAAAAAAGGCCTAAGAATTATGGGTGTTTTGTTGAGAGGAATGACTATTACATTCCTCGTCTATTCCTGGTAATAGATTGTTACTTTGTTTAGTTGAACAAATTATATGGAATAAATAATCCTAAGGTTTAGTTATTCTTGAATTTGCAGAATATTTAAAGACGCCCTCTCTCATATCTTTAGTTATTCTTGGAATGATAATGGTAATGGTAAATAATAATAATAATAAGAAGAAGAAGAAGAAGAAGAAGAAGAATTAATAATAATAATAATAATAATAATAATGTAGTTAGTAGGGACTACAATAGATATTTTGGTCTTTTGTGAGTTATTCTTTTGTCATTTCAAATTTATATTTTCAAACCAAACATTGGTATGTCTCATCATTTGAAATTCTTATGAATAAATCAACTAAGTAGTACTCATTTCACTGCATTTATCATCTATTTTATTCCTAAGAATAACTATATTATTCCTTATCTATTTCCGCAGGTGAACCAATCACTCTATTAAAATAGGTGATCAAAAATAATATGATATTGTTGGATCTTACCAAGGAAATAAAACTTAATAGAAAACTTTGATATATTAAAATATGAATAAAAGATCTAATCCTTGTTATTCTCACAGGTCTTATAAATATTTTTCTCTTATATTTAGCCAAAAAAATTTAATATTGGAATACTTTTCTCTTAGTTATTTAACTTAAATATTTTCCTTACTTAACTTAAATATTTTCTTATAATGAATTATTTAATTTATTTATTTGCTTATCTTCTTTTTTGTGTGTATATTTATTTACTTATTTTATTTTTATTTTCACTCTTTATTTTGCTATATTTTAATTGTGTTATTTATATTAAATTTTTATTTATTACTTATTTATTTATTTATTTATTATTATTATTATTAGTAGTAGTAGTAGTTATTATTCATATTATTTTTAACTATTATTATCTTATTATTTTAATATGTATATGCATATTTAAATACTTTTATTTTCTTCATATAGATATAGCAAAAATATCTCCACTAATTAAGAATAAAACTAGACAGTGGAACTCCTCAATCATTCCGCATGATCACAAAACGCCATAATAACCCACCACTTGGACTTCCAACAGAACAACCTTGAATGAAAAGTAGTAGCATATGAATCATTCAATTAGCGCACCATGAGTGTCCTTAATTACATTTACCGAAATATTTGTGCCTTAAGTACAAGTCAATCTGAACATCTAAAAATTTAAATATAGCATTGGTTGCATCCTAACAGCGAAGGTCCCTTCTCAGAGAGCGTATCATACAGAAGTTGGGATAAACCAAGATCCTTATTTTCAGGATGAAACTACATAAGTAAGATGGTCAATAAACAGGGTCAAATTCTCCACAAGAGAAACTGATAACTTTGAATGCCAACCAATCCCTTTACCCTTGTATCTTTCCCGGTTACAATACATCCTACTTCTGATTGATGCTCTGAATAGGACGGCTTGATGTTCAAGTATAAAAGAGCCTTCAACCTTAATTAGACATGAATCACAATTTGCAGCTTACCTTCCTCCCCCAACGCAAGTCCCCACCTTCATAACCTCAGCCGTCAACTTGTGGATAGAAGAATCACTAGATAACAGTATTAGAATCTGCTAAATTTTCGTACTGCCGGCAGATTGTTCTTTAGATGAAGCAACTTCACTACTACCATAATAAATGAGGTCAATACCAATGATTTCCAGATCCACCTTGGGCGGCAGCAACTTTCCTAGCCATAATTTGTGGCTTTGGCTGCAACCCATTGGACCCCTCAATTACTTCATCCTCTCCCATATAGTTCTTACAGGGTGGGTTCCTTCTAGCACCACTATATTGAGTTGAAATAGGCTGATTCCTGACCATTCTTTGCTGATTAAGAGCTTCCGCTGCCCCACAATTATTATATCGCAAAAGTGAAGCAACAACTTTCCCTGGTTTCGCGGCACCTGTCAAAGAAGCATGTAATCAAACTAAGAGTCAACCTTACATCCCAAGGGCTCAAAGGCTCAGCAACCAGGGATACTACAAAATGCATAAACTTAACAACAACAGATAACAAAATCAAGTCTTAAATCACAAGATCAATGACTGACCAGAATACACACATCAGAGCTCATACTTTCACCAGAGCTGAAAATGCATAACAAATTGCATTTGGAAAATCGGTGTATATATGCATTCATCAATGTTTCTACGAATCCAAGTAGTGTTGCATGATAACAAGTTCACAAACTACAGTCATAACCAAGTGAAAAGGTACTAAGACAACAAAACTCTCTGCTGTAATAAAATCAGGAGTTATTGACCTGTTAACAATGTAAATGCTTATGCAATTATAGGTTAGTAAACCTAGTGCCTAGTGGACAAAAAGTCTGTAATAAAAGCATGTTGATGAAGATCCCTACGATTAGATAATCAAAACATCAAGCTATCCATACTTCTGTCAGAATGACATAGAATCTGACCACAAAACCTTACTGATCTTACTGAAAGGAACATTTTAAACAAAGAGAAATACATGGGTATTTTATTTATGCTTTTTTTTTTTTGGGGAACTCTTTACCTTTCGAAAGATAATAAAGGAATTAGAACAAAGATTAAATCATCAAGTCACAAAGTTACCTTGGATGCTTTGGGGAACTTGAAGTGGAAGCTTTGTCATTGGGATACCTCCATTTCTGTCCATGACTGGCCTTTCAGTTTCTTTGATGGAACACTTGGAAAGATCATTTGCAACATCAGCCGGGTTATGTACTGTATTATCTGAATGTAGTACACATGGCCTGCACACATTGAACATTCACAAGTGTATGTCGTAACAAACTTAAATAGTTAATCACCTTTGTGATAAAAAAAAACATGAAAGAGGCCCATAATTAAAAAGTACGTAGTCAGAAAAAATATTTAATAGGGATACCTAGGCAACGAAGCATGTTGCCTCTCAGGTGGAGCAACAGTTGCACCATTTCCATAGTGCTCCTCAAGATAAGCAAATTGCTTCTTAAAATGGTCAACAGCGCTGCATATACAAATACAACGTGCACAAAATATAGATTCCCATTGCCCAAGGCATTTGAACATAAAATCTAATGTAATCATTATAATGGAAAATATTATTCATATTCACTAAGCAATACCTAGGATACATGAAACCTGTTGGCTCTGAACCTTCCAGATACTCTTTCAACATTTTAGGATGATACTCCAAAATTTCTCGGTATATGAGTTCCCTAACATCTTCTTTGGTTATCCTTCGTCTCTCAAATTCAAATTCCATCTTGGAAACTGGTTGAGAAGAAGGTTCTCTCTCAACCTTGGCTAAACCCTTAAAATAAGGATCTGCAAGAGCCTACCAAAGTACAGGAAAATAGCTTCTCTGATAATAAGCACAAAATCAAGAATATGATCATGTAAAAGCATAAACATTTACCTCTTCAGCTGTAGGTCGATCTTTGGGTTCAAATGCCAGCATTTTTTCTAACAATCGTAGTGCAAGGGGATCTGCATTAGGAAACTTCTGCGAAAAAGGAACGGGTTTCTTCCTCCGCATGCTGCTTAAGTATCTCCTAGCTTTCTCATTGCGTACCTGCTCATATGATATCAATACTCTGTCAAATACTTTGACTCCAACAACAAAGATATTGATTAGTGTGAGAAATACAAAATAATCCTTTTGTCATATCAAAGCAAGTTTACATACCCTGGCAATGGATTCAGCCGATGGCGTTCCCAATAAATCAGTCATCAAATCCAGTTGATGGACTACATTTTTTCCAGGGAAAAGAGGTTTCCCAGTCAGAAGTTCTGCAAAGATGCATCCAATGCTCCATATGTCTATTGCTGGGGTATACTGAAAGCAACAGAATTACTTCTTTAGACATAGTAAAACCAATTCATCATCATAAAACCAATGAGAGGTTACTGCATTTGCACACTGATAGAACTGGACAACAATTCTTCACCATCGCCAGTTTCAAACCCTTCCCTGTCCCCACCCTAACCTAAGAGGAAAAACAGAGGTGTGGAAGAGAGAGAGAGAGGGAGAATGAAGGAGTTTATTAAACGTGAAGGCTCTTCAACTCTTTAACAATATTGCACGATCGCAACATTTACTCTCATGCTGAGAAATCAATAGGGTATATGCAATTATGGCCTGAATAGATTTCACCCTAAGAAGTCCAACTCGTCGAGCTTTACATAGCACAAAGTTTAACATAAAACTGAAAAATAATATATGGTCAGGGAACATTAAGCAAATGGTTTGTCCTGATGATTCAGCACCTTTGAAAAAAAAGATCCACACAATTCAGGAGCTCGATACCATCTGGTGGCCACATAGTCCTGTTCAAACATTGATCAAGAATTAGCATGAATCATCACACTTGAATCTTTACCACATTGTAATTTGAGCATCACAACAAAAACAACAGAACACAGGAAAACTTACAGTCCAAAAGATAGCAGTAGGACTGTCACTGAAGGCGACTCTTGCAAGACCGAAATCACAAATCTTCAGCTTGCAGTCAGCATTTGCCAAGATATTTTTCGGTTTTAGATCACGGTGAAAGACATTGGCTGCAGGACCAAAAGAATTTAGAATGGAAAAGACATGAACATAAGACTATTCACAACAAAAGTAACAAGAGAGTATTACTTTTACCTGTATGTATGTATTTCATCCCTCTAAGAAGCTGATAAAGAAAGAATTGATAATGTTCTAGGGTTAAGTCATCATTTGCTTTAATAACTTGGTGTAAATCTGATTCCATTAGCTCAAAAACTACATATATGTCCTTAAACTCTCTTCTGGAAGGAGGTAACAGAATGTGCTTTATTTCTACTATATCTGGGTGCCGCAGCAACCTAAGAAGTTTAATCTCCCGAAGGATGCGGGTGGCATCAGAGACATGTTCAAAGATATCATTAATTTTCTTAATAGCAACTTTTTCTCCAGTATGTGTATCATAAGCAGAGCAAACAACACCATAGCTTCCTTTGCCAATTACTTCCTCTATTTTGTACCTGCTCCCCTCACCATACTCTGTGAAAAAGTCGACATCCACAGTTGGCTGCACCACCGAATTAAGACAAACAACATCAACCATGAAAAGGTAGACCAGGTTCTGCAATTACAAACAAAGTATAGGTCCCAAAATAAATTTTATGACATTTTTGTCTTAAATGTGTTCAAGCTATGCGCAAGAAGGGCCGTGGGCAATCACATTTCTCAAGGTTGCATATCATTGTAAACAGGACAAATTACTCGATTATCACTGTCCATGTTCACCATGACCCCGCAAAACCTGCTATTTTAACGATATAATGATTCAGCTCTAAACTTTAATCATGTGAAACATTTGGCCCGTGTAATCTGCCTACTGCAATGATTACAACTGTTCAAAACACATGGGCTAAAGTATTATCCCATTGATTATACCACCTACACAAGTATGTAACCACAGGGAGAATAGCTTGATACTAATACACATTTAAATTATCGTAAAAAAAGAAACATGACTTTACAGAATACATCAACAACAGATACGGTACATAAATTGCCCAGAACTATTTCTTTGGAAGTAAAACATTATTTTAGACACTGCAATAACATCGCCAGAATTGATCTCCTATCGCTGTTAAGGTGTAAGATTATAGATATTTTCAGTTGACACTTTCCCATGAACAAGATAATGAAGTGCCTCATACAATTACCACCAGAATGAGAAAGGAAAGAAGGAAACAGGAGAAAAAGAAAAAAATCATAATTCTGCAAACGTTGCATAACTCTGATTGATGGTGGGATCCTCCACCATTTTGTAAAAGGCGAACATTAGCATGTGTTCAAGAAGCTTAGGACCATGACAAGGTGTTATTTGTCTTCCAGATGTTTAGGAACTAAACCCTTAACATAAAGAAAGATCCAGTACAATTTGGACAATAGAAATCATCTGAAAACCACAGGGATCAAATCTTAAAATGGACTCAGATCCTAAGATGATAAAAGGAAGCATATTTGTCCAACAAAATTAACAGCTATTAAAACCAGTGTAATCCAAAGTCCCATTAACAACCACGTTGATCTTGCTTCGCAGTGCAACAGCTAACACAGACAAACACGAATGAACAATAGCTATATTATATTCATTTTCATATGAATGATACTGTACCTTTTTTCTCAGATCAGGCTGCATCTCGGCTGCAACGCATAAAAATTCTTTGAAGAATCGAACACTAAGAGTTAGCTTTCAGACTTTGATCCAAGAAATCAAAAAGCAATCGAGCTTAACCTTAACCAAAACAGAACAAAACGAAACTAGCCTAATAAAGTTGAACCAGCATCACGAAGCTTGAGATTGAAAAGACGCGTAAGTTCAAGTAATTTCCACGGAGACAAAGAACCTCAAAAACCTAAAATCTCTTATAAAAACAACAAAAAAAGGAAAAAGATCGCAAACGTAATAAAGCAATAATCTTTACGAGCCCTTGAAGCTAAAGCAACTTATTATGAGACTATAGGTAGCTAAAAGAAACAAAAACAGGCAAAGACAAGAAAAGAGATTGTGCGGCCAAAACAAATGGTGAAGTGGACTAAAATGTAGTAGCTGAAAACAAGAGAGTATGAATCGAAGGACAGATGGGTACTTGCAAAAACTGCGCGAGTATAACTATATCTCGGAGAATCTAAGGGAACGGGAGATAATCCCTATTATTCAACTCAAGAAACAAGAAAAGAAGTAGTTTAACAGCAGAATGATTCAAGGGCAAGTGGCATTTGCAAAACAGCTCGAATATGACTATAACATGGAGAATCTGAGAGAATACTATACCATCTATAATCCAGCTCAAGAAACAATAAAACTAGTGATTTAACAGCAGAAAAGTTCGATCTTTTCAGTTTCTGGGAGACTTATTCTGGATCTCAAGGAAAGAACGAAGAAGAGAGCCAGGAGCGAGAGAGATGAAAATCAAATAATAAGTGGGGACGTTCAAGTTGGGACCTGTTTGTGAGAGAGAGAGCGATAGGGTGGGTCTTTGCAATTTACCTATATTTTGTCCTCTTTTGCAATTAGGTAAATGTAATTTTAAAGAAACAGGATGTGCCCATTATGTTTTTCTGTTTTTAGATAAATGGGAATTATGATTCCTGAAGTTGAAATCAAGGTTTTGAGATCCGTACCGTACTGGGCGGTACTGACCGGAAGGTATTGTATTGGCCGGATAATAGTATGGTAAAACCTAACTTCGGTATCGGTTAAAAATACCGACCAGTATCGAAATTTTCCGTTGGATACCGGTCGATTCCCAACATACTGGAAAATACCAGCTACATCTAGAAAATTTAAAAAATCCAAGGATCTTTTTCCAAATTTGAAAAATTTTTAACCTAAAACCTAACCTACCTCCCTCGACCCCCAACTGCTGCTACCTCTCTCTCAAGTCTCACCCTGTCTCTCTTACTCTCTCGCAATCTCTCTCGCTGCCGTCAAGGTCGCCTCATCACCGCCATCGCTTGCTCTCTTCTCCGGTTGTCCACTTCGACCCTCCCTAGTGCTTGTATCAATCTCCTCCTCACCTCATCTTCGTTGGAGTCGCAATCTGAGTTTGTGTTTGGCGTCCCCCGAAAATCCACCGTAACACTACAAGGTCTACAACACGTCGTCGCCGCACCACCGCATACTGAGTTACTGACCCCCGATGCATCTGTAAAGGTGGACAACCCAAAAACCCGAAGCCACAACCTGAAGAGCGAAGATCCGACGGTTTCAAAAAAAATTCAAGGTCTATTGATTATATTTATGTTGATATGTTCTCTTCTCTATTGTTTGATATTTCCAAATATTGCTCATAAACTGTAAACATTAATTACAAATTTTTTTGTGTTGTGGATTGGATTGAATTTGGATTAGTGTAATTGTGTTGATGAATTTGGGAGTTGGCTTGGCTGTCGATGGGTGAGGTTGAAGTTGCTGTCATGGTTTTGGAATGGATTAATGATTGTTTTGTTTTAGAATTGTTTTGGAATTAAATTGCTTACGGTGGATTTGTGTGTATGTGTAGTAAATTGGTTTGAATTTGATTTTGGAATGGAATTATTGAAGTTGATATTATTGTTTTGAATACCGCTGGGTTTTGTTATTTTGTTATAAATTTATAATATGAAAATTAGAATTGGAATTGAAAATGGAATTGTAAAATAGGGTTAGAATGTAATTAATTAATTATGTATTATGCACAGCTGATTGTTAAAATTGAAAGTTGATAATTAACATTTAAACCTAAATGTAAAATTAATAATCAAATGTGAAATTGATAATCAAATGTAAAATTGATAATTAAATGTGAAATTGTAAAATTGATAATCAAATTTTGTAAAATTATAAAAACTTAAATCATTAATCGATACATTATTAATATTTGTGAAATGGTAATTTATTTTTAATATTTGATATTGAATTTACTCATTTAGGAAAAAATTTTGTTTGAATATAAAGAAGTGATGTAATGAATGTATCCGAAAAGAACTTTTTGTTGTCAAATTGTGAATATGATGTAGACTTGTAGATTCCAATTATTTATACTTACATTTATTAATGTCAAGTAAAAATTGTAAAAGCAACATATATATTTGAGAACAAAATATAAAATGGTGTATATAATATTATGATTTGTTAGAAATGAAAAGAAGATTCAAAGGTTTAAATAAGGAAAACAAATTTCCAAAAAAGTTATATCCTTCAACTTGATCTCATATTATGAATAAATCTTTCAAATTAATGACCATGTTATGAATATATGTGTATGAACAATTGTATAAGACATGTCATGCATTATTTGCCAATTATGTAAATCATATCATACCCTTCAACTTGATCCTCATTTTTCAGACTTTGAATTGAAATTGTTAAAAAATCAATTGGAATTATAAATGGAAATGGAAATGAAATTATGATTGTTTTGTGATTATTGGAATTGGAAATTGTTGTAAATGGAAAGAAATGGAAAGGGAATTATGATTGTTTTGTGATTGTTAGAATTAGAAATGGAAATAGAATTATGATTATTTTGTAATTGTAGAAATTAGAAATTGAAGGAAATAGAAATGGAAATGGAATTATGATTGTTTTGTGATTGTTGGAATTGGATATAGCTGTAAATAGAAGGAAATGGAAATGAAATTATGATTACTTTGTGATTGTTGTAATTTGGAATTGTTGTAAATGAAAATAGAATTATGATTGTTTTGTGATTGTTTGAATTAGAAATTGTCGAAAATGGAAGGAAATGTAAATGAAATTATGATTTTTTGTGATTGTTAGAATTGAAAATTGTTATAAATGGAAGGAAATAGAAATAAAATTATGATTGTTTTGTGATTGTTAGAAACTTAGAATTGAAAATTGTTGTAAATGGAAATGGAATTATGATTGTTTTGTGATTGTTGGGATTGAAAATTGTTAGTTATTGTTGGAATGGAAATAGAATTATGAATGTTTTGTGATTGTTGAAATTGGAAATTATTGTAAATGGAAATAAAATTATGATTGTTTTGTGATTGTTGAGATTAGAAATTGTTGGTTATTTTTGGAATAGAAATGGATTTATGAATGTTTTGTGAATGTTGCAATTGGAAATTGTTGTAAATGGAAGGAAATGGAAATAAAATTATGATTGTTTTGTGATTTTTAAAAACTTAGAATTAGAAATTGTTGTAAATGGAAATGAAATTATGATTGTTTTATGATTGTTAGGATTGGAAATTGTTGGTTATTGCTGAAATGGAAATAGATTTATGAATGTTTTGTGATTGTAGGGATTGGAAATTGTTAGGAATGGAAAAATAATATTAAATGTTTTGTGATTGTTGGAATTGAAAATTGTTGGAAATTGTTGAGAATGAAAAAACAATATTGAATGTTTTGTGATAGTTGGAATTGAAAATTGTTAGGAATGGAAAAACAATATTGAATATTTTGTGATTGTTAGAATAGAAAATTGTTAGAAATTGTTGAGAATGGAAAAACCATATTGAATGTTTTTGTAATTGTTGAAATTGGAAATTGTTAGGAATGAAAAAACAATAATGAATGTAGGAATGAAAAAACAATAATGAATGTTTTCTTATTGATAAAATTGGAAATTGTTGAAAATAGAAGGAAGAGGAAATGATATTATGATTGTTTTGAAATTGTTGAAATTGCAAATTGTTGGAATATGTTTTGTGTTATTATATATATTGAATGTTTTGAAATGTTGGCTTTTTACTTATACATAATAAGTTATATTATATAAGATGGATATACATATTGTCATTGTGTACTAAAATAATGTGTTATTTATTTTTGTGTACAGATAAATGGAAGGAAGTTCAAATACTTCTGATCAACGTAGTTCAGGAAGATACAGTGATCCAACAAGCTTTTGAAAGGTGGAGGAATTATCCGATTAAAAAGGCATTTAGCTGGGGTTAAAGGTGATGTGGAAACACGTAAAAAAAGTAAGTCATAATGTGAAGTGGCAGATGAAAACATTGCTTGATGAACATCAATTTGAGAAAAATAGAAGGGAAAGATTGAATTTTGAAATTGATAGTAGAAGTTCATTTTTTGGTTTCCGTGGTGATTATGAAAATGTTGAATGTGGAAGTGGTGGTGGTAGTGATACTGGTAGTGTTCCATCTCAGGATCATGAAGAATCTAATGTGAGGAAGAGAAGAAGGCAGGTGACTAGTTTCTATGCACCACGAACAACTCCTGGAGCCCAACCTTCAATTTGTAGTACAATGCAATCAAGAGATGCGACTCACAATATTGATATGGCAGTAGCTAAATGTTGGTATAATACAGGTTCGCCATTCAATGCTTCTCATTCTTATTATTATCAACCTATGATAGATGCAATAGCCTTTTATGGTCCAGGATACAAAGGGCAATCGATTGATGACCTAAGAGGTAAACTTTTGAGATGTGCTATTTCTGAAATTAGAAATTATTTGGTTAAAGAAGAGTGAGTTAGGGTACTTATGGATGTTCAATTATGTGTGATGGTTGGACAAATAGGAGACAAGAGCCTATTATAAATTTTTTGGTTTATTCTTCAAATGACTCTATGTTTTTGAAATTTATTGATGCATCTGGCTTTATTAGAAATGCTGAGACTTTGTTTGGGATATTTGATGAAGTTGTGAATGAAGTAGGGTCGGAAAACATTGTTCAGTTTATTACTGAAAATGATTTCACTTATAAAGCGGCAGGAAAAAAGGTTGCAGAATACCTATAATTTATTTTTTTGGACTCCTTGTGTTGCATATTGCATTGACTTATTGTTGGAGAATATAAGGGATCCTAGGTATTTTCCTGTTATTGATGAGACTATGCAGAAAGCTAAAAAGGTGACAAAATTTATTTATAATCGTGTATGTGTTTTGAATTTGATGAGAAAGGAATTTACCAATGGTAGGAATTTGTGTCGCCTAGTTGTGAAAAGATTTGCAACAGATTTTTTATCACTTCAGTCTTTTGTTTCGATGAAGAAGGAGTTAAGGCAAATGTTTACAAGTGATAAGTGAGTTGCATCTCTGCATGCTAGGTCTAATGCTGGAGTGGAAGTTTGTAGTATTATACTGGAAGATAAAGAATTTTGGTCGCTATGTCAATTTGTTATCCGAGTTTGTGAGCCTTTGGTCAGAGTGCTTCGGTTAGTTGATAGTAAAGAAAAACCAACAATGAGTTATATTTTTGATACTATGGAGAGAACGATGGAAGTAATCAAGGCCAATATAAAAAATAGGTCTTCTTTATACACATCATATCTCTTAATCATTAATGAGAGAAGGGAAAGACAACTTTCTTCTCCATTGTTTGCAGCTGAGACATTTTTTTAATCCTAGTGTGTATTTTAGACTAGATCTTACAAAGTAAGTTGAAGTTAATAGAGAAATACTTTTCACAATTACAATAGTTGTTCCTCATGACGTGATACAAGATCTTTTAATCTCACAAATGAAGCTTTACAAGTTATCTTATGGGAATTTTGGAATGTCGATTGCTATTCGACAAAGAGGAAAACTTTCTCCAGGTATTGTTTATTTCCTATTTATTACTTGTTGAAAATTAATTACCACTTTATTTTGTTTATCACACTACTTTTGTTATCTTATAACTTGCAGTTTCTAGGTGGGATCAATTCGAAAATAATATTCCAGAATTGAAAAGGTTTGCGATTCGAATTTTAAGTTAATGTGTGAGCGCAACTGGGTGTGAACAAAACTAGAGCACATTTGAATTTATCAACTCAAAGAAAAGAAATATATTAGATCATAAGAGGTTGATTTTTGTTCGTTACAATTTAAAGCTTCGGGAAAGGTATGCTATTTTTATTATTATCATTATTAATTTCAATATAATTTCTTATAATTTTCTAATAATTAAATTTAATTGTTTACTAGGAGTCTTAATAACGCAAGTAGTTCAACTAATACAATTGCCATTGATAATATTGATTTTTTGGTAGATTGGGTTTCTGAAAAACCCAATTTGGTTGATGTGAATGATTTAGATTTGGAAGATAATCTTGGATAGGAAAGCATTGACATGCCATTTGGTGCATTAAATTTGAATGATAATGATGACGAAGCTCCTCTCAATGATAAGGATTTTGTACTAAATGATCATTAGGGTCAGTGCAATTCTAGCGGGTATCCTCCCATTGACGATTAAATTCTAGGTTTTTATTTTTCATCTTCTTTTAATTTTATTTGTATTTGATGTTTATGTTAAATTCTATATATGTAATGTAACTGTAATGTTTTTGCTTCACGTTTAACTTCTACTTGATTGTTTCTTCATCATCAACTGTTTTTGTAATATTTATTGTTCTTTTTATTGGATGTTTTGAATATTTTGATTTAATATTATTTATTAAATTGATGAAATTGTATTATTGTAATATTTTAAATACTTTGTATTATTCTTAATTTTATAATTATATGATGATGATTGTTTTTGTTTATATTAATTGTGATTATTATTTATATGTAAAATATTTAAAAATTATTGTTATTTCAAATTAATTGTCATTATTA
>JANZLF010000221.1:22492077-22502206 GCA_026546835.1 Erythroxylum foetidum
TTTAAATTTATAAAATAGTCCCTAAAATTTTTAAAAATTGCAAAATAGTCCATATTGATATATTATACAGTTGTACTTTATACTTTACTAGTTTACTGTTTACATCAATCATACTTTCAAAAATTTTAATAATAAATAATAATGATAATTAATTTGAAGGGGGTGCATCAGCTCTTTTTTTTATGGATACTTATTTTCAGAGGAGCAACCTTATAGTCATGGATATCTTGGAACTCTTCAATCGAAATTCATCTGTTGTTCATCGACAAGTATACCAAAAAAATAATAGATGCACAAACTGACTCGCCACTCAGGCAGGTCAATCCGATATTGGTATCACTTTTTTTGATTTTACACCTATCGAGTGCTATAATATCCTTTTAGAGGAAAAGTCGAGAATATATTTCCTTGGACTTGTTTTGTAACTAATGTATTCCTTTTCCTTTATAAAAAAAAAATACTTCATCACTAGCATAATTTGGTTGGATAAAAACTATTATGATATATAAATAAGTTCAACGTATACATTTCACGTATTCATTGGCAACTTACAGCAATTGTACGTACATATAATAATTATTTTTGTCTGATAAAATAATAAATCATTTTTAAAAAATTTAACAAAAAATCATAATAAAAAATTTAGTGCAATTTCAAAACAATCTCAATTTTAAAAATAAAGTCTTATCTTCATTATTATTATTATTATTATATATATACGAAATATACAATTTTAAGTAGATCTACAAATTTATGAAATTTAAAATTTCAAAATTTACTCATATGACTTCATACTTCCCAAATAAATACAGAAAAAAGAATATTGTGAAATTAATTTCATAAATTATTTTAAACTCAAATTTGCATAATTAGATCAACTAATAGTTCTTTATTACTTTTGATTTATATAAAACAACTTTCATTTTATTATCGAGACAAGTTGAAAGTTTAAAGTTACGATGAAACCATGGGCGTATAATCTAATATTCTGAATCGAGGGAAAGACAGTCTACCAAGTTAGTAAAAGGTATCCTTAATTTGATGTACCCTTAGATTCCACAAAGTATAAACTATTCACAGACCTACCGAACTGATTTAAGTGTATACAATCAATAAAATTTTATTAACTAATAATCACAATCAACCAACACTTAAATTTCAATATTTCTATTGAAAGACAAACTGACAATAAATTACTTAGTAAAGGAATTAAAATAAAACATACATTATCAAAATATATGCTTAGAAATTGGTTCATGGTAAACATGTAGCAATCAAAATTTGAAGGAATGAGACAAGATAAGTAAAGTATGTTAGGGATACCAACCATAACCGAATCATGGACGTAGCAAAAAAAATAAAATTTTTTACGATTTTTTATTTGAATCTTAATAATTAAATAACTTGAAAATATGAATTATAAAATAAAAGAATTGTGTCTAATTCGAATTTTCTACTAAAACCTTTTCAATATATCAACTACAAGACTCCCAAACGTTCATTCTTTAACAGTATCCACATAGTAGAGAAAAAAAAACTCAACCGAGAGGAATAAGTAAGAGTGCTAGCTCTCTTATGCTTATTTTGTATCTATAGAAAAAGCATTAGGATTTTATTAAGTGCCTAACCCTTTAGGATTTTTTCAATCAAGTGTTCAAGTTTTTAAACTTTTCAACTGAGTGACCAACCTTTTAAAACTTTAACAGTTAAGTTTAAAACATCTGATTCATTAATAATTTTCTAATTTGGCTAACATAATTTACGTTATTCATGACAAGTAGGTGTCCACCTAAAAAATAGTGGACACCTACATATCATGAATAACAAAGATTTCATTAATTAAATCATCAAATATTTAAGAGAATTAATGTTTTGAACAGAATTGTTAAGGTTTTAAAAAATTAGTCACTTAATTAAAAATTTTAATAGGTTAGGTATTGAATTGATAAAATCATAAAAGGTTGGATACTTTAAGATTTGGTTATCCTTTATTTTTATTAAAATTAAATATTCTAATTATAATTAAAGTCAAACTCTAATTATAATTTAATTTGATTTTTAATAAAATCAAATATTTCATATTAAATATATAAGTTTTTAAAGCTTTACAATTAAGTCCAACTTATTTTAAATTAATTTTTCTCTTTTTAATTACTCTTTATGTGTGACCTTTTAATGTGTTGGCGATGATTATAAATTATAATTATAATTCAATCAATTAAAACTTCATTTAATTAATCTTTAATTATTTAGTTAAATAATTTATAATCATATATCAAGATTAACGTCTAACAACATTACATAATCACCTAAATATTAGGAATGTCAAAATGGTTTGACTTAAGCTATCTATGCATGGTTATGATCTATAATTTAATCATTTCATTTTTCAATTTTCCAATTGGACATAGAGAATGAATATATTGTCTACTCTTTTTGAATCTAATTATGCTCATTCTTACTAATTAAAAATGATTTAGAATTGCTATTTGAAAATACTTTTTTAAATGTCAATTTACTTTGGCCAAAGAATTTTTTAAATTATTACTAATAAAGAGCAATAGAACATCTTCTTTAATTACTTTAGAATGACAAATCCTTTATTGACTTAGTCAATCACTTCCACAGGATTCATACTATATTCAGGTACCACCTACTAAGCTATCGTAAATAGTATATGTCATAAGTAGCATCAAAATATAGTAATTCTCATATGAGATACCTTAGTATTATCAAGTATAAGGATTAATTATATAACCATATGATGAGGAAATCTACAGATACAAAAATAATATTCCATTTGGAATCTTTATAACTAGGTCAATTTAGTGAATTTATTCTCTAATAAGCACCCATATGTTTGTTCAAGTATTTCTATAATTTAATTTATGAGATCAATTTCTTTCTTTATAAGAAAGAAACATAATATGTCCTAGTTTTACCATTTCATCAATATCTTTTCTTGTTGAAAATACAATTAGAAACAATTGAGGAATAGTACATAAATGCAAATTGAATATCGTAATTATGATCTTATCATACGTTTAATTGTACGGTAATTATTCCATAAATTTTATCTTTAATATTAAAACATCAAATGTAATTAACAAAATACATAAAGATAAATAATGCCTTTATTAATTAAAATAATAATGTCATACAAAAAAATGCAACCAATCGATTGGCTATAAGGCCATAAACTAACAATCTCCTACTTGCACTAAAGGTAATCACCTATGTATCGAATACCACACCCATCCAAATATCGATTATGTCACTTTTAAGAAAATGGCTTAGTGAGAGGATCTACAAGATTGTTTTTAGTGGGAACTCACTTTAATGCTATGTCTTTTTGCTTCATTATCTCTTGATCAAGTGAAATTTCTTAAGTACATATTTGGATCATTGATGATGCCTTGGTTCTTTTACCTATGCAATGACATCATTATTGTCATAATACAATATTATATGCCCAACAATGCTAGGAACTACTCCAAGTTCAGTGATGAACTTTTTGATCCAAACCGCTTCCTTGGCTGCCTCTGATACTAAAATGTACTCTACCTCAATCGTGTAATCTATAATGGTTAGTTTGTTAGAGCTTTTCCAACTTACCATACCACCATTCAAAGTGAAGATGTACCTTGATTGTGATCTAGCATCACCTAGATCTAATTGAAAACCATCATTTAGATCCCCCTGAACTCTCAATTTAGCTCCTCTATAAACTAAGAAAAAATCTTTAGTCTTTTTTAAGTAATTTAAAATGTTTTTTATAGCCATCTATTGACTGTCACTAGAATTGGCCTAAAACCTGTTTGTTATGCTCAAAGCATAAGAGACATCTAGTCTAGTACATAGCATCAAATACATGATTGATCCAATTGTTAAGTTATACGGAATACAATCTATTTTATCTCTCGCTTCTTGTGTTATAGGACAAGTACTCTATAAAAGAGAAATTCCATGTGACCTAGATAAGAACTCCCTCTTGGAATTATTTATGATAAACCTCCTTATTAATTTATCTATGTACTTATATTAGGATAAACTAGTCAACCTCTTTGATTCTTAGAATATAATATGCTTATGCAATATCCTTCTTGGAGAAGTTCTTGGACAACTAAACCTTTATTGATAGGAGAATTGGTATGTTGTTTCTAATTATCAATATGTCATTCACATATAACACTAGGAAAACGACTATACTGCTACTAACCTTCTTATAGACACATAGTTCATCCATATTTTGGATAAATCAAACTCTTTAATTGTCTCATCAAAATGGATGTTCCATACTCTGTGACACTTACTTAAGTTATAAATATACTTTTGTAACTTGCATATTTGATTAGGAAATATCTGATATACAATTATAGCCAATAAGATCTTTATGGATTTAAATATAGATACTGACCAAATGGTTTCATCAAAATCAACTCCTTGCTTTAATAACTATTCCACTTCTCCAAGAATTCAATTTCCTTCTAATTTAATATGATGAGTGTTTTCATCTTTCTTCTCTCTAAACCGAATCGTGGATGCTTCTTCAATTTGTGAGTCTTTTAGCCTACCATCTTGCCTTGTACTCCTCCTCACTACCCTCTAAACCACCCTTCCTACATACTCTTTGTAGTTCCTAGTCTAAACTAGGTTCTTTACCCCTTTGGTAGCCTGCCTAATTTCCCTCAAACCCAGGTATTGATAGTTTATTGTTAATAGTAAAATGTTAATAAAATATTTTAGCTCTTCCCTATACCAACCTTTGGAGAGTGAGGAATTTCCTCCTCTCTCAACCTATCAGTAGTTTCACTCCTCACCTCAGAAGGTAGGAAAGAAAGCCTGCAGTCATATGGTGAAAGATCATAACTCTTTTAGTAAGCTTAACTTTGTTGTTAGAATTAAAAAGGGTTATTTCAACTTTCCTGCAGAAGCGTTATAGAAAGGTGCAACCAAGTGGAAAGCATCCCTTGTTGGATACTTTCTGGAGAAAAGAATGGCGTACCCAAGTGTCCAATATTGGGTTGATATGAAATGGAAATAAAATAGGGAATTCAATCGATATTAATAATTGAAGATGATATCATCATCTTTTATTTCTCATATAAAGAAATTGCAAGTGAGGTGATGGATATCGAACCTTGGCACATACAAGGTAAGCCAATGTTTTTAAGGAAATGGGAAATGGGATTCAAGCTAGATAGAAATGAAATCAAAACAAATCCTATTTGGGTTAATATGCACAAAATTCCTTTTGAACTATTGATCATTTGAAGGATTGAGTTATTTAGCTAGTTACATATGTACTCCTCTAGCTATGTATGAAAGTACAATGAATATTAAAAGGGTGGGATGTGATAAGGTGAGCATTGAAGTGGAACATAAGAAGATAATTCCTGAAAGTTTTCCTATCATAAAGTATAATACTTGTGGTGAATTAGTTAAAGACAGAATCGATGTATCTTATCCTTAAAAACCTCATATGAAAGATACAATTGACATGTGGATCCCTAAGGGAAATAATAATGAAGAAAGAAGTGGAAACAAGTAAAATTCAATCATATTAGGAACCTCCAAGCAAGTTGTTGAATTATGTGTAAATGAAGAAATCCAAGATCAACAAGAAGCACCATTAGTTAACATTGAAAAGACATAAGCTGAACATGAGAATGCAGTAGCAGAAGAATAATCAACATCCAATTGTAAGGACAAAACGGAATAATAACAACGATAAAGGAATTAGAAGAAAGCAAAATTTAATCACAACTAGAACTTTAAATCAAATTGATGATTTCGGTGTAAATGAAGAAATTCAGAATCAATAAGAGGTACCATCATTTAACACTCAAAAGACACATACTAAATAGGAAAATTTAGGAGGAGATGAAAATGAGGGAAATAATTAGTAACCAAGTGAAGGGAAAATTTTGAATAATAAAGCAACACATGTTAATAAAATAGAAACTCCAGGTGGTATTGAAGAAACTAAGGAGAATAATGATATGATAAGTGGAACTAAGTGGGAACTTAATGAATGGTAGGTAACAGAGACTTGTTGCTGAAAATCTAGGAGAAAGACCAAGTCTAGACACTCCTAATGGTCTATATAATATGGAATGTTAGTGGACTAAGTTGCCCCAATAAGTATCTATCTTTAAAAGATTATCTTTGAGCTAAACAACCATATTTTTTGGTTTGGTGGAAACCAAAATAAAAGAGGAAGTATTTCAAAAAGGGTTGAATTTTATCTTTGCAAAGTGGATAGCTTTGAATAATCACTCTAAACTCCCTAATGGAAGTGTTATAATTACAATAAATCCTACTCACCTCCTTATATCCAACTAGTTTTACACTGTTCAATTGATCCATTGTGAACTAGTTCTAAAATCAAGCAATTTTAATAGCAATAACAATTGTATGTACCAAACTGGGAATTTCAGTGAGCCAACTTGTGGAAGGATTTGTAAGGAATTGACTCAAACACCACTATTCCTTTGATGGTGGCTGGTGAATGGTGACTTCAACTGCTTTCTATCCTCATCTGAATTCGTAGGGGGAGATGTAGCCCCCGACTCCTACAAGACCTTAACTCGACATCGATGACTGATATCCGAATTCGTGCTCCGCGAGGGTGACGTGCCAGAACACTCAAACAATCGAATCTCAATACAAAGTCTCTTTTTTTTTTCTTTTTGAAACAAGGCACACTTTTGCAGAAAATCAATAATCAATTCGGGCCCGTTTCAATCATAAACTTTTTCAATCAACACAATACAATCAATAAGATTTTAATAGTCAATTGGGGCCCATTACAAAAACAAAATACTTTGATCATAATGCCTTTACATTACAACATAACTATATTTGTATACACATTGTGCAAAATTTTCTGAATACATTATTCGATACAAAAACCTCATAATAAACATAATGCAATACGAAAATAAAGAAATGCAATACAGACGCCAACTGATCCCGACCTCTATCCTTCACTTGAATGCTGTAGGTATACTTCCGTTTACCTAACGGGGTATTCTTCTGATCTTGAAAAATAATTACAAATTTTGGGTGAGTTTTGCGAACTCAATGAGTAACCATCATCGATAGCTCACCCAGTCACATAACATATAATTCATAACATTTCACATTTTGCACTCCGCATTCAATAAAATTTAATCACTCATATAATGCATATGCAGTGCACATGAGACTCACTTTCTATTTGTTACTTTTTGTGACCGAGCGTCTAAACTATCCCACGTAGGGCTCATTGATAATTATCCCATATAGGGCTCATTAATAACTGTCCCATATAGGGCTCATTAAACATTAAGCCTGAGGCTCTGAATCACTTTTGAGCTCAGGGCTCATTTTCACTCGTTGAGCTTTAAGCTTTAATCGTTGGCTACTCCGGTCATAACTACCATTATATTTCATGCATTCATGCAATGGAATGCATCACTCACATTTGCATATCCCATTTAATCACTTTCTTATATCATCGGACCTTATTCCGGCATTCAACATTAGAGTTGAGAATTCACACTTTCATTTATATGCAAATGCACATTCAGAAAACACTTAGCAAACACTTCAATACACTTAGTTCATCCAATTCACATTCATAAAATCATTCAATAGTCAAATAATACAGGAATTCAAATAACAATTAATGAAGTGGGACCATCTCGGTCAACTCACAGTACGCTCCAAAAATAGCGTTTGCTTCCAAATTTTGGATACGCCTATATGCATATGTTTAACCTGCACGCCATAATTTATGCAATACACAATTCACACCTGTTACAAAACTCATTTATGCCCAAATAATTATATGGGCTATGTACAATGCATGTTTAACGACAATCCCAGACATATGTTCTAGAACACGTTTTATGCTCATTCCCATTTCATAATTCATATGTATCTAATTGAATTTAGATTTACACTTCATTTGTACATGGTCTTTCTAAATTCTCCTTTCAATCTTTACCCTTTGCATGTGTCTAGCTTATTCATAAGCCTACACCTTAAGAACACTTGGTTACTTTATATCATGACTCAATTTCTCGTCATCTCTTTTCTAACCTCATATGATTTCATAATATCCAATTATCATCTAATAGAAATCCAAATTGAAAATCCCATAATGCAAAATCACTAAACTTGATTCTAGAATACTTAAACCCAAGCATTTCCTAAACTCTATGAACGAGAATCCTTCCAAAAATCCAAAGGATTCAAAATGACCTTACCTTGATTCTTCACCAAATGAAAAGATCTTTAGCTCAAATGGAAGCTCTTTTTTTCCTTTTCCTTTTTCTCTTCTTGGAAAACTTCAAATTCTTTCTTAAAGGCTAAGAAGAATTAAACCCTAACCCACTCTTTTTTTTTCTCTCCAACCACCAAACTCTCTTTCTCTTAAATTTTCATTCTTCTCTTCTGTTTTTCCTTCCATTCACGTTTTCTTCTTCATTTATAAGCAAGACAACACTTCTTCTTCCAATTATGCCCTTAATGATTGATAATTGTCTCATTTGCCCTTCCATTTATGCCTTAGGTCTTTTATACTTAAGTGTCTTTCCAAAAGCACCCTTGAATATTCTAACATAACACTTTCTTCCAAAAGATGTCCCCCATTCTTAAGTTTCTAATGACACCAAAATCATTCAATTCGGTTTAGTGATTAGAAAGATATACTTCAAACATTTTTTTGGACTGTTTTTGTCCAAATCAGTATACTATGCATAACTTCTATCTGAAATTTAAATATTTTAGAAACTGAATTAGATTTCAATTTCTTCATACCATTTGTAGCTCTATGTCTCTAGTTCACCATAAATCAGGAATCATCTCATTTGGAGCTCTACCAATCCAAAAATCATCAAAATACTGAAGTATGTTTAGTAGAATAACCCTAGCTTATAAAATTTTAAGAGCGCACTCACTGTACCCGTTCCACGTTTCTCACTCAATCTTTCTCAATTCATTTTAGATGGTTATGATTTTTAGGTGGAGATGTAGGGTAATGTCTTACGAGTCCCATGGTTCAAGACGAAGTTAGAGAAGAAGTTATAGCTAGACAAAAAAAAGACAGAAGAAGCGAAACTTAGAAGAAGCGAAACTCAGAAGAAGTAAAACACAGAAGAAGACACGTTAGCAAAACACAGAAGAAAACGCGTCAACAAAACATAGAAAAAAACACGTTAGCAAAATAGAAAAGAAGACGTGTTTGCAATATACAGAAGAAGTAAAACTCAGAAAGAACAAAATACAGAAGGAATAAAACACAGAAGGAAGAAAACTCAGAAGGAGTGAAACACAGAAGGAATAAAACTCAAAAGAAGCAAAACTCAGAAAGAACAAAACTCAGAAGAAGCGAAACTCAGAAGGAACAAAACACAGAAGAAACCAAAAAAAAGGAAAAAAACAAAGAAGGAAGAAAAATCAGAAGGAGTGAAACACAAAAGGAAGAAAAAACAGAAGAAACAAAACTCAGAAGGAACAAAACGCAGAAGGAACAAAACACAGAAGGAACAAAACAGAAAAGAAATTTTAGGCATAACTTTCCACTCCGATGTCCAAAATTCTCATAATATATGCCATTTATTAGATAACAGAAAGATCTACAATTTCAAGAAGGCAACTTTGCCAAAATATATCTAGATCAATCCCAAATTTTTCCTTAAAGTCCGAAAATGAATTTTACATTGATCCACCAATGTAATACACTCAGTTCTCACTTCATGAAAAATTTTGAGACTCTTAGAGACAAAATTGAAATTCGATATTTTCATGAGAAATGTAGCCATATGTTTCTAGTTTAATCCAAATACAGAATCTTTTCATTTAGATAACTAGAGAAAAATTTATGGTTAACAGACCGAAGCACACTTAATGAATATTTTCTAGATCAACCACCACTTTTGTTTCCAAATCTTTCCTTATCACAAATCATACCAAGATCACTCTTTCAACTCCCTCTACTTCTCATTTTCAATAAAATCACATTTAAAAACTGGTGGAATGTAAAACCAACAAAAATAAATTCATACTCTAGAACACTTAAGCGAGTAAAGTGGTGAATAGGGTCGAACCACAGAGACCAATGAAGTAATTATTTATTTGT
>JANZLF010000221.1:22522295-22532364 GCA_026546835.1 Erythroxylum foetidum
AATAAGCCTGTTCCTCTATAATTAGAGGCCAGTATCATGCTCAGTCAATGAATGCAGTGAAACCTATCAGTATGACTGATAATTACCAAAATACCCTTAATGACAGTAACGGGATGTTACACAACCAATCCACGGCATAAAGGTATTTTCGTACATTTTGAGTATTTTCGGTTATGCTTCATGTTGTTATATAGTCTTTTCCGCAGTGTATTATGAATACTCAGGCCATATGCGATCCAACAAATTTTGGATAAAAAAAGATTTGAAAGACTTTTAATAAGGGACCACATGACATTTTTGTCAACTACCCATTCTTTTCTTCTTTAAAACATTGCTGAGAATCACCCCCCTCTTTTCTTCATTTTTCTTTCATTTCTTTCATTTTCAAGCCAACTTTCTTTAATTTTAACCCCCAAATCATCTATTAAACACTAAATCATCAACCTAGGGTTCCTAAACTCACCATATCAACAAAAGTTTGGAGGAAAATGAAGAAAAGGTATATGGGTGCTCTTAATGAATAGTATTAGAAAATTTATCAGGTAATTTAATAGAGTTTTGATTATTTTCAGTACATGATTTTGGTGTAGTTGCATGCGTTGATGAATAAAATGCATGAAATTGAATTTGTTATGCAATATTATAAAGATAAAGAAGATGAATTGAAGGAAAGAGAAAAAGAGAAGATATAAGGAATTGATCATGAAATTGAAGTTTATGGAAGTTTAATTTAAAGATTTGGACATCAATTTGGTATGCGTTCTTGCAATTCTACTTTTTTCCTAAAAATTGTGTATGAGGAAATTTAGGATTTTTGAGTAAAATTGAGAGTTTTTGAAATTGTTGTTAAAAATATTTAATTGGATGTTAAATGTAGTATATGTGATTAATTTAGATTTTGGACCTATAATTTGTATTTTCCCCAATAGGCATACATTATTTTTGAATGAGAAACTTGATATGCATGTTATTTTTGACTAATTAGTGAGATGAATATGTCTCAAATGTTGTATGAATTAAATTAAAACTAATAATGAAAAAATGACATTTACTTTGGCTGAATATGGAATAGCTTGAATTGGTTATTATGATCTTTTGTTATGAAATTTCAATGGAATTTTATTAGATTTGCCCCTAGTAAAATAGATAGGAATTGGAGAAATCTGATAAGGTTGGCATGTCAATTAGGGAGTTAGCAGTACTGCATTATGATATATATTGCTGGGCCGTATATCTCTAAGAGCTCAGTTCTAATGTAAGATATTTGATTTATGTTATGACCTGCATGGCTTTGAGAGCTTTGTCTTGATATGTAAATATTATAAAAAAAGGTTGTATGGTTCTGAGAACCTAATCCCATATTTTAACTTCCCACTTATCCAGCTTGGCAATACAATTTCATTGGATTTTACTTTGGGTCAATTACAAAAAAAAACTATATATATGCATGACTAATGATTAAGGAACTTCAAATGAAAATAGTAATTGATTTTAAATTAAATTGTATATGCATGACTAATGATTAAGGAACTTTAAATGAAAACAGTAATTGATTTTAAATTAAATTGTACACTTTATTCATCATTGTGTAATTAGATATGAATTATTAAAATAGAAAAAATTGTAGTTTGAAGTATTAGGCATTTAAGAATACGATAACACTTAGTATGCCGATTCCATTATCGGGAATGGTGTAACACCCCACTCCCATTTGACACATGTATGTGTGCCATTCGGTCACACGTGCACATGCCTGAAAAAAATGACGTGTTAACTATCTCACTTTCACTATACATTAAAATCACAAATCACACATTTTCTAAAATCCAAATTTTCCTGATTTTATATCATAACCATATTGCACATTGTTTAAGTTTAACATCATCTATATATATGCAACATCGTCCTATGAGCATAAACAGCTCAGTCTATATAGTATGATCTACATAGTATACTACAAACATGAGGAATGCACAAAAGACAATAACAGACTATGTCTTCATTTTCCAGTTGACCGACCTTTGAGCCATGATTGATCGTCAAACTTGCACAAAATATGCCTCTATGTAGTCTTAGAAGCTAGGTCGTCTCAGTATCAAACTTGAAAATGTCAACGGTGCAATTTTGATGATTTTTACGAACTCAGTAGAGTAACCATCCTTTATGGTTCACTCTTATTATAAAACACAATCAATCATAAACATATTATCACACAGTTCATATCAACTTGATTAGCATCAAGTTCTATCACAAACAAATTGTATTTTAGTCAAACAACTTAATCAAAATATCACTTCATTAAACTTGAATAAATCACAATCATTGGTTTAATACCATGTATTCATACATATAATGTTCTTATAACTTTACAAATCATTCAATGAAATCAAATCATATGTGAATGTTATACGGATGAGACTCACATTTGTTTTTACATTGTTGTGATTGTGTGCTTTATCAGTATGCCGTTTCACTGAGCTCATTTATCACAGTGAGCCTTAGGTTCTAACCATATATGTTTGAGCTTTAAGCTCTTTTCAATAGCAGTCTCAGTCAGTAGTAACACCAGTCACAACTACCTTTATATTACATGTATTGAAATGAAATGCATGCTACAATTCATTCAATACAATCAATCACTTTCATTCACATTATCTCAATCAATACAGTTAGACATAACATTTAGTTACTTTAAATTGAGAATCATTAAAGCAGTCTTATTCATATACAAGTAGTACTTCCAATGATAATCACTTGCATCAAAACTCCTAAGACATTTTATGTTCGGAATCCAGTACACAATCAGTACATATTCATCACATATCAAATTCAATTCAATAATATCAGATTAAATTAAAGTGAGACCATCTTAAGTTACTCACAATTGCTCCCTTAAACCTATTTCCTTGACGTTCTGATAATATAAGGATGTGGTCATACTATTTGCCCTCCTATATACATTAACACAATTTCACATTATTGTACTGCTTATGTAATTGAGTAAATACATGTATAAATGTATCATGTATCATTCATGTGCAATGAAAAATTATTAGGTATATTTCTGCATCAAATTGATGTACTCCAATAGTGCCAAAATTCACACACTTATTCATTATTCACACACTCATTCACTATTCCAGTTTTTGCTGAAAGCATCCCATTTAGTTCAACTTTGCATAATCAATAAGATTAAGAAAATGATGTATTTATGTAATATTTTCTTCTAGAAAATTGTTTCTCTGTGTCTTAAGTTTCTAATGACACCAAAATCATTCAATTTGGTTCATTATTTTATGAGTTATGCTCATAACAGACTGTGTACATTTGAAATTTTGGCTAGGGCATGATCACGCATTCAAGTTGTACAACCCAAATTTCTCAATTCCAATATCCAAAAATTACAAACTTTATATCAATTTAAAGCTAAAAGAATAATCTATAACTTTTGTGGCACCTTTGTCTGATTCAACCTATATCAATATAGTTTATTCAACAATGATAAGACATGATTTCTATCACTAGTAGTACTACAGCTTAAGCCAAGACTCAATTTCATGCCAATATTTGAAATTCTTAAAGATAGAAATAAAGTTTGACTTCTTCAAAAACATTGTATACATATGTTGAATCAAGAATCAATCCATTTATAAATCTAAAAATCAAGATATAATCAAAATACCAAAGCATGTTTAATGAAAAATTCTCCAGTTCATAACATTTAAGCACATTTCCTCACTTTCATCCAATCAATCTTTTTAAAATCAATTCAGATGGCTCTAAATTTTGATGGAGAGAATTGAAAATGTCTTAGGAGCCTATTGGTTCAAGTTTCAAGTAATTTGGAGGTTGGATGAAAAAGTTATAGCCAAAAGAATCAAAGTTGTTTAGTAAAAATACTTTAGTTCATTTTTAGACTTCAAATACTAAAACCATTCACGTAAACCATCACCTTCTTCTTCCTCTCTCTCTACTGTAAATTTTGTTTTCATGAACAGTAACAACCCACAAACCAAAACAGAACCTATAGCCACTTATGCATGCATCCATCCACAAGCATGAAAACATCATCTATGCTACTCCCCTTTTAGCTCTATCTTTTGTATCTTCCCATTTTCATCAGTACAATCACTTCTTTTAACTCATCTGTATATCATAACCTCAACAAATTCATTTTCCTTATCTTTAAATTCATTTCAAATCATCACAAAAATACTCACAAATAATCCCGCATATCAAAAGTAAACAAGAACAGAGCATATATATTCATCGATTTTTCATGAACTTCTGTATCATGTTCAGTTTACTCCATTTATCATAACTAATTCAGTACAATTCAAGTATCATCCATAATATCATTTACAATACATAAAAAACTAAAACATCACGTACTTGTTTCAAAGAAAATTTCCAAAGTGAAGCACATGTTTCGGTGGATGGGGAAGAAAACAAGAATAAGGAGAAGCAAAAAAAATGGTTAAACTGAATTGCTTCCTTTGTCTGGTATAACATAGATGTGAGAATCAAAAATAGATATTGAGATGATGAAGATTTGGTGTGGGTGTTTTCGGTGTAGACCAACGAGAGTTGCAAAAATGTTTTTACGTGGGTTAACAATTCAATGACACGTGGCACCAATGACATATGGCACCCATGTATGTGAGCCGTGTGTCACCCTTCCATTTGTCTCTTATTTTTTTCAAAATATCCCAAAATTTAAAAAATTCTCTAAAATTCACCAAAAATTCCAAAATAATCATAATACTCTCCAAATAAATTTCAATGTAAATAATTCATTCACATTTTAAATCACATTTATAAATCAATTATACTTGAAAAATATCAACGAATGCATGTACATTTTTTTGATGTATTAGAAATAAATATTCATATGTGTGTGAATATACAATGAAGCATGAGCATGCAATATACTTCTAATTTATCACAGTACACTCAATTCACTATTTTAGAGTCTAGACCCGAACATGGGATATAGGATGTTATAGGCTGAGTTGAAAGTGAATAAAATGAAATTTTCGTCAGTTAACAAGACATCTACTAGACCTTTATTATGCTACACTCAACGAGCCCATTTGTGGATGCTTGGGAAGTGGGGTCGTTTATCAAAGAAAAAGCTAACTAGAGTGGCTTCCTAATTGCATGCCCCCTCTTGTAGGACTTCAATCTTTAGACAGACTATGAGTTTTCCATCTATTTCGTAAGGGGGTTTGAAGTTGAGGGTTGAGGTTTGGTGATCCCCTATAACTTATTTCCAGCTTTTTTGGGGATTTAACATTATTAGAGGGTGGATGTGGTGGTGGCAATTGTAGTTATGTTTATTTTAGGTTTAGGAAGGAGGAGGGTGGGTAGAGCTGGGAAATCATCGTTCCCATTGTTAGGTAAGTACTGCATACTTGGGAAGACAAAGCTAAAAAAGGGAAACAAGCAACTTTGGTATAATAGAAAATCTAAAAAGGTAGTGGTGTGAAAGGAAAGGAGAGAAAGAAGGAAAAGGTGTAGAAGATAATGGGACTAAAATACCCTTTATAGGATTTGGTGATTTGAAGAGATACCAACCAAAGAGGAGGAATAATAGTCGGAAAAGAAAGAAATATTTATAGAATAAGAGGAGAAGGAGTAAGATTTGTACCCTGTTAAGCTAACCAGTGCTGTATGAATTGTTATATAGGGATGTCTTCGAGAGTGTATCTTCTTCTCTTATTAGTAACTCAATTACAATAAATTAAGTAAGATGCCAAAGATTAAATTTAACATAAAGATAATGTAAGCAAAGGAACCAGTTGATTACATTATGTCATCAAATGATTAGAAAAATGATTATAATTCAAGAAAGTCAATTACACCAAAAACAAAGAAGATTAAATTTATTTCATATGTAATAAATTACTATAAATTATTTGTAACCTAATCTTTGTCATCTCAATGTTGTGGGGGTTCATCATATCTTAAACATTATATTTTATGTTTAATGCATAAGTTTTTGATACTTAATAGAAAATTTGTATTTAAGTTCTAAAGAAAGCCTTTTGATCTTTAAACTACTTTTAGAGAGGCTTTTAAATATTTTTAAATGTTTCTAAGTCAACTTTTGTGAAAAGTATTAGGGTTTATATTTAGAAAACTTGAAGTTTTTGTTACTAACAAATGGTTTGTAAGAACCAATTTTTGATTCTGACTTATAATGATTGGTTTGTAACTATTATTTTTTGATAGTTATATTTTGTTCCTAATAATATGAGATTTAAGTGCATTTATATACTTGTGAGGTTGATATGAGCTCTTAATATATCGTACAAGTAAGAAAGGAAGCCTGAAGTTATAATTGAGCTAATGTGTTCAATTGGAGAGCAATTAAGTTATATAGGATTCCTCATTGCACGTGAAAAGAAAGATAAATAAAAGATTCCTCCCCATTGGAAAGGAAGATGAGTAGGGGTTCCTCTTTACCCTAAAGAAGATGAACCTATAAAGGGCTCCTCTTCACCTATTAAAGGAAGACAAATATTTGAGTTCTTAAGTGAAAATTGGAGATGGGATATAAGTCAAGAATTGTTTTGTTGAACTATTGTAACTTTGTGTTTACTCTTTCTTTCTTTGATCTTTTATTGTATTTGTACTTGATGTGATTATCATTTAATTAATCATTACATTTAATCATTAGTTTAGAAAATTCATTCTTTATTTTGTAAAATGTTTTTCAAAATTCGTACATAATTTGTCCATTCCTTTGTATGCCATCAAAGAGCCAACATATTTATTTCCCACTTTTACACTAAAATTAGTGTTGCTTGTGTAAATACTTTAACTCACTTTCAATCTAAATTTACTAAATAACATAACTACAATAATATATAAAAAAGTTAGGAACTTAAAGATAATGTTTATAGATTTCTTCTTCAAACTGAGTAGTTTGATATATTTAAAGATTTCAAGTGCTAGAGGGAACTGTGATTAATCTAAACTCCTAATATAGTAACAAGAATCTTAATATATAAGTGCACCAAAACATTATTAGTTGAAATTTTCAAAAGATTAATTATTTATTTTTATTTCTAGCACATCTAAACCATTAGTTGTACTATGATCTTAAAAATTAATAAAAAGTTTAACCTATACAATACTGATGTGTTAATAACACATATATAAAATGGGTAAAGTATTATAATTTAGTAAAGTATTATAATTTAGTGCCATTATAACACATTTATCTATTCACATATCGGATATAGTAGGAATGTGTTCATGGAAAATAATACAAATTGCATACTAGAAAATTAAAATATAGAGATAGCTTTAAAATAAAGTTCATTAAGATTTAAGACAAATTCTTTCATGTCATCCTTTGGATATTATTTCAAACTATCAGTTACATTGTAATTAATAACCTCCATGCATCTAAGAAAGAAATTAAAGAACTTTAAATTTACAACAGAAAATAAAACATCAACGTAAAAATGTAACAACATAGAAAAACTTATTTTAATATTGCAAGAACTCTTGAAAGGATATACTAAAAGAAAATCCCGTAAGAACTGCACATTAAAAGTGGAGCTTCGGAAAGCCTTTGACAGTGTCAATTGGGATTTCTTACTATAGACTATGGGTATTATGGGTTTCCACTAAAAATTTACGCATTGGATTAAAGAATGTATCTCTATGGTCTCATTTAGGTTTTGATTAATGGTTGTCCTCCTGAGTTTTAAAAGGTAGAAGAGGACTTAGGCAAGGGGATCACCTTTTCCCCTACCTATTCCTAATTTGAATGGAAGTTCTTACTCTTATGCTGAGATACAAGATCTCCTCAAACCCAGATTTCAAATTCCATACCAAATGTAAATTGCTTTCTCTAACCAATTTATGTTATGTAGATGATCTAATCCTCTTTAGTAAGGTTGATCCCCCTTTAGTTACAATTCTTATGGGTACCTTACAAAGATTCAAGGAGACATAGGGACTAAACATCAATTTTCAAAAAAGTTTTTTTATCTTATCAAAAAATGTTGCTCATCTTGCTAATGATATTTCTATTGTAACTTGAATGGGAAATCAGGATCCTCCTATCACCTATTTGGGCATTCCTATCTCATTGAGATGAATACATTTTAGAGAATGTCTACCACTTATAGAGAAGGTACAAAGGAGGTTAGATTCATAGACAAATAAATCGCTATCCTATGGTTGCAAGCTTCAGCTACTGAAATCTGTTATTATGTCTATGAACATTTACTGGTGTTTTCGCATTTTTCTCTCCAAGTGGCTAGTCAAAACAGTGGAAAAAATGATGAAACATTTTCTATAAGGTAAGGGGAAAGGAGAAAGAGGCATGGCTAAGTTCAGTTGGAGTCACATATGTCAACCAAAAGCTTCAAGAGGATTGGAGATGTAGTCAATTGGAAGAAGCAACAAATGCTTACTATTGACAAGGGTGAGGAAGATTTTGTATGAAAAGGAATCACTATGGATTAAATGGATTCATAAATATATCTTAAAGGGTGGTAGTCTATAGGCCATTAAACTGAAAGCCAGCTTCTCATGGTTCTTCAACCATGTTCACAAATTTGGGGAAGAAGTTTAAAGTTAGATCACTTTTTGGATAGGGGCAGGGGATCAGATTTCAGTATGATATGACAATTGGATTGGTCAAGGAGCACTAATTCACAATCTGAAAGTGAGGGAGATGCTAAATAGATTCTCTAAAAAGGTTATAATCCAAGAACTAGTTATAGATGGCAACTGGAACCTCTCCAAAGAGGAGATTAGATGCCTGTCGATACCACATATTATATTCAATGGAGGAGAGGGTACATTTCTATGGAAGGGGGTAGCTGTCTCAGACATCCCAAATGGACTGGCTAATAGCTCAAGGAGGGGACCAACACTAGTATTGGTTGGTGTAAACTAATCTGGAATAATTCTATCAAACCTAATTTTAGCTTCTAGAGTTGGTTAGCATTGAAGGACATAATTAGTACTATGAATAAACTAAAATTGCTCTCCTCCTCTAAAAGATGCATCTTTTGCAAACTAGAGGAAGAAGACAAAGATCACGTATTCTTCAATTGCAATTTTTATAATAGAGTATGGTGTCATATATCTTCCTTATGTTATCTCAACTGCAACTATATAAGGTTAAATGGTATAATCCAGGAGATAATACTGAACCATGCTTCCAAGTATGACAAGGAAGTGTATGTGGTTGCTATAACTACATGCATTCAGGAGATCTGAAGGGAGAGAAATAACAGAATTAAATGTTCTGAGTTAAAATTAAACTCACTTCATCCTAATCCTCAAAGTCTTTAATATAACTTAATTAAATGATTATAGGACTATCTCTTACTACAATACCATATATAAGATCATTTCCGAGCTATTAGCTTCAAGGCTAGATGCTATGCTAGGATCCATCTTTAACTCATCACAGGGTGCTGATATAAAGAAGAGGAACATAGGAGATAATATTCTCCTAGCTTGGGAATTGTTTAAGGGCTACTAATGAAATTTTGCAATCAAGATTTTTGCTTTAAAAATTGAATTTTGTAAAGCTTTTGGCTCCATTAATTATAGTTTTATTTTGCACATCTTGTAAGCTTTAGGATTCCTAAAACAATTCATCAATTGAATTGAGAAATTTTTAACAACTACCTCATTTAGTATTATTGAAAATAGGGAACCAAATCAGGTTATTAAAGGTGGAAGAGGGATAAGGAAAGGTAACCCACTCTAACCATATCTATTCTCTATATGCATTAAGGTGTTAACCAAGTTAATTTACTATAAAATCAAAAAAAAAATTCATAGTAAATACATGAAATTAATGATATTTAATATCTCTTTCATTGATACTTATGTTTTGTATGAGCTAATGAAAATTTTGTTGATACACTAATGAATTCCCTAAACCTCTTCAATAAGCTCTTATATCTCTCAATCAAGAGGGGTAAAAGCCATATGATTATCTCTAATATAGGTTGATTAGTAAAAAATATTAGTTATCCACAATCTTAGGTCCCCCCCCCCCCCCCCCCCCCCCCCCCCCCCCCCCTTC
>JANZLF010000221.1:22532464-22544705 GCA_026546835.1 Erythroxylum foetidum
CAAAGTAGAAGAGTTCATCCTCCACCTGCAGCGTCTTGCACATGAGCTCTACATCATTTCCTCCGCCTCCCCCCCCCCCTCCTCCCCCCCCCCCACCACCCCCACCACCCCCCCTTTCATGTACTTTAGTTAGCTAATCATAACTAAAAGACCATGTTTTAGTGAGTTCCAGGCTTTATTTGATGATTTCCAAAAGAAATTAGTCATTGGTGTAAAGATAGTATATCATCTTTTGCTAGTAGACTCTAACTCATTATCTCCATACTTAATGAAATGTATGTCTATTTTCTTATATGGTATTACCAAGGAACCTTATCAAAGTATTGAAACAAAAGATGATGAACTTCTTATAGTCAAGGCATGCTTATAAAAAACCTTTTGCTAGTTGATTAATATAGGTCTAACAAAAAAGGAGAGGGCCTTTGAATCACACCTATGCATACTATTAACAAAGTTCTACTAGCTAAAAGAATTTGAAGAATTATCACAATTAAGGAGACATTATATATATAATAGACACTTACACGCTATTTAGACAAAAAGGTACTTGGGAAATTAGGAAAAAATATGATACTTTATGGACCATGAAACAAATGATTAAGCTTATGGAAAAGCTTTACTAGAAATTTAAATACAAAATTGGAAATGGGGAAGGTACTTGGTTATGATTTGATAATTGGAGTGAGTCAAGGCCCCTTGATCTATCTTCTAAAGTTTTCAACGTAAGAAATATGCACGAACCCAAGGCCAAAGTTAAAAAGTTAGTAAGGGATAATGAATGACTTATTAGACCTAGAGGCTTTTTCATCATCAAATACAACTTACTATGGTACAATTCTATTCAAAATTAGACTAACATGATTATATGGAAAAGACACTCCTCAGGTGTCTTCATTAATAAATCCTGCTATCAGACTTTTAGGTCTTTATCCTATGATACCTTAGGGTTGGTATGGTTCAAGCCTAATTCTCACCCAAGCTCTCATTTATCCTGTGGCATGCATTAGAAACCACTTGGACACTTTGGAAAAAATTAAGAGCTCATATACCATTAATTTAATATAAACTTTGCAATGTAAAGACTAAGTCTAGTGGCCATTTACTCTTTGTGTGCAACTATATAGTGTCTTTATGGAAAAAAATTTAGGCTTCTAGTGGCCATTTACTCTTTGCGTGCAACTATATAGTGTCTTTATGGAAAAAAATTTAGGTTTTAAGCAGTCACCATTATATGGATAATGATTGGGAAAACATAATAATATAGACTTTACTACTAAAATATCTCAACAGGGTTGGTCACAATCTATTTAAGATGGAATTTAGATGTAGTGTGTATACAATATGGAGGGAAACGAATGAGTAAGAAATTAAACCATGAATAGCAAAGCTTTTGCCATAATACATTGTCATAGATTAAAGAAACAATTGTAGCTAACTAAAAGACACATTAGATATACAAGAAGCCTAGTTGCAAACTAAACTTAACAAAAAACCATAAAAAAGCAACAAAAGGGAGCAGAAGGAGTTGATATGAAGCAAAAAAATCAACAAAGTTATTGGAGAAAGTATAATCAGACCGAAAACTCACTAACTAAGGCAGTATACTAAGTCATCACTAAAGACATAAATAAGTTTTCCTTACCTGTTAAAGTATGCAAAACGTTTGTTCATACGAGGTTATTTTTATCATGTTTAATGAACGCAACAAATGTTTTTCTAGTTGATACACTTGTAATGGCTTAGGCCTTGCAAATCCTTAGGAGATTATTTAATAATTTTTAATTAAAAATCACCAAGAATAAAAACATTAGTAGTAATATGTTTGACATCATTAAGAACATGCACTATAATTTCACTTAGACCAACAGTCATGTTTACGTATCATTACTTGTATTAAAAATATTAATATTTAATATGTAATGTTAATTTTAAAAATTATTTTATAAATAAAATAAACATAATAATAATTAATTTAAATTATTATAACATATATCCATCTTTTTAATTAGTATTATGATATAACACAATAAGATTTTGTTGAAAACCTTCATTTGCTATAACTATTAAATGATATATTATTCATTATTAATAAAATATGATAAAGTAATATATTATTTTATTTATTTAATACACATTACATGTTTATTTATATTTTGATATAATGACATGTAAATATGATAAATAAATAAAATAGTTAGAATTATTATAATTTTATTTCTTAACAATAAAATCAATTAAGTTAAATTAATTATTAATTATTTTATAATAATACGTACTATAAATAAAATAAAAATAATCATTTTATCAATTAATATTATTAGACATTAAAAAAAATTAATGAAAAGCTTAATTTACTATCACATGAAACTAATGAATACATGATTAGCAATTGATATATATATAAATTAATTTTTAATAAAGTAATTAATATTTCATCATAATATTTTTGAAATATATAATCTATATAGCCTATTAATTCCTATTGAACCTCTATCACATGGTTATTTTTACGAGGTAACATATATCCATAAATTGTCACGTTACTCAGAGTTAATGATATAACTTAACAGAAGGACTGATTTTGAAGTTTTCATGAAATATAATGGTCTCCCACTAGACTCTTAAGGTGTAAAATTTTTGATAGAATTATTAAAACTATATGGTAGATTGCTTAAAAATATTATGCAATACTTCAGTACCAGTGCCTTTCAATATTTTAACCTTTTCTTCTTTAAATTTCTCATGTAACCTCAGCTTGGTGCTGAATTGTAGGTTGATAATGCGACTCATTGTAATGTTGTGTTATAACTTTTGTTATTATTAATACAATTTCTTACTTTAAAAAACTCTAAATTGACCTATACTTGGAATATAAGTTATATAAACAAATTCACTCTCCAGTTTTTCAAATAAAATGTACATTAATTTAAATATGTTTTTATCTAATTATGTTTTATTAAATTACATACAATATTTATTGCTAATTTATTATCATAATACAACTTTATTAAACCATTCTATAGTTTTAAATCATCAAGAATAATCTTTAAAACCATAATAACTTATAAATGCCCAATGTCATAGACCTAAATTATACTTCTACAATTTTGATTAAGTTTTAACATTATGTTTTTTAATTCTTCCATGTTGAAGTACATCTTTCAATCAGTGCGCCCATATAATTAGTATAAATATACATCTTAAGGAATTACTTATTATTCCTCTTGAAAAAAGATATTTTTTGGGCTTCGCCTCAAATAATAGAAAAATACAAAAGATGCTTGCAAATGCACTTTCCTAAATTTATGCATACAAAGTATGCTATATATGATAAATAAAAATGCTTTCCAACTAATTTCATTACTACATTTTCCAATTAACAACCAAATGTTCAATACTTACACCAAATTTATGATTAAGTTTTATAAAAGTTACCACTAGGATGCAGAGTAGTCTCTTTATCTCTTTTAAAAAGTAAATGATATACTTATGTTGTAAAATGAAGATCCTTTATTCTAAATAAGTTACTTCAATTTTTAAAATGTTTTTCATTCTCCCTAATTCATTTATTCAAATTCTCTAATTTTTAACACCCTTTTAGGGAATTTATTTTTAACAATATAAGGTCCTTCATAGTTGTGGATGCATTTTCCTCTTTTGATAGGAATTTTTTGTATATAATTTTGATTTTTTTCTCGTATGCATAATCCATCCTTCTTTACTACAATTAACCATGAACAATTGCTGATAAGTTTTCTTTTATCAATCAAATTTAACTTCTAATACTTGTCTTCAACCCATTCAACTTCTTGGAGCTGTGTATAAATTGGGACACTAAGTCATGTAATTTTTGACTTTTATTAGAGTACCTACTTCATTTACCTAGACTAATGAGTATGTTATTGATGTAATTTATGTTCTAATTATTATACTATAAATTTGAAGTGCATATAGCAAAATATCATGATAATCTCAATATATGACTAGATAAGAGCAATTTTGGAAGAATTGGAGAAGGTCCCCCGAGCATGACACCTATGTGTTGTGATGTTGAGGGTTGTGTTCAAAGTTGGTCACTTTTATTTCTTTTGTGTAGCCCTACACACCCCTTATATTATCCCCTAGATGAAGAATGAGGCACCATACACAGAGTCATATTGATCTTATGTTGTTGCTAAAGATTTATAGAGAATTACTAGACAACATAGCCAGCTATATAGACCTGTGTTAGGGTTGTGTAATTCATTAAAAATTTATGATTTCAAATTTAAAAAGAAAATAAAAAAAGGAGTTATTTTAGTTGAGAAACATCAAGAAGTAATTTTGAAGTTGCTCCACATCAATTCTAATTAATATTACATTATTCTTTAAAGATAGAACATTAGTTCAACAAGAATTCTTTGAAGGTTCAAGATTCAAGAACAATGATTTCTTTATATTTTTTTCTTAATTATTTTTTTGTTGAAATTCTTTGTTTAAATGTTAACTAAACTAGGATATATATTTAGGTTGGATGAACCTAGAATGTGATATATTTTTGTTTATTCTTTGTTTTAATGACGTTATAGTTTTCCTAAGATTTATTTATATTTTTATATTGATTGAATTGAAGGAGTGAAAGTGAAAGATTCAATACTTGGTTCATTCATTGAGATTTGAGAGAAAAGATGTGTGTTTAGATCATAGTATGGATAAAGAGGGTTGAGCATGAGCTATTTGAGAGAAAGCTGTAAGTTCTTCAGTAATTAGGGTAAAACCTATTAAGAGAGTTCATATGGTTAAAGCATTTTTAGGTTGTCTAGCTTTGAAAAGGATTTTAATTGATTAACCTATGAATAGGACTTGTATGTCAGAGAGAGAACATAATCTAAGTTAGGAACTCTTACTGATCTAGAAACTAGAGGCATTCTTTGAACTGGGGTGAAACTTAGCCTAGATTTAGTTATTTCATTGATTAATTTATTCTTGATCATTGTTTTGTTTTAGTTTTTAGATTTATTATTTATTTTCTCTTATTCAATCAACCACAATCATTATTTTAGTTTATTAAGTTTGTGAATAGTGAGTAGCTAACTAATAGTCCTCGTAAGATTAACTTGGACTTGCCTACACTAGCTAAAGTTATGACATGTGCCTGTGAAAATAAACAAACAAGTTTTTGGCACCATTATTGAGGACTAGGCATTAATATTAACATATTTGCAAACTGACTAAACTATAATTTTTGTTTTGTTTTTGAATTATGTATTTGCTAAAATTTCTTTACTCTTTCTCTTTTGTAAATTTGAAATATTTGTAAACTGACTAAACTATAGTTTTTTTAAATTATTTATTGGCTACATTTTCTTTATTCTTTCTCTTTTGCAAATTACTTCTTATATGCATAATTTTGATAACCTTGGGAATCTTTTTAGAGTTAAAAAGTTGTATTATGTCAAGGAAAAAGTCCAAAGGGGTACAAAAGTTTATAGCACTAAGAAGTAATTAATTGAACAATAGAAACAAAATAAACCAAGTGACATCACTTGAAGCTGAATTATAGTTACCTTAGAGTACCTAAACCTTTAAAGCTACCAACAACATCTTGAAGACTTTGTGCTCAAAGTATTGAAGGGGTAGGTAAGTGAGCTTGGTATCCTTAAACCCTGAAGCTTCCACCAACGAAGGTGCAAGTAAGGAAGTCCCTATTAGTTCTAACTAGAGGTTAGACTAGAGTATAAGGAAAGTTAAGCATGTCTCACTAAATCCATTTCCCTAATCACGGTGAGGTTCTTGAGCTATATAGCCTTGAGTTTTAAACAAACTTTGATTTCTCTTTTACCATACGTTATATATTATACACTCCATATCCATTTGGGGGGAAATTATTGTCATCTTACATAAGTTTTGAGCTTTATAATCCATATAATGATATCTCTCCATTTATTTACTAAGTGTCTACTCCCATATCTATTAAAAATATCCTACCATAGAATCATGGAGAAGGAGCAGTTGAAGAATAAGTGGTTAATGGATTCAAGACATATAAAAATAACTTACAATTGGTATTTGATTGAACCATATGAGTCCCTCTTACTCTTATCAAATATGGAGAGCCTTTATTGCGAGCCATAAAACAATGAAGACTTTAGGAATTATAAGCTTTTTCTACACTAGATTATACTAGGTAACTTTGGGAAAAATAATTTTGAGTAGTTCCTAATATGATTTAATAGTGAATTTCTATAAAAAAGTGTCATATCCAAATATCTTTATAATACTTAGAAGGGTTAGGAGAGTAAAGAGGGAAGTAGCTTTACATAGTGCTAGAGAATTTATCAATATAAGTCTAGCCTCTCCATTAATTAATGTCCTCATTATAGTGTTAACAAAGTAGAAAATTCTTAAGGAGTTGTAATCTAGAAGCATATACAAAGGAATAAGAGGTTGCCAATTATCATTATAAGGAGACGTGTAATTCGAAGCCTTTTGTTCTTACCCTTGGAGGTCAAATCAAAAATTTTAATTCCAAGGATTGCGGTATAGAATGCAACCTCGGGTCGTTTTACTTAATCGAAACCTAATGAATGGATCTAAGCTAGCCTTTATGTCATGATATGCAAACTAAATTAGCAAGGAAGGGGGGTTTAATCTTTGGAAATTTGGAAAAAAATAAATGAATTGTAAGAAAATGTAATGAAAAGTAATTTTTGGATTTTAGGAATAGAAAAGCGATAAGATAAAAACAATGATCAAATGGTGATAGTATCCTCTTGAAAATGAGCTTTGGCTATCATAGTTCGAAATAAATTTTAATGAGAGTGAATCACTAAGTTTCAAATGGTAAACCTTAAAGAACTCTTTAAGTCCAAGGCCTTAATCAATGAACTCCATTTCTTAAGACCTTGTTGAATGCTCTTAGTGTGTGTAATGGGTAAGCCAACGCAATAAGTCACTTTGGGATCTAGAATCAACTCAATATCAAACACAATTAGGTAGATAAAAGAGAATCAACAAGATCACAAATAGACATTTATGAGACTTCATATATTCAAGTTCCAAGTTCTACATAAACAAATCCCAATAACACATTGAATATCCAACACTTGATTAAACTATAATCAAGGATGTTCCACTAAAAATTGCAAATTCTAAACCTCGGAGTTCATAATAATATAGCTGAACATGGAATAAACTACTCCCTTTTGAAGCCCATTGAACTCTAGCCATTGCTACATCTTCAAGAGGAGAGAGGTGCCTAGCCAATCATGACTTTAGGAAATTTCACAACTGAGAACCCATTGGAAGCATCCATGGTAGTAGTTGTCGATGAAGGAGCAGAACAGTGATGTGGATGAGAAGGGATGAAGGTATGTAGAAGAATTTTTCTTTCGAAGGTAGAGAGAGTGAGTGTAATCTTCAACTATTGGCTATATCTCCTCTTCTTAACCTAAAATAGGTAGGTTTTTAAAAAATAAGTTATGGATCGGGTTGCACAATGGGTAAACTTCCAAAAATAGTTCGGGTATTTAAAGGTTCACCAAGACAGATGAGTTCGTTGCGGTGAACTTTTCCTGAAAGTTTTTACTTGGAGTGTTGGTTCTTTCGCCGCGGTAACAGAATTAATTCATGTCGCGGCGAAATTTTCCTGAAAGGTTTTGCTTGGAATTCTTCATACATCACTGTGGCAACATATCATCCTTTTGCCATGGTGAACTTGTTGTACCTGTTGACTTGTTGACTTATCATCTTCAGCCTTCCCTCCTTGACTCTACTTCTTCTTGAGTCTCCTACAATGAACAAATGGTAGTTTGCAGTATCAATTGTTCTCAGAAAATTCATTTTAGTGCAATTAATAATAATTTGTGACAATTTTACTCTCAAACTAAATAAAGTAAAGTCAGGCACTCAAGAGTCAAATTAAGGATAAAATCTAAAAATAAGAGCCAATAAGTGTAGTAAAAACCCTGAAAATGTCACCAATTTATATAAGAAACTTGGGTTCAATCAAATTCCCCCATACTTAGACATTTGTACTTTTGGACAAAGTTTATAAAAGTTAAAGAGACACAAGTGCAAAAGAAAATTCCAACCATGCTTAAAACAAGAATAGGCAATTGGTAAAATCACTTTCTAAAAAATCAATCAAAGCAGACTGAAAGAGCGTCAAGAAAAAAAACACTATAAGAATTTAATCCAAGAGATTGAGAAAAAGAAATTTCACTCAAGGCAAGGTTTTAACTCTCAACTCACTTGTTTTTAGGATAATTTCACTTTAAAATCTGCTTAGTCCATTCTCTACCACAAGCTTGTGATAGTTCTATCTCTCTACTACAAGAACTATAATTCCAAAAATTAAGAGGACTTTTCAAGGTTGTAATGTACGGAAGGTTAAATGAAATGGAATGAATAGAAGAAAGAAAAATGAGTACATGCACCATAATTATGAAATAAACGTCAACTATGAGTAAGACAATATTTACACAAACAACAACATAATCTACCACTTAACATTTTTTTTCTTTTGAATTTTTTTGGACAATTTGATTATATGCTATATTTTTTTGACTTTCTTTTCTTCCTTGGATTTCCTTAATAATCAATTTCTTGAGAAATTTTTTTTACAAGGATAAACTTGAAGAGAACGAGGAATAAAATATTTACACCCATAAGAAGATGTGTGCATGTACTAAAAAATATGGCTCAAGGGGCTAGCAATAGATAACTATTTAGGGGTTTGTGTTTGGGTCAACAGGGTTTTGAAAGAATGCCTTTATCATGTTAACAAAATTCTAGTTCATTAAACTTTCATTAAGAATTAAAACAAATTCTAGAGAGATATGAAATTAAGCAGATACACACAATAATGAAAGAATTTAGGCCTAAATATCCTTTCAACAAAGTTAATATCTCAATTAACATTCTCAAGGTTTAAAAATGTAAAGTGCTACTTTATCAACATACCCTCACTTACTTTGTGTTGAAAATATTGAAAATGAAATTAGCCAAAACCTACTATCATTCAAAAACTAGAAGGTATTTTAAAAAACACAGGGACTACTTTGAAACTTATAAAATCTTCGAGATACAAGTGACAAGAATGTAATTAGGGAGAATTATTGAAATGAGGCAATTTAAAATAGTTTTTGCAAAGAGTATGGCGTCACTGCTGCAAAGAAAGAGTTCATCGCGGCGAAAAATGTCAGAAACATTTGAAATAAACAATTGGCCTTAATCACTAAGTTTAAAATTTCACATTACGTACGATTGACTTGCACAAGCGGTTAAATGTTCGAAAATGATGCACAATACACAAACAAGAATTGCAAATTGAAACATCCCCCACACTTAAACATCATATTGTCCTCAAGATGAAGAACAATTAAAACAAGTAAGCAGTGAAGGGGAAGTGTAAGGCGGATGAAAACATCAACACATAGGAAGTATAAAGAGAATTATATAAAAATCCGATCAATAATTTTGGACATTACAAAATGGAACTGTGCATCTGACAAACTAAAAAATAAAACAAAAGGAAGGAAAAACACAATAACAAACAACTCGAACTACTCCATAGGGTAATCATTCCTAGCGTCAGAGGGACCTACTCCTGATGTGCCAGCACTGTTAAGTGGGTCATCTTCATTAGAAGGGAGCTGGAAGTGAAGATGTTCGGCGAGCAATGCATCCATCCGCCGGCGATACCACTGATCTCTATCCTGCCAAGTGATCGCCTGAAAGAGGGTGTCCCGGCGAGTAAGTCAGATATGCATAGAGGCCATTGACTCAGCTAGCAAGGGTCTGTAAGGTAACGAGCCCAGAAGGGGCCGGAGTTGGAGGATCGTCCTCGCTTGGCACTGCAGTTGCAGGGGTTGTAACAACATAAAGAATTGGGGTGGAGGGGTGAGGAGGGTGGAGGAGGGGTTATTTAAGGTGAGTGTACTGAAATAGAGGAGCCGGGTCACAATAGCTATCATTATTAAATTTTGGGACATTGTGGGCCCGAAATATGTCTGTGATGAGGTGGGGAAAAGTAATGGCGTTGGTGATTTTGGTGGTGGTGACGGAGTCATAGAGGGCGGAGGCAATGGCAATAGCTATGTTGACTGGGTGATTAGCCATTAGACGGGTGGTTGGAATGATGTTGTTACTAACAAGATGGAGCTAAGGATGAGCTTTAGGTTGGAGATCAAAACGTTTAAGGTAACGTTGATCGATTCAGGGCTGATGTTAGATGACGCCCTCTAGACAAAAGGTGCAAAGAACATCATTTTAAGGATATTTGTGGATCAGCTGATCATAGTCGTAGCGGAAAATATGAGGGAGGTTGTAATGGTCACAAATGCTAGTGGTGGGGAATGCAGTGGGGGCTTTCACACCACGAGAATTAAGTTCCATGGTGTTACGGAATCGGGCATAAGTATAGAAATAGCGAACAAATTTATCGTTGCCCTAAGCCCATGGTTGGACTAATCCCATAAGCTGAGAGTGTACTAGTTGACGGACAAAAGGATTGTTGGGTGGACGGCCTAGCATCTACCTTTTCGGCTAGGTTGGTAAAATCAGAATCAATGCTATTCGGAGGACTGGAATCACTGGATTAACTAGATGGGATAGTGGGGGAATGTTAGGAGGGATAATGGGTGAGGTATAGGTAGGGTTTTTAGTTCGAGGCATGTTCCTGCCAAAAACAAGGACAAAAAAAATAAACAAATGGAATAAACAAAATTGACTGAAATTAATAACCTACTAAGTTCGTCGCGGCGAAATTGATGTATCACTGCGGTAAACAACAAGCACTTGGCTCACCACGGCGAAAGGGTGCGTTGTCGCGGTGAAAGCTATAACTCACCACGCCGCAGCGAAACGAATGCGTCGTCACAGCGAACATGTCCTAAATACAACAAAAACAATGAGGTAGAAACCGGACGAAGGTAAGGGCTAGAATTACTTACGAAGGAAAAAGAGCGCTTCACAGAGAAGACCGGTAAATGTGAAATGAAGTGAGGAGAATGGACGGTGGTCGCAGTGAAGTTGGAATGAGAGATATTTGGTGAAGAATGGGTCGGATGGCTGCTGTGAACTAGAGGGAAATTGACGAAAAGGAAGAAGGGGAAGTCAAATTGATATAGGTGTGAAGAGGGAAATTAAAACATAGGACAGATTGAAGATGAAGGATTAAAAGAAAATAAGGGTAGAAGGTAAATTTGACCGGGGTATCTTTACGCAGATTGGACTTTCACAGCGACGACATGGACTCATGCCATGGCAAAGGTTGCTTGAATGTGTTCGCCGCGACGACAGAAATAATTCACATCGCGGCAAAAGTTGCCTAAAAGCGTTCACCGCAACGACAAAATTAATTCACGCTGTGGCAAATTGGCCTGAGAGATCTCTAAGGAATTGTCATCACGGCAACGTGAACCATGTCGCGGTGAAGTTTTCCCAAGAGCAAAATAAACAAGATATAAATGAAAAATTTTACTGAAAAAGAATAAAGTGGATACGCAGCTCACTTAGAATGTATATGCAAAGTCCTTAAGCATCACAAAACAAAATGCAATTCATCCATTTACACCAATTTTCTCAAACATGGAAGATGTATCATGCATCAAGCTAAAACACAGTGAACATAAAAGGGAAATGAATTATTGATTAAAATTCCATAAACTGAAAACTAACCTAGGTACTATTGAAATAGTTTCTCCCCCGCACTTATTCAACATACTAATGCATCCACAATGTCACATGCAATCATAGAGCAAAAGAAAGTAGTAAGTGAAGGAGGAGAAATGAACTGATGACTACGGTGCATCTTGTGTCTATTGGTGGATGTTTGGTAGATAGCTATATTGTGGTAAGGCAACTTGGCCACTTGCCACGTCGGTATTATCGTCCACATTTCTCAGTTCCCTTGAAACATTAGCGAAAAACTCTTCTTCCAAGGGGCCATCCGTTACAATCAAGGCATTCAAATGGTTTATTGCAGAGTTAGAGTAAACATATTGAAATTCAAACTCAGAGCATTCATCATTTATAACAACATCAAGCATGTTAACTCCTAAAATCAAAAAATCCTCATGGGGGTGTTTCATAGCTTTATACATGTTAAAACTCACTTGTTGATCCCCTACCTCTATTGTAACATCCCGTTACCAATGGGATGTGTACAGTTCATTGCATTTGTATTCGTACATGAGCATGCATCATAGTATATTGTATAATTGGTATTTGTACGTACATGCATATATGACATGTTTCC
>JANZLF010000221.1:22584580-22598246 GCA_026546835.1 Erythroxylum foetidum
AAGGCTGAGGAACCAACTAGGTTACTCACCTCAGAACTTCCGAGCTACTGCCGGGAAGTCTCGCCTACGTCTGACGACCGGCGATCCACTTGAGCCGCTATAACAATCAAAATATACATATCATTACTACTGGTACCAATTCCGATGCTCAATTATGCATATGAATCAAATAATGAACATACTATGCAAATTATGACATTTCCGACCTAATTCTGAATTTCTCGATCTCAATCTCTAATTCCCGAACTCAATTTCTAATTTCCAAATTCAAAAATATCCAAATTAAATTTAATCCATAGCCAATTAGATCCTCAATTGCCTAAATCCCCAAACATTTCAACCCTAATTTCATTCGGACCAAAATAATGTAGCTGTTTGTATAGGACATCAGTCGTCGTGACAACCGCGTGTGTTGCGAAGGTCGTGTGCAGACACGCAGAGGACGAGTCTGGCGCGTGTCGCACATGTACGGAGACGCACAGACGTGCCCACCAATGCTGGCGCATGCGTCGTAGACGCCAAATATGTCTCAGGCACGTGCCCGACGGTGACACACACGTCGTCGAGAGAAAGCAATTTTCGACAACTTTCAGGTTGATTTTTTGAGCTTCTGAGCTCATTTTCACCCTGTTTCTCAAGGCTATACACATGTATACTACTTTCAAGTAATAAAAAGCAAGAAGAAACCGTGAAATAAAAGTTAAATCTCTGAAATCCTTAGGGAGAGAAAACTGAAATTTCTTCTTTTTTAACCACCCGATCACGTCATTTCTCTGATACTATGTGTAATACGTAACAGTACCTTAGGTACGTTTCTCGGATCGAACGTGAAAGGGATAGAAATGAAGAAATGCGGAAATACCTGATTTTGGTCTCCGTAACTTCAAATGAATTTTCTAAAGCCGAAATGAGCACGAATATACTACCGTCTTTACGGAAACTCCTCTCTAGGACACGAACAAAGTCTTTCTGTAGTTTTTTCAAAATGTAAGCTCTTTTAACGTGTCAGAGAATCCTTATGCTTACGATTGATATGAACAACTACAGAAGATTTTAACCTTTATAAATAACTTCCATATTAAACTTTCCCATCACAAAGCTGATATAGGTCTGGTCCACACTAATTGAGATCTATTTTATACTCAAACTTCGACCAATCAATTTAGATTATTTATTGGATAACTTTATTAACTTTATCTGGATTAAATTATGTATTTTAACCAATAATTTATTTAAAAATTAAAAATGTAATTAATAGTTGTCCAACTTCATAAAAAATGACAAAATTGTCTAACAGTAATAGCCTACCACAAAGTGTACTTAGAAAAAGTAATCCATGTAGTTTTCAAGTATGAGTAGGATAAAGGCTACCCCATTAGCAATTCTTGTGGTTAAACCCTTTTTTCTTTTTTCTTTTTAAAAAATGCTTGATCTAATGACCCTACAGCCAACACTCATCATTATTTATTCTCATCTGTATCACCTTAAACCGGCAAGAAAAATAAAATTGTATATAAGACAAAGTTACCACGTGGATTCGCTTTGCTTTGGAATTGGTGGCTGGGATATGAAATTGCGGAAGTCTTATAATTCACTAAGTGTGATCAACTTACAATTATCTGAAGTGTTACAACAAAAAATTTGGGTGATATAAATTCCAGGATTTTCCACAATTAGCTGGAGTTGGACTTTCTTAGATAATAAAAATTACAATACTTTTTAATTATTTCAGATATCCCAAGTAGCTAGAAAGTTGATATTGAGAGTGAAATTCAATATGAGGTTCGAGGCTCTGAGTCAAATTAGAGTTGACATTTTGATGCAATATACATACTTCTAAAGGGATAATTAGCGTTCTTGCTTATGATCAACATGAGGAAAGATAATATACATATAAAGGAAAACTTTTGAGCACAAAATTAAGGGAAAACTGGGAATAGCAGGTCTTTCAATCTCTTTCTTTGATGCTTATATAAAAGAGTAATCTCCACGTCATCATTGCAAAACCAATAAAACGAATTGGTAATCACATAAGGTACGAGACTGATCAAGTTGGCTGCTGGTCCCCTGTAAAACATAATCAAGAGACTAATATCAAAGCCAATACTCTTTGGAGTGAGGGTTGAACTTTTGAGATAATGGAACAAAATTAAAGAATAATCTTCTTGGTTGAATTATTCGATAAATACCAACTCTCTCAGTGAAATATGGAATCGCAGCGACTAGAGGCGCTGTCTTGGTCGGTTCTTGATGGATCACTGATAGCTGACTAGGAGAGTTTCTAAACTCGCAAGCACACAACCAAGATCATGGGCCATCCTAAAAGAGATTGAATTTGGATACTTGTCTATGCTTCACTTGTGCTACGTTTGCATCTAGCTCGGATCGAGAATATAAAAAGGAAAAAAATGAAAAAATGTAGAAAATATTTAATTTTGGTTTCATAACTTCAAACGAGATTTTCAAAGTTGAAACGAGTGCAAATTTACTGGCTCCTTCACGAGAGTTGCTCATCGCAACATGTGAAAACTTTTCTATAACTTTCTGAATACGTGAACATCTGAATGGGTCGGAGTATTCGTACATTCACAATTTTTATCAACAGTTATAGGAGATCTTAACTTTCTATATATAATATTTTTATCGGATCTCTCCATCACAAGCTCTATACGAATCCGGTCTATACTGATTGGAGTTCATTTTCTTCGCCGAATTTTAACCCATTAATTTAGATCCTTTATTTGGCTGTTTTATTATTTTTATCCTTATCAAATATGATTTACTTAATCATAAATTTATCAAAACCATTAAAATGTAATTTATTATTGTTCATCTCATAAGAAAATATCCAACACCACTAGTTTGCTAGAATCGCCTAACGTTTGATGAATTGTATTCAAGTTGTAAAAGGTAGGCTCGTCAACGCCCTTTATTGTTTCTTATCAGTATGGATGTAATTAAAATCTCAATCAATATTTAGGCTTCCTTTCTCACCAAATTTGGTTTATTTCTATTTATTTAAACACGATGTTCATCACTTCTACTGTTACAGATACAGAATCTTCTCAATGCACGTGTGATACGCAGGACACGGCTCATCATGGAAAGCACTTCTTAGGTTTCTTCAACTTGGGTCATCTCAATGCACGTTTGAACGTCACTTTTCTGATGACGTTCAAACATGTCAAGGACCTCCTGGACCTTGAATTTGGCATGGAGTGTGAATATTAAGACGGTGAACGTGGACATAGGAAAAATGGGGATGAGAGACATTTCTCCAAGTTTAATTTTTCTCATACCCATCACTTGAATTCCCTATTAGATCCATCCCCTTTTGGCTACCAGAAGTAGTTTGGGGTTCCACTTTTTCCGTGAAAACACACGTCAGCTACACCTGTTAGTTGATAACGAACTAAGATCACATTATGGCCTTCTATATTGCTAAGAGTTACATACCGCACGTATGAGCATCTATGAAGGTCAATGACGATCGCTGCAAGAAAAATGAGGTTTAGGAATAGAAATTACCAACATAATGTGAAGATTTTCCGTCGGCAAATTAAGTTAGCGACGAAATTTATCGATGGAATGAGTTGTCGGAGACACGGCCATAAGTAATAATGGGTGACGAAGTACTAATTTTTTGTTGCTAATTTACCGACGGATATTTTATGTTCTGTCATTATATTTAGTGACGGTAATTTTTGTGATGTTAGTAAATTTAGCAACGAAAGGTTTGTTTGGTAGGTAAGTTTAGCGACGAACAAGGCTTCTCTTTAACAACGGATTTCCCAAATCAGTCGGTAAATTTACGACTACTTTTGCTGATCGATCTTAGTGGTCTGTCGGTAAATTCATTGCACTGTACCGACAGATTTCATTATCCATCGATAAATTCACATTTTACTGACAAATTTGTTTTCATTGGTAAATTCACTAATATTGTTTTTAAAAAGTTTTCCTTACATTTTATTTTATTTGATAATCTTGTGATTGATGTAAAATTATACAGTTATCAGTTATCTATTGAAAATATTTTGATTTGTTTCTACATTTAATTTGTTAAAATAAAGAGTTGGTTGATGATATAAAGTAAAAATTATCTTAATTGATAATAAAAAAATATTATCTACAACAATAAGTATTTAATTCATACAAAATCACTACAAAATGACTACAACTATATTATTCATTTGATAAATGTGGATACTCTTAATATTACGATGAGATGCTTCCTTTCTCCTTCAACTTATCCATCTCATTACAGAGTTGGGCTGTGTGCTCACAAATGAACTTAAGTTGAAGATACTTCAATGATGGTGCCTATTACCCACTACATAAAGATATGTTTGACTCTCATCAATATCTTCAGACTATTGAGATTGTCGTTGAATGCTTTCTTGTATTTGATCTTATTAGAAAGCAATATTTATGTTAATAAGTGAAAATTATTAAGCATTAATATTAAAACATAAATTTCACATACATTTAGTTCTCTTCATCTGGTGTTGACAAAGGTCATACCGTCATGCTTATTAGTGTGAGTATGCAAAAAGAGTTGACAAAGGGTAGACTTCCTACCTATAGAATTTCCTACATTAGAATAAAGTATTATAAGTGAACTACAATTTACAAAAATTTCGGTAGAATTTCCTCTATTTTTATGATATTTACCCTTGTTGAACAAATAAAGTAACTCAACAACATAGCCATATATGGTATCAAACATTTATAATATTATCATTCTCCATAATACACATATTCTCATTCCAAAATTCACACATCAAATTAAATTGAAATACATCAAAGTAAAACAATTAGAATATAAATGTAAAGTTTAAATACTTACAAGTCTATTTGCATGCTTGTGGTAGGTAATAGATCCTTTAGTATACATGGGAAGACTCTCTCCCCCAGTCTTCCATATCTATTGGTAGAATTATGTTCTGAAATAGATATTGCTTCAGGTGATGTTTAATATTGCTGCCAATAACTCTATATTTCTTTAGAAATATAAGGAAATCGTACACTAATCTTGTGTATCGCATCAACAAAATCTCTATTAAAAAAGGAAAAACATACGATAAGTAATTATAACCTACAATATTTATCCAATTAATGTATATAAATTAATTACAAAAAATATATAAATATATTTTTTGTACCTTAAACTTTTGATAATAAAAATCCTTTATTGCCTGAGAGATATTCTTCCATATATAACCCTCAAGATCAATATTCTCCTTGAACTTGGATGTCATGTTTCTTGAGCATGGTCTAAACGAAATCAACCTAATATAAAAATATTTTATATCATTTTTAAAATTAAACCTATAACTTAATTATAAACATATAGTGTTTCATGTATTTTTAATTACAAATTGTTGACAATTGTGAAGTAAGTTCTTCCATCAACTCCCTCATCTCTAGGCTGAAGGTTACCTCTTTCATCCGCAATGTTTAACCTTAGTATCTCTGTTCGTATAGGGGTGGTGGATGGTGTAGCAGCACGTGTGAAAGGTAATGTCTCATTTGTATGTGTAGTAGCTAGAGGTACGACATTTGATTCTGTTGCAGCTGCATAATGTGATGCTTCACTTGGAAAGTAACTGGCTCCAAATCATAGTCTGAATATTGGTCGCATCATATCCTATTTTCTCTTTAGTGACATATTTTAACTTGAAATTCATATTTTATTGAATATTCTAAAAATATAACAATTTCAATTCAATATATAACAATATATTTTTGATTCAATAATTGATTTATTAAATATAATATTTTATTACAAACACAATTTAATCACTATCAACACTTAATTGTAAATCAAAATCATTATTATCTTCTTTTTCTGAAGAATTAAAATCAAATTCAGGCTCCTCTTTAGATCTCTCGCCCTCCTCATCCTCATTAGATGAAATTTTAACATATTCATTATTTAGATTGTTCAAAAGTTTATTCTCGTCATATGTAATATATGCGTTTATTTCATAAACATCTGCCTGAAACGCTTCATTTTTAATTCTCTATTATCTTTTTTCATGTGATTCAAAAATACCTATAGGTTTAACTTTGCAAACAGCAAACTAATCTGACTTATCTCATTGTAAGTTGGAAAAAGGGACGCAATACATTTATATTGCTTGCATCGCCAACATGAAAAATTTAAATTGTCTAAATCTTCTTCATTGGTGGTTGATTTTAACTAAATTGTATTGACTATGCACTTTTGTACCAACATTAGGAGTTGGATCAGATCAGTCACACCTAAATATCACACTATACTTTATTGGCAATGCAGAGTACCAAATTTCAAGTTTCTCAATAGTTTACTATATTAATCTATTAATTCTCCTTGTATGCAAACCCCACTATTTACTGTTGTCATGTTATGACTAGAATATTTTGTATGATATCTATATTCATTAATGAAATATACCGATACGGTTTAACAACTTATATGCTGATGATTAAATAATCAATGACACTTTAAAAATTCAAAATAAAATAATCTTTAAAAATTAAATTAAAATGATATTAATTTAAGACACTTAAACAAAATCCAAACCACCAATTAGTCCAACTTAATCCAACTCATTATCATCTAACATCTCAATACCCGCATTACAGTATGCTACTACTTGCTAGATTGAATGAATTCTTTTACCAGCACTATGCAAACACTTACACTTTTGAAGGCTTCCACTAAGTCGAGAAGGCCCACCCAACCACAGCCATCAGAATATGAATACCAAACAAAAGAAAGGAAACAAATATTATTAATTTGTTTGAAGTAAACAAGTATTAATACCAAAATAAACTAGGGACCTGTAGTTTCATATATTATAATATATTTTCACATATATCGTATATGTTATAAAACTAAATTAGGGAACACTCTACAAATGAAGTGTGAAAAGAAACCATAAAGGCAATTTTCAGTAACTTCATCTGTGCCTCACTGGAACAGGTGCTTCACCACGCCCTGGAAATTCCCATCTAGCAATCACACCATCCCAGGAAGAGCTAACAAGAATAGGGTAGTAAGGATGCCAATTACAATCCCTCACAGGCGCATCATGAAAATCAAGTCTTGCAACCTCAGCTCCGGTGACCTGTAACATTTATATTAGAGATCAGCTCAATATAAAAGCCCAATATGATTGAACGAAAATAACCACTCATAAAACACGTCTCCAGCCTCTGGACGTTATTCATCATTGCAGCTGATATCCAATACCCACTAAAACCACTTGTATGTTTGATAATAAGGTCATATTGCTATGTCAAACTGATACAAAATTTAATCCATCACTGTCTTCTTTAACAATTTCCTCCGGTTCTCATGTGCTATTGACTAAAGTAAAATATTGCTAGTGATGTATAACCTTGAATCTGATGATGAATGGAAAACTTATACACGTACCAGATCATAAATATAAACAGATGCATCGCTAGATCCAGTGTAGATGTACCTCTGACCCGTGCTGCAACAAGTTATTCACCAAATTAAGCATCAAAGTTTCTTAAAGCTTAACAAAATTCATTTTAAAAGATGTAATAATCGTGGTATAAGCAAATCCCCCAAACTGATGAATCGTTTCAACTTAACCAGTATTCTGCCTATCAACTACCTGATTGATCACCAACATTTATTTATCTAGTGTCATGGATCAAGCCAGTACATACTCTAGCTTTCAAAATTGTGGTAACAATTGAACCAAGACATGCAAGTGATGCATTTGGTAGAAGTGACAAGTACCTATATTCTGGAGAGAAGTGACAGCGAATCAGAGTGCGCAAGACTGAATGACCTTTGTATGTGGCCAATGACTGATCACGAGGATGTTTCAAGGTCCTAGCGTGGGGTGGATATTCCATCCACCTGTAATCCCATTCAGAATCTCTAACCCTTGTATTGCTGGTTCAGAAGAAAAAATTTAGTGACAATGTCGTGTGACCATAGCAGGAACTATGATGAGTCAAAAAGTGTAACTTTTTCTCATTTAGCTTCTGGAACCAAATAAAACAAATAGTACGTATAGTGCATGAGGAGCTTTCTTACAAAAACCTTGTAAAAGCAGTGCATAGGAGATTCAAGTTAAACAAGTGTAACAAGTTGGACTTGAACTGAGTACAAATATAACTAGATTTCATCTATCATTGAACTAAGTACAAATATAACTAGATTTTGTCTATCATTCAAACTATCCTCAGAATATGCACCTAAAATACGTGAATGCAAACACTGTCCATATTACGAATGAGTTAAAGGAACAGACTGCTTGAGTGCGCACCTAAAATGACCTTCCTCTTTTTAATACAACAAAACAGCTCATTTGTACAAGGTCAAACTTACTTTGTCACGAAAAATCTATACACGGTTCTCAACCCAAGTTTGTCTCCTAGATAAATATGAGCCACTTAAATGTTTGTATTTTCAAAGAAAAATAAATTTAGTCAAGGTATAAAAGAAAGGTGAAGGACAAGTTTATAGAGCCCATAACAATTTGAGATGAGTGCATTACTACATACTGCTTAGCACAAGCATCTGTTGGGGGAAAAAATTAGGCCAAGTATCATTCTTGAGAATAACAATTACTACCATGTAACTCAAAGCTATATGCAATTGAAATGATCAACTACTATCGAGAATAGGTCAAGAAAGAATCAGGTATGTAGAAACTTTTAAAAAAGCTACAGGGTGAGGTGCGCATTTTTATTTGGTGGAAATAAGGACATGAAAGCAATAGTGTTGGTAGTACTATGCAGTATTGTAGCCCATCCTTCGTATATCCCATAGTTTCGTGGTCTGATCTTTCCCATTTGAAATGAAGTAACGGCCATCTCCACGACTGTCTAGAAATGTAATGCCTTCAAGATGTCCCATCAATACTCCTGCAGCTTGTCCTTTTGTAATAAAGCAACGCCTATCCCACACCTGCATACATCGACAAACATAGAAAATTGATAGAAAGCTGAAAACTTTCGTATTTTAAAACTACATTTTCAGCTATAATGAATCCAAATATTCCAAGTTACACTAATTGTTGGTTTAAAGCCAAGAAAGTAAAAACGGTGGTCCAGCCTAGAGCAAGCTATCTGTGGACAAGGACACCATAAAAACCTCAACTACGATTATAGTTAAAGATTATCCAAGATTCTAGAAGGCAAACGGACAAATGTACCTTACAAAGGTTATCATCACTTCCAGAATAAATGAGATGACCAGTTTCATCCGCAAAACACACTGTATTGACGTCATACTGGAAGAAAATGGAAATCAGGTTTTAGTATCTTATGCATGATAAACCCAACTGAAGAAGTTCAAGAAATGATTAGAGAGTAAAACTAAACCTAAAATGAAACCACTTTATTGACATGAAGAATAGCATAAATTTAGGAGAAAGTGATGGGGAACAAGAAAAGGATAAATATGTTTAAAAGAGGATAGTGGATTAGAGGAGTAGAGGAACAGATAATTTGATTTTACCGAATGGATCCCTCAAGGAGGATATGCAGCCCCTACTTATGAACATAGAGGATAGTTTAAGCAAGCTATATCCTAGCAATAGTCAGCTTGTGAAGACTTTACATCTTGTTTCCAAAGTGGAAAATCTATTTTATACATGACAAAAGAGATTCAAGTACTGAAAAGAGATTCAAGTACTGAACACTTGTACTTAAACCTGTTGCATTATGAATACATGGTACTTATGCAGGTAACAATTGGACACCAAACAACTCCAACTTTCCAAGCTGAAATGTATTTCACCATGGAAATGGTTATTTTGAACACCTGAAACATGTAAAAAGTTGTTTTCAACAATTGCCAATACTATTACCTTATGTGCAGGTATTCGGAGGCTTCGCCTGTTTGCTTCAAGATCGTAAACATAAATTGAATTATCACTACTTGCAGCAACAAGTTCACGCCCATCAGTTGAAAACTTCAAGGAGAAGATCCCAAACTCATCATCATCATCATCATGGCCAGTGAAGTCCAAACCATTATGAATTTCCTGCATTACAAGACTTGAAGTCAAATTCAAATGGCCAGCCAGTGACTAACAATGTCGTCCTATACAAATAAATACATATACCTTAACTCAGAGGTTGAATCAGACTATAAGTACACAGATAAAATGACACGTTCTATTACAATAAAATGACAACTCAGTGAGGCATGCAACTTGGTTGCGACACACAACACAAAGATGTGCAATCACAAAGTCAACCCCTCGTACATAGCGAACAATATGATGATGTCAACATCACATGTATTGGGTATCAGTATCAAATTACTGGAACTAAAGCATCATGGAGAAGACATAAATGGCCAACATCACATGGACTACAGTTCACACTAGATGGACTATAGTTCACACTAAGTAATAGGTAGTTGAATTGCACAAGATTCTTTATAATTCACACGAAGTGTTAGGTAGATCAATTGCAAAAGACTCCAATACATCCGTAACATAGAGTAATTAAAGGACACAAAAATAAGAAAGCAAACAGATCTCCAACATATCAAATGATGGAAAGCGAATTATTTGGAACATAGTGACAACATAATTCTCTACATCTTTGAAAGGAGCATTCACAAAATCAGTTGCAGCACATACTGTTATATTTGCCAACGAATCTGTCACAGCAGACCCAACAGTCACTATATGGACAATGGGTGACATACTAGAATACACCTGCACCATTTACAATCACATGAAAAGGAGTCAAGACAGAGAAAGTACTGAACCAGAATTTTTCCAAAATGAACAAAGATAAAGATCATAGTATGTCTCAGTGATATTGGGTAGATAAACAAGTATAAGCTACAGAGCAAGTGAAATCCTGAGAAACTTTTTAATATCAAAAGACCCAAAACAAGATGCCACCTTCAATTTACATATTAATTTCAAAGTCCCATATATCTAGCAAATCTAAGTGACATTATCTTTATCACAAATAGAGGTTAAACAAAACTTTAAAACTGAAACTGATCATTTCATTGACCAAGATCTCAAAAGTTAAGGACTTTGTATGATAAATTAAATCACAAAGACTCTCAATTGAATGATAAAAGGTCTCCAAATTCATTGGATAGGAAAATAATTATTCTGGTGCCATTTACTAGTTTGCTTATCATTTTTTTTCCCAACTGACTTCTTTTATGGCCCATACCTTTCTTTCAAACTTTGATCACAAACTTACAAGATAACGCTGATCTGGTGAAAGACATGTATCAGTGATAGTCCATCCCACACCTCTGGCTAAAATGTTCTTCTGAAGTTGCCACCCCTTTTCCACATTATATATCCTAATCTGGCCTCTCTGTTTTCAAATAATATGAATATTATATCAATCAGAAAATAATACCCAAACAGTCTTCCTAATTCAACGAATCCAATATCTTTATGAGCAACAAATTTTTCTTTAGAGTCTGGATTCGTATAGCTCAAATATGAGAGAAACATACCTGAAATCCTGCAATTAAAAGGGTACCATCAGCGGAAAACTGAGAAACATAAGCCCGACTTCTCATTTGATCAATCTTCCAAGGACCGCTGACAGGCAAATATCTACTCAATACATGACAACTATCCGCCGAGGAGAATCTCCCTCTTCCAGAGTAATTTCCCTCTCGACCAACCAACATCTTCACAGTTGAGACAGGCAGCTTGAACTTGCCAGGCATGTCCCGACCCAAAAGTGCATGCGGTACTGACCTAAGTTTTGTAAGCTGAGCAATCTCATGATCAAGATGACCAGAATTCTCCTTGGACCCCTGATTCCCAAAAGATGAAGTGCCTTCACTTTCATCATCACAAACACGAAACATCTTCCGCACCCTACTCATATTAAACCCCACTCAATTTTCCATAAATCATAAGCATTCACTAAGCAACCGCCAACCGCATTAACAAAATGGACATGCTTCAACAGTACAACAAACCACTTGAAAAGTAATCGGCATCAAATCAGTCAATCCTGCAAACCCGCCCAGACCATCAAGGCCACAACTTTTTAAAGTTGCAACAATTGAGAAATTAGGAACGATCACTACAGGTAAAAGAATAAAAAGTTCGAGCTTTTTGCCAGTTTTGAACAACTTAGGATTCAGATATTGGGATAACAACTTTCACAAAATGAAGTGAAACGCTATTTGCATCCAAAAGAAAACAAGAGGTGAATAGTGTTAAGTGGATGGCTACTCTGTTGTCCCGTATTGATTGGAGATAACAATTGGGATAAGGCTTTTACCTATATAAGTAGTTGATGCATCAAACAAACTCAAAGATTTGTAGTACAAATTTGACTCTAGTTAAATTCCTCTTTTGAAGTGAGAGTTGAAGAGTTTGTCTTGTGTATTTTTTTTTGGGTGTGTTGGTATATTGGGAGATTAGGTGAGAGGAAAAATTATGTGATTGTAAGAATTTTTCACATAGTAGATTTTCTTTTCGATGTCCGTGGTTTTTCTCCGGTTTGGGAATTTCCACGTAAATTCTCTTGTGTTATTATTTTCTGATATTTTTGTCTATTAAATATCTTTGGGTGTAGGTTTGGAAGGTCTAAATTCTCAACAAGTGGTATCAGAACTAAGGTGTGTTTTTCTTGAAAATTCTAAGTATGCTCTGTGGTCGTAGTTTTGACTGATCTTCCACATCAGAAAAGATTTTCTTGAGAAAGGTTTATTAAGTGCGGTAGAGTTTTGGTGTGGTAGTATGGTAGTACATGTCTAGGAAAGTTTTGGCTAAGGAAAGACTTGATATTTAAGAGTGTCCGTTGTGACCCACCTCTCTTTCTTGGAAACTTTTCTGGTGTACCATTCATTTCTACGATAAAATTCATCAAAACAGAAAAGCACAGAAAAAATGTCAGCAAATAAGGCTTCGAATCCTCTTAGATTTGAGGTGGAGAAATTCGACGGGAGAATCAATTTTGGTTTATGGCAAGTACAAGTCAGCGATATTTTGATTCAGTCGGGATTACACAAGGCATTGAAAGGCAGACAGATCCCTGATAGCAGTACAGGCAAATCTAGTATGAGCGATGAAGATTGGGAGGATCTGGATTTGAGAGCAGCCAGTGGGATACGATTATGTTTGGCAAAGAATGTTCTAGCGAATGTGCATAGAATATCTACATCAAATGAGCTCTGGGAAAAGCTCGATGAGTTGTATCAAACAAAGGGTGTCTCAAATCGGGTGTACTTAAAGGAGCAGTTTCATACACTGCGAATGAAGGAAGGTACTACAATTTCAGATCATTTAAGTGTTCTTAATGGGATCATTTATGAACTGGAGGCAATTAGAGTTCGTATAGATGATGAGGATCGAGCTTTGAGACTCATCTAGTCTCTTTCACCTTCATATGAACACATGAAACCGATTTTGATTCATGGGAAGGAGAAGATAGTTTTTTCTGAAGTTGCTGGAAAACTCTTTTCAGAAGAGAGAAGACTGGGTGGTGGAAACGTTCCTGAAAACTCGGCTTTGATGGTAGCTGGATATCGGAAGAAGAACTCCATGAAGAAAAATGTAATATGCTGGAATTGTGAACAATCTGGGCATGTGAAGAAAAATTGCCCGAGAGGTAGAGCGGGTTCGGCAAGAGGCTCTGGGTCAGTTAATGGAGAGACTGACAATGTCGCTAACTTTGTCTC
>JANZLF010000221.1:22642956-22657979 GCA_026546835.1 Erythroxylum foetidum
TGCAGACCTCTCCTAATGCAGTAGTGCTACCTAGAGGTGTACTCACCTCTAACCCATACTGTAACCTCTCCCTATCCACATGCAATCAACATGCCAAATGCGGTGCGATGAATGAGTGTGTGGATCCTGGATCTAGCAGTGCAAAAGCTTCAAAGCTAGAAATAAGAAGCGCACCTGCTACTACATCTGGGGAATCTTGGGCCTCCTACCTGGTCATGGCATAGACCCTGGCCTGGGACTGTGGTCAGTTGCCCCGTCCCTCAGTCCGCACAAAGGACCCCTCAACTCTGCCACGGCCTCTACCACGGCCTCTCTGTCCGGATCCACCCACTCTACTCTGCTGTACAGTAGTAGAACTCCCAGCTCGTCCACTACCAACAGACTGAGCTCCCAATGTGGCTGGGCAATCCTTAACCTGATGCTCCATGGAACCGCATCTGAGGCAGGCTCCAGTCAACCATCGACACTCCCCACTGTGTCTCCTCTCACAATGCTCACACACTAGAGGGATCTGCCCTGCCCCTCTACCACAACCACTGCCAGTCTGTATAAATCTTCCTCTCTGCCCAAAACCAGACTGTCTCAATCCTCCCGGAGACCTAAAAATCCTGCCCTGGCGCTTACTGAAACTCCTGTCAGAGCTGCCCTGACTGTCACTCGGCCTCTTCCCCCGGGACCCCAACTCAGCCTGCCTCTACCTCATAAGCTGCTCCACTCGCACTGCAGCAGCCCTCAACACAATAAATGTGCTCATGTCTGACCGGGCCAACCGGGTACGGATCTCAGTATTGAGGCCATTCTCAAACCTTCGGCACTTATCAACCTCAGTAGGAATCATAACAGTAGCATAATCCATCAGCTCATTGAACTTCAACTCGTACTCTGCCACAGACATCCTACCCTACTTCAGCTCCAAAAACTCCTGCATCTTTATATCAAGATAGACCTTGGGCATATAATTATCCCTGAAGGCCCTCAGAAAATCACTCCATGATAGTAAGCAAGGCCTGGTGGTACTGCCTGGAACAGTCTTCCACCACTTGTACGCTGGGCCCTGCAGAAGAGAGACCGCATAATCGAACCTCTCATCAGGTTCACAGTCCATCTACTCGAAGACTCTCTCAATCCTCTCCAGCCATCCCTCAGTCTCGGCGGGGTCTGTACTGCCATAGAAGTCTACAGCCACCTTCTTGCGCAGTAAATCATATCTCCTCTCCCGTCTCACGGGAACTCTAGGAGGTAACTCCTCAGATCGAGGCATAGAAGACTCTCTACTGGCTCCGACTGATCCTTGGTCAGCTGGTTGCTCAACCTGATCACCTAAGACAGAAGACCTAGAACAAAACAAGAAGTCCAGTCAATTTCTGCAGTTCTGTAAAAATTCATACCTACATATTTGACTATTCTCAAAAGAATGAAGGTTGTCTTTTCTTGGTCTTCTATTGCAATAAGGATTTGAAGATACCCCGAGAATCCATCTACAAAACATTAATATTTATATTCAGCTAGTCTTTTAAGCATCTAATCAATAAATGGAAGGGGAAAATGGTCTTTACGAGTTACAACATTCAATTTTCTACAATCAATGCATAGTTGCCACTTAGTTTGCATGTGAGTAGGAACCAAATCACTGTCCTAATTATCCACCATCATGATTCCTTATTTCTTTGGAACCACCTATATTGGATTTACCCACTTACTATTAAAGATAGGATAAATGACTCTAGTATCGAGAAATTTCAGTACTTTGTTCTTCACAGCTTCCATCTTTGGAGATTCAACCTACATTTTGCTTGCCTAGTGGACTTAACATCCTCCTCAAGCAAAATATGATGCTTGCATATAGAAGGGCTTATTCCTTAAATATCTACAAGTGCCCATCTAATTTCCTTCTTATACTCTTTTAATACATGAACTAATTTATCTTCTTAATTAGAACTCAAAACTACCAAAATAATAATTAAAAGAGTCTGAATATCTCCCAAATATGCATACTTCAAGTGAGCAGGTAGTGGTTTCAGCTCCACGTTATGTACCTGCACATCAGAAGGTAATGGTCTCTAATAAGGTTTACGTAACTGTATGGAAGCAAGTTCATACCTTGTAGGAGAGGTTTCCAAAGAATGTAAGATAGCTGCCATCTCAATTAGCTCTTCTCCTAACTCAACATCATTAGTGGCTTCCAACTCCAAATGCTCAGTCAAAATTGCTTTTAATTGTTCTCTGTAATTTAAATTAAACATATCTATCATTGACGGATTAATCAAATCAATAGAAAAAACATAATAATCATCTTGAGGATGTTTCATAGCATTAAAAATATTGAAATGAACTACTTTTCCTACAAGGTTTCATTATTCAAATCCACCACAAAAAAATCTATAGGAAACACCAACTTATTTACCTACACCAAAACATCCTAAACCACTCCACCAAGGAAAGAATTAGTACAGTTACCCAATTATAAGATAATATTGGTCTCTTTTAGAGTGCTTAAGTTTAAAGAAGCATAGATAAAGCAAGGCATAACATTTATTGATGCTCCTAAATCTAACATAGCTTTTTTAAGTATAGTGTAACTGATATTATAGGGAATGGTAAACATACTTAGATCCCTATATTTTAGAGATATTTTCCTTCTGAATATTGTAGAAACATTCTCACCTTTCATGACCTTCTCATCACCTCCTAAATTCATCTTTTGGGCACACAATTCTTTAAGAAAATTTGCTTACTTTTCCTCCTTATTCAATTTTTCTAACCTACTAGAAAAAAGCTAGAGGGTTAGTCTTAATAACATTGGGACATTCAGAATTTACCTTTGAACTAGAAGAGGGATTTCTTCTTCTCTTAACTCCTTGTTGATTGCAAAACCAATTACTTATTTTACGCTAAAAACTGCAAGTATACGGGTTGTTACTTATAGTAAAAAGTAGATATTGTCCCATAGAGATTGTGCTAAGGTACCACTTAATTTAGGTTGTACTTTGTTTAAAAATGGAATTTGAATATTAAACTGAAAAGTAAACTAAATCAAAACAAACTAATAACAATCAAGTAATGTAACAATGGAAATTTCTAAAGAGAATTAATCAAGTTATGGGAGAGCAGATTTTACCTATACTCAATGCTAATCTAGTCTTTTATGTGTTCATAGGATGTCAGTTTCATACGATTGTAGGGTTGATTACTCTCTCTCGAGTTATAGTCATTCCCCAAATTGTAAACCCTAATTGAATTATAGACTTGCAATCTCTTAATTCACAAATTAAGCACAATTTTAATTAGTTCTATAGCTCTCAAATAAACAATCGAGTCTCACACAGGATCTCTCTCTATGAAATCACAAACTAGATTGACTAATTGGTTAATTAGATTGCCCAACTCTCGTTAATTCAATCTAATCATTTTTTATCCCATTCACCCTCTTGATTCGTTATTTAAGATGCAAATACATTAATCAATCACAACATCCAAACCAAATAAACACAATTTAACTAAATTAACATTAAAAACAAGCAAAATCCCAAAGGAAAAGTTAGAACATCATTAGCAACTCCAAATCCAAATCCATAACCATACAACCTATCTCAATCTTACACATTAAATGAATAAAAAGTAAATAAGGAGGAAATGAAACTCAGGTTGGATGATTTAGGACAATAGCGGCATCGGGAAGTCACCTATTCCTGGGAAACTATGGCGTTGGAACCCAATTTTTTTTCTTTTCTCTCTCTTCTTTCTCCCTCCCTCCCTTTAGGTTTCCAAATGTAGGTAGAATGTAGACCCCTTTCTAAAATTCCATCCTTATCTTTATATAGTCTTTTCTAATTAAGGTAACACTAGTGTCTTTCTAAGGTCCTCTGAAATGTCCCTTGAAAACTCAAATCTGAAATTGATTCTGCATCTATTTGCATGAAGGCCATGATCGTGACCTGGTTATATGCTCTCTATCATAATCATGGCAGATCCCCCATGATCGTGGCCTTATGCTCGAGCTTCTGTCATGATCGTATCATATTTACGACGATTGTGGCCCTATATTGGTGCTTCTGTCACAATCATGGTAGGTCCCCTATGACTGTGATCTTTTGTTTTGGTTCAAGTATCCTCTAAAACTCTTCTGAATGCCCTAAAACATTAACAAAATCATCATGACACCTTGTATATATAAAATTGAAGTTCAAAAACATATTCTATGTTTATGAACTAACACAATTATTAAGCTAAATACACAATAAATAATAAACTTAACCGCTAGACACATATCAAATTACCTATAAAAATACAATGCAATCTACACCTATCAACATCCTCACACTAAACTTTTGGTTGTCCTCAAGAAAATATCAAATACAACCAATAAGATTCTATCACTTCATTTTCACAAATATTAAAGTATGCCATCCCTCAAATTTTGGCCAACTCAAGTGTTAATCTACTACACACATCATGACTAATTTTCATTGGTGCACAAAATCATATTTAACCCATGAAAACATCACTCAAATATAAGTATAAATTCAAAATGGACCTTCCTTATAAATTTCACTCATTTCTCTTAAACGTTTGATGGTTAATTTTTGCTCAAACTTCCTATAGGAAACCACACTATTATAGGCTTGCTAATACACCATTTCTTCTCCACAATGATTACATGCTAGGATAGATCAAAAAGTTTTCGTCTTGGATTTTAATTTGGCTAGGCTTAAGGTGGGTTAAACAGGTTTTAGGAGTTTATAATAAGCATTTATAAACTACTAAGTGTATAAAGGGATGAAATAATTAAACTTCTAATATATGCAATACTTCTTTACACTTATTGAAGCTACTAAATGGTATTCCTTTTTTCTTTTCTTTTCATTTATCTTCTTATCTTTTTTATTTTTTTTCTCTTTTTCTTTCTTTTTTAAATAAAGAAACAATGAACAAAAAACATTTACTATATGTCATATACTCTTAACTTGTGATTCCACACTTAAGTATCACTTAGCACTCTATTAACTTGTGATTGGGTAAGCTAATTGGGTTTGTGGGTTTTAAAATTGGTTGATTTCAAGAAACAAAAGGTTAAAGGCTCAATGGGGCTGGCAAGGGTTAATAAAATGGGAGGTCATTTAAGCAAAAGGTTACTACAAGAAGGCCTTAATCATTTCTATCTAGCATGTGTCCAGTAGATTTAAACCGATTCAAAGTGAGTTCTGGAGGTAATTTCCTAAAGAAGCATCATTTAAACAAAGAAATGAAATGACTATATAATGGAGTCATAAAGACTCAATTCCTCACATAGGCTCAAATGAAAACCCATTATGCTTCTATACATTACCAAAAGTGTCAAGTTCTGAGTAAGCTTATGTGGCTAATTACTTTCATCACTCCACATGTTCACTCTCCACTCAAGTAGTTTGATTTAAGTTTAGTCTTGCATTTAATCTTATTCCAACTAGTATGATAGAATCTTATGGAAACACATTCTTCACAAAGATTCAAATGTAAGGAAAATGACACACCTAATACTAACAACCTAATATACATCCTAAATGACATCAATAATGTAAACATAAATGTAAAGACTACCTCCCTACACCTGAATAAAACATTGTCCTCAATGTGAAAAGGAGAACACCCAAAACCAACAAACAACACAATGAAAACCAAAGCACAAAAACATAAGAAGAAGAATAATATAAGAGATTAAGGGTAAGATGGGCTCAAGGTGGTGGGGTCGGTGGAGGTGGCACATTTAGAAATGTGTATCTTATGTAGGAAGGTAACGGTTTTAGTTATACAATAGGAGGGTGGTGAGGTGTATCCGCTTTCTCTAACTTGTCTTGCTCACCCTCCTCATACAATTCCTTTTCACTCACCCTCTCTTTCTTATGCACTTCAACAACTTCCTCAACTTCCTTTTCAATTTGCTTCTCAACTTCCTTCACATAATCATCCATAACATCATCTTCATACAAGCATTTCCATCCACTTGCTTCTTCAAAAATTTAGTCATATTGAATTCAACCTACTCAACACCAATTCTCAAAACTAGTTTTCCTTCATGCACATCAACTAATGTCCTACCAGTATTAATAAAGGGTTTATCCAAAATCAATGGACAATTTTTATCTTCTTCAAAATACAACATAACAAAATCAATAGGAATTATAAATTTATCAACTTTTATCAGAACGTATACTACCCCAAATGGCCTCTTGATGGATTGATCTATAAGTTGGATAAGTATGGATGTTGGCTTGACATCTCCTAGCCCTAGTTTCCTAAAAATAGCTAAAGGCATCAAGTTAATACTTGGGCCTAAATCATATAGGCATTTAGAAAATTCAAAATCACTAACAACATATAGAATAGTAAAATTCCTTAGATCTTATAGTTTTAAAGGTATTGTGTTTGTGATAATCGACCTATAGTTCTCTATCAAGGTCACCGTCTGATTGTCTTCCCAAGTGCATTTGTGTGTCAATATGTCTTTGAGAAAATTCGCATACTTGGTCATACATCCAATGCTTCCACCAAAGACAAATTAATCTAAAATTTCTTCAACGTCTTTAAAAATTTGGAGAATGGAGTGTTGACTTGATGTTGTCTCACCCTCTACAAATATGGAATCTTAGGCTTGTAGGGTGGTGGTGGTACATATGGCTTTTCTTCTTCTTTGTCTCCTATCTTTTCCTTTTGTTGGCTATCCTTTTACACACTTGGCCCCTCCAATTGCTTATCACTCCTAAGTGTGATCGCTTTAAGTTGTTCCTTTGGATTAGCCTTAGTGTTGCTTGGTAAGTTTCTTGCATTTTTAGAAGATAAAGCATTAGCAAGTTGACCTACCTATACCTCCAAGTTATGGATGAATGAAGCGTAGTTATTCATAATCTGGTCAAACTTTGCCTCCATTCTTTTCTAACTCTCTTTTAGTCTTCTTTGGCCTTCCTTTTGGCTTGAGATCTTCAAACCCAATACATCTATTAACTTGTCTATTTTGTTCTCCAAAGACCTAAGACGGTCTTGTTGAAATCTGGGAGGTCTTTATATTCTCATTTGTCCAACAGCACTATTAGTATGCCATGAAAAATTTAGGTGATTTTTCCACCCAGGATTGCAAGTATTAGATTATGGATTGTTACCTTGTTGTAGTTATCCCAAGTAATTTACTTGTTTTGTAGCACTCTCTCCCAGCAAGAAACATTCAATCGTACCATGGTTGTCCTGCCTATATAATTCACATTGTAACTGTATAGTCTTGACTGTGGATGAAGAAGCTCCTTGCATATTGCTTAATTGCTTGGTGAGGCCAATAATCTATGCTTACAAGGCTATCACCGAGTCAAGTGGAATCATTCCTTTTTGCTCCTTGGACCCTTGTCTAGTTCTTTCATTTGACCACATAGAATTGTTACTCGCTAACTCTTCCAAAAGATCATTTGTTGCATCAATGGTTTTCTTCATCAAAGACCCTCTTACAACTGCATCTATTATTCCTTTTGTGCTCTGAGTTATACCATTATAAAATATCTATAAAAGAAATTCCCTTGGAAGGTTGTGGTGAGGGCAGCTCCTTTATGATTCCTTGAATCTCTCCCAAGCCTCATATAATGACTCCCCATGTTTTTTGTTAAAATTTGGTGATCTCTTTGATGAATCTATTTGTCTTGGTCAAGGGAAAGTACTTAGCTTGGAAGGCTTGGGCTAACTACTCCCAAGTAGTGATTTGGCTTGCACTGAGTGAATTATATCATGCCTTTGCTTGATCCCTCAAGGTAAATGAAAACAATCTTAACCTCACAACATAATCAGCCATCCCATTAAACTTGAAGGTATCACAAATCTCCAAGAAATTTGCAAGATAGGCGTTGGGATCTTCATTAGATAGCCCATAAAACTGCACACAGCTCTAAAGTATATTATGGAGTGTCGACTTGATCTCAAAATTATTGGCTTGAATCCCTGGCCTTACAACTCCTTTAGGACTAAAACTTGGCTCATAAAGTCTATCAATGTCCTCTCAACTCCTCGTTGCTCTCCTTCTTCTGTCATATTCCTTTTTATGCTATATCTTGATGTCTAACTTTTCTTAGCTCTCTTTCGTGCCTTGTAATATCTAAAAATTCTTCTTCACTAAGCTTATTAGACCTTCTCGTGCTCCTTGTGTTCATGCACCTACAAAAATGCAAAGAAAAGTATCAAACACTCTTAAATTAAAGTTACCTAAACTAAATAAGATGCTAAACAAAACAATCCCCAGCAACGACACTAAAAACTTATTAATTGAAAAATTAGTTACTTGTTTTATGCTAAAAACTACAGGTTTACGAGTCATTACTCATAGTAAAAAGCAAATATCGTCCCACAGAGATTGTGCTCAAGTACCATTTAATTCAAGTTGTGCTTTATTTAAGACTCAAATTTGAATATTAAATTTAAAGTAAACTAAATCAAAACAAACTAGCAACAATCGAATAATATAACAATGGAAATCCGTAAAGAGAATTAATCAAGTTATAGGAAAGGGGAATTTACTTATCATCAATGCTAATCTAGCCTTTTATGTGTTTATGTGGTGTCGGTTCTAGACGATTGTAGGGTTGATTACTCTCTCTCGAGTTATAATCATTCCCTAAATTGTAAACCCTAATCAATATATAGACTTGCAATCTCTCAATTCACAAATTACCTGTAATTCTAATTAGTTCTAAAGCTTTCTAATAAACAATTGGGTCTCACACAGGATCTCTCTCCATAAAATCACCGATTAGATTGATTAAGTGGTCAATTAGATCGCCTAACTCTCACTAATACAATCTAATCATTTTTATTTGGTTCATTCTCTTAGTTTGTTACCAAAACATGCAAATACATTAATCAATCACAACACCCAAACCAAGTAAACATAATTAAACTATATTAACATTAAAAATAAGTAAAATCCTCAAGGAAATTTTAGATCATCATTACAACTCCAAATCTATAACCATACAACCCATCTCAATCTTACACATTAAATGAATAAAAAGGTAAATAAGGAGGAGATGAAACTCAGGTTGGATGATTTGGGACATAAGTGACATTAGGAGATCACCTATTTTGGGAAGCTACAACGTCGGAGCCCTCCTCTCCCTCCTCTTCTTCTTCTCTTTCTCTCCCTTTGAGTTTCCAAATGTAGGGAGAATGTAGACCCCTTTCTAGGGTTCCATCCTTATCCTTATATAGTCTTTTCCAATGAAGGTAACCCTTGTGTCTTTCCAGAGTCTGAAATGTCCCTCAAAAACTTGAATTTGAAAGTGACTCTGTGTCTATCTGTGCTCATGCCACAATCATGGTCTGGTTATCTGCTCTCTATCATAATCATGGCATATCCCCCACGATCGTGGCCCTATGCTTAAACTTTTATCACAATCGTGACATACTTGTCGTGATCGTGGCTTATTTGCTACAATTGTGGCCCTACGAAACCTTATATATATAATTGAAGCTCAAAAACATGTTCTCACCCAAAGAACTGTTAAGTCAAAATGACTTTACGATTAATTTTGATGAAAACTAAATAATGATGAAAGATAAAAACAAAATGGAAGAAAAATGAGACGCAAAGAAAAAAATGAGACGGAAAAAAATGAGAAGGAAGCAAAATGAGATAGAAGCAAAAAATGAGATGGAAAAAAATGAGACGGAAGCAAAAAATGAGACGGAAGCAAAATGAGATGGAAGCAAAAAATGAGACGGAAGAAAATGAGATAGAAGAAAAAATGAGACGAAAGCAAAAATGAGACGGAAGCAAAATGAGACAGAAGAAAATGAGACGGAAGAAATGAGACACAAAGACAAAAATGAGACGGAAGAAATGAGACGCAAAGACAGAAATAAGACAGAAGCAAAATGAGACGAAGCGAAGCTGAAAATGAGACGAAAGAATCGAAGACGAAGAATCAAATCAGTTTGAGTTAGTTACAAAACTCAACTGAATAACCATTTCTTTAAAGATCAAGAAACAAGAAGAAAGAAGCAGTTGAAGACGAAGACTATAAATATGAATTGAAGTCGAAGACTGAAAAAGTTAGTGATTTTTAAAAGCTAAATACTGTATTTGTGCAAAACATGAGAGTTATATTTTCTGTAACAAAGCTCGCAATATCTTTTTGTAAGAAAGAAGAAAAGATGAGAGCCTGAAGAGGCTAAGTGAGAAAAAGAATACTTGTCGTAAGAGACCTGAAGAGGCTCGGTGAAAAGAATACTTGTACTTTCGTGAAGTATAGTAAAATATCAAAAGAGATTCTGAGGACTGGACGTAACCCATGGTTTGGGGTGAACCAGTATAAAATTATTAGGTCGATTCTCACTCTCAACCCTTAACTTTTGTTTCTATTGTTGATATAAATACTTCATAATATTGTTTGTCAATCGATTTGAGAAAGCAAATTTTAAAAACAAGGGGATTATATTAAAATTTTGAATACACAATTCAACCCCCCTTCTTGTGCATTTTGTATATCGTATACTAATGTGTGATTTACTTCAATTGGTATTAGAGCTTGGTGTCCAAGAACCTCAGTAACAAAGTGTGGATAAAGATCCATGGCAGAGTCACACATATACATAGCTGAAGGTGCCTCCGTAACTAGACCTCTGGCGTTTAATGGAGAAGACTATCATTACTAGAAAGACAGGATTCGGCTCTTCATTGAATCTACTCATATCGATCTTTGGGAGATAATAGAAAATAGACCGTATACACCGGTAGATGAATAAGGAAATGCCATTCCACGAATCAAATGGTCTGCAAAATAAAAGGCAAGATTCCAACTAAATTCGAAGGCCAAGTTCTTCTTAAGCTATGCCCTGAGCAGAAGTGAGTATGATAAAGTTCACGAATGCGACACTGCGAAGGAGATGTGGAATATGCTATCAATCGCACATGAAGGCAAAAATCAAGTAAAGGAGTCCAAGATAAGCATTCTTGTACACCAGTATGAGCTGTTCAAAATGAAAGACGAAGAGTTTATCGATTAGATGTTTGGAATATTTCAAACTATCATCAATGGACTTAAAGCTCTCGATAGAACATACGACAATCAAGATCACGTTAGAAAGATCCTAAGAAGTTTACCGAAGAGATGGAGACCAAAAGTTACAGCCATACAAGAAGCCAAGGATTTGAGCATATTGAAGCTTAATGAATTACTTGGATCTCCGAAGATAAATGAAGTTGAACTCGATGTAGAAGATAAGCCTAGACGGGACAAATCCATAGCATTGAAGGCTGGATAGAAGAATCAGAAGAATCAAAGAAAGAGAAGCTCATCGTCAAAAGCGCTGAAGATTGAAAAAGTCAAGGATGACGATTCCAGTAATTTAGATCATGCTTCAAGCGAGGAAGATGATGAACTATCCTTTATCTCAAGGAAGATCAGACGCATGTGGAAGAAGAATAACAAAGATGAAGGGAAGAACGAGAAAACATCCATCACATGCTATGAATGCAATAAACCGAGACATTACAAGTCCGAGTGTCCATTGTTAAAGAGAAAATCAAAGAAGAGTAGAGAAGGCAAGAAAAGCATGATGGCAACCTGGGAAGATCTAGATTCGTCTGAATCAGATACAGACTCAGAGGCATCGGTGCAAGCAAATATCTGTCTGGTAGCCGAAGAAGAAAGTGATGAGTAGGTAACCTCAAAATTTAATGAATTACAATATGCATACTCAAAACTATTAGAAGATTCTCATGCAATTCTAAAGCAGTACAAGTTGCTTAAGAAAAAGTACATAGAAAACTTTAAAAACATGCAAGCATTAGAAGAGGAAAATGTATGCCTAAAGAAACAAGTAGACGAGATGAAGAAAAAGGTTGTGGTAGATATATCTGAAAAGATCAATTAGTTGAAACAGAGAATAAATAGTCTTTTAGCTGATCTATTAACATTTATGGATAGTATGAGAAAAATGAATGATATGCTAGGAAAATACAGACACCCTAATGATAAAACTAGATTAGGGTTTGATAAAAACTATCCTCAGCATAAAAAGATTTATGCTCCCTTTAGGAAGAAATTTCATCAATCTAATCATTATCAAAAATGTCATCATTTACATCATCATACTATGAATTGTGCACGAACTAACCCTAAAGGACCCAAAAAAATATGGGTACATAAGAGACAGATAATATCACTTATAGATATCCTTCCTTGGAAAAAGCAGCCAACACCATTAGTACTTAGACAGTGGATGCTCGCAATACATGACGAGAAGAAGGTGTATGTTCCTAGATTTTTAGTATAAGAAGGGAGGATCGATAACTTTTAGAGACAACCAGTAGGGTAAGATAATTGGAATCGGTAAAATCGATAAAGGTTCCTTTGCATGCATTGATAATGTGCTGCTAGTTGATGGTTTAAAACACAATTTGATTAGTGTCAGTCAATTATGTGATTCTGGTTTTGAAGTATCTTTCAATCAAAATTCTTGTGAACTCAAAAACAAGGATGGGTCCATATTCTTTTCTGCCAAAAGATAAAACAATCTTTACAAAATCAATTCATAATATTTTCAAAATCAAAATATTTCCTATTTTATATCAACTGATCAAGAAAAATTGATTTGGCATAAAAAGCTAGGCCATATCAGTTTTAAACATATTTCCAAGTTGGTTAAACATGATTTGGTAAGAGGTTTACCAAAAATAAGATTTAATAAGGATTTCTTTTGTGAAAGTTGTCAAAAAAGAAAATAGGTTAAAACAATGTTTTCTTCTAAAAATATTGTAAATTCTTCTAGATCTCTATAGTTGTTACATATGGATTTATTTGGTCTAACTAGAACTTTGACTCTTGACAAAAAAGGTATGGTCTTGTTATTGTTGATGATTTCACTAGATTTTGTTGGCTATTGTTTTTATCACATAAAGATGAGTCTTTTAAGTGTTTTAAGGTCCTATCCAAAAAGTTACATAATGAGAAAGGAATGTTTATAGCTAGTATTAGAAGTGATTATGGTGCCAGAATTTCTCTGCCCCTAGAACCCCACAACAAAATGGAGTTGTTGAAAGGAAGACTAGGACAATTCAGGAAATGGCAAGGACTATGCTGTATGAGATGGATCTTCCTAAGTACTTCTGGGTATAAGCTGTGAATACAACATGTTATATTCAAAATAGAATACTTCTGCGACCTTTGTTGAAGAAAACTCCATATAAGTTATGGAATGGCAGGAAACCTAATATATCCTACATCCATCCATTTGGTTGCAAGTGCTCTATATTGAATACAAAAGAAAGTCTGGAAAAATTCGACTCTAAGAGTTATTCTGGAATTTTTCTAGGCTATTCTCTATCATTGAAAGCCTATAGGGTTTACAACCTTACCTCTAATATTGTTGAGGAAACCATTCATGTCAATTTTAATGATAGTTCTCAACCAAGTAGGAGAGATGATCCTGATAATGAAACCCTATCAGTACCTTTAGTTGATAGTGAAGAAGTATCACCATTAGAAACTTCCTTAGACAAAGTTGAAGATATTCCTGAGACTCTTGATTTGAAGAGAGATTGGAAATATAAGATTTCTCATCCAAAAGAGTTGAATATAGGAGAGACCTCAAAAGGTGTACGGACTAGGTCCAAATTCAAAAGAGAAGCAAATATTGCATTTATTTTTGAAATAGAACCTAAGAAAATTGATGAAGCTCTTCAAGATGAAGCTTGGATTTTAGCCATGTAAGAGGAGCTGAACCAGTTTACTAGGAATAAAGTTTGGTCCTTAGTTCCTAGACCACCAAAAAAGTCCATCATAGGAACTAGATGGGTTTTTAAGAATAAGCTAGACGAATCAGGAAGAGTGAGTTGTAACAAAGCAAGATTAGTAGCACAAGGCTATAATCAGCAGGAAGGAATAGACTACAATGAGACTTATGCTCTTGTAGTAAGACTAGAAGCTATTAGGATATTGCTTGCATATGTTGTCTGTCACAATATAAAGTTATTTCAAATGGACGTGAAGAGTGCCTTTCTAAATGGCTTTATAGATGAAGAAGTTTATGTGAAAGAACTTCCAGGTTTCGAAGATGTCAAGAAACTGGATCATGTCTATAGACTTCATAAGGCTTTGTATGGCTTGAAACAAGCTCCTCGAGCTTGGTATGATCGTCTGAGTTCTTTTCTTATTGAGAATAAGTTCACTAGAGGTCAGGTGGATAAAACCTTATTTAGAAAGCGCATGAAGAATGATTTTATTATTGTTCAAATTAATGTTGAAGATATTATTTTTAGTGCTACTTCTGAAGAGTTATGTGCTAATTTTGAAAATTTGATGAAAAATGAATTTTAGATGAGCATGATGGTTGAATTAAAATTCTTTCTTGGGTTGCAAGTTAAACAAATCGAAGAAAAGATTTTTATTCGTCAACAGAAGTATGTGAAGGAATTGTTGATAAAATATGATATGGGAAAAGTAAAATCAATGTCAACTCCGACGCATCCTTCAAACCATTTATCCAAGGACGAATCTGGCAAGAAGGTTGATCAAACTCTGTATAGAGGGATCATTGGTTCCTTACTTTACCATACAGCAAGTAGACCTGACATTTTGTTTAGTGCTTGTTTGTGTGCAAGATTTCAGGCAGATCCTAGAGAATCTCATTATATTGCTGTCAAAAGAATTTTGAGATATCTATCAGGTACTATTGATCTTTGCTTAATGTATGAGAAAGGTAAAGATTTCAGGTTGATTGGCTACTGTGATGCGGATTATGCCGGAGATAGGATTGATAGAAAAAGTACGAGTGCAGGCTGTCACTTTCTTAGAGATAATCTAGTTTCGTGGTCAAGTAAGAGGCAAAGCTCAATTGCTCTATCAACAACGGAAGCCGTGTAACATCCCACCCCCAAGAGAAGGGTAAAATAGTAATTTGGTCAGGGGTGAGAGTGATTAGGACTGATTTGACATTTTTATGCATACTGGTATTTGTGAATAGTGGAATTGTTGCACATGAAAAATAACTGTACATGCATTCATGATATTTCC
>JANZLF010000221.1:22658079-22669176 GCA_026546835.1 Erythroxylum foetidum
GAAAAAGAGGAAGACAAGGGCGGAGAGGAAAAACAAAGAGAGAGAGCGCGCCTGACAAAATGACAAAATATTTGGGTTAGAAGATTGCGTGTATATCGCCCGAAGACACAACATTCAATAAATAGAAAAAGAAAAGAAGATAAGCCGCTGGATTAAATGGACGATAGGGATCTATTCCGTGGTCATCCATCCAGTCGCTCTTAGTATATATACTTAATGAAACAATAAAACACAAAAGTAATGATATCGCCGACAACATGTTTCTTTCTTTAGCGTTTTGCTTAAGACAAGTGTGTTTTTGTTTCTCCAGGTTATAACAGGAATTTAATGAAGGGAAGTTCCCAATGTTACTGTTTGTGTTATGTTATGCTTATTTAGAAGTTAGGGTTAGGGTTTAAGGATTATTTAGGTGATAAAAATAATTTTATTTATTTTGTTCATTGCAACTAAACATTATTTTATTGTCTGTTTTATTTTTAAATTTTTATTTTGTTTCATCTTTATATATAAAAGACAATAATGATGCAAAGCGTAAGAGTGTGAGATAGAGCAGAAAATAAAGAGGTAAGAAGAGGAAATGATTCAAAAGAGACGGTTTGTTGGCAGCTGGAATACAGAGCTGAAAGGTTATGAATATGGGCTCCAATTTCTTTCAAGAGTTATTAGTTATTATTATTACTACGTACGTAGTGGTAGATTTGTAATCCAAAATTGGACATTGGTACCTGAGAGTCTTTCTGTTTATACATGACAGACGTTCGTGCCGCGGGGCATTGTTGAAAGATGAAGCTCTGAGCGGGAAGTGAGCAACACTTCGTTAACAAAAAAGAACGGATAGTTTGATTTTTCCTTATCGTTTCTTTCAAATTATTTTTGAAATTAGTTCTTTTCAACCATCATAGTTGTACAAGGGTCTGTCACTAACCGTGCCCATAGAGCAAATTGAAAAAACTTTACAACTATTATATAGAGGGTTAGATAAGAAGTTTAATTCTATTAGAACATGAGCCTATTTATAATAGTTTTAGACATTTTAATAATTTAATATAAATTAAATTCTAAATTAATTAAATTTTATTAGAATTACAATTAATTATAATTAAATAACAATTGGACCCAAATTTTGTCGATCCTTATTTATTAAATATCTCATATTAACAATAAAGTTTCTCAAACTTTACAATCAAATATAACTTGATCAACTCTTAATTCAATTAAATTTTAATTATAATTACAATTAATTCTAATTAAACAACAATTGGACCCAAATCTCATTAATCGTTATTTATTAAATATCTCATATTTAATCATAAAATTTCTCAAACTTACAATCAAGTCTAACTTGATTAAAGCATTTTTTTCTCTTAAAATCTGTCTTTATATATGACTCATTAAGTTCTCAAATATGTTAACAACGAATATAAATTATAACCCTAAATTATATTTAGGATTAGATAAATTAAATTCTTTTAATTCATTTTAAATTTTCTAAATAATTTATATTCATAGATCAAAATTTATGTATAGCAATACATCACGACTATCCAAATATTTAGGAATGTCAAAGTAGTTTTGATTAACTTTTCTGTGCATAATTTTTTCTTATAATTTAATTATTTCCTTATATAATATTCTGATTAAACATAAAGTATGAAATTAAAATCTACTCTATTTGAGTTTAATCATATTAGTTCTTCATCATTAGTAATTGTTTCAATTAATGATATTCGGAAACTATTTTCAAAGTATCATTCTACTTTGGCTCAATACTAATTGAGAACAACGAAACATTCTCCCTAATTATTTTAGGGTGACAAATTATATATTGATCACTCGTTTACTTTTATTTAATTCTTGCTATATCCAATAGCTACCGACTGAGCTATACTTGATTAGAATAAATCATAAGGAGTATCAAAACATAGTAATCTCTATATGAGATATTTTAGTTATCTCAAGTCAAAGGATCACTTATATAATCATCACAATGAGAATTTTCATAGACAATACAAGTAATGCTCTAAATAGATTTCTCATATGGAGTCAAGTAATGCTCCAACCCATCTCTTGTACAAACTTTCTATATAAATCATATCAAAAATTCTGGCATCAAGAATGAAGAAGGTGATTCATAAACTCTTTAGTGACAATCAAGGAGCTTTTATAAGCAACAAAAAGATCAGCGACAATAAAATAATTATGCAAGAGCTTCTCAAAGGCTATGCAAGGGTGAATTCAATCTCCAACTACGCTATAAAAATCAACTTTCATAAGGTGTATAATAGCATTAGTTGGACTTTCATATGGGAAATGATGGATGATTTCGGTTTTCCCAGAAGTTATATCAAATGGATTAAAGAATGTATCTCCATAGCAAGCTATTCTATCCTTATCAATAGCAGTCCTTCAAACTATTTCACAGCTGGGAAAGGATTAAGGAGGGGGCGGGGGGGTGGGAGGGGGGGGACCCTATTTCCCTTACCTATTCATCATATGTATGGAAGTGCTTCACTCTATCATCAAACTTGAAATGGACTCTAACACAAAATTCAGACACCGTTCAAAATGTAAGAGAATTGGACTGGTTAAACTTGCTTTTGCAAATGATTTGCTTCTTTTTTGTAGAGCAAATGGAGACTTTATCCATAGCTATATGCAAGCCCTCCACAATTCAGAGACTTGTCCCGCTTAACAATCAACCTCAACAAAAGCCACTTATACTTTCAAAAGGAGCCTCTCAGATGGCATCAATACTGTTGGCCCCTGATCTTTTTTTATTTGATTAAGCGTGATTAGATTAATCGTTTGGGGTCTTGCAAGATTTATATATGTTGGATGTTAATTGTAATGAGGTTATGTGACATGGGTGTAACGAAATGAGTTAAAGTGATAAGTTAAACAAGGGGGCATTAAGGGAGGATCACTTAAGCATTTAAGTTGTAAGGCTAATAAGTGAGGTTAAGATGGACATTTTGGCATCACTAAGGGTTTTGAACTATTAGAGTAATGGGAGAGTGTAAGGCTAATTTTGGCAAGTCACTTGGGTTTAAAAACCTAAGGCAGCAATGTAAGGACAAAAGGGACTTTTTGTAATCATTAGTGGTGTAAAAGAGAAGGAAATGGGGTGTCTTACTTTTAGGAGAGAGATAAAAACGAAACTGAAGAAAAAAGGGAGAGAGTTTCGTGAGTTTAGGGAAAGAAAAAAGAGCAAAATAGGTTTGAGTTTTCTCAACCTTCAAGAGGGATTTTGAGAGTGATCAAGAAAGGAAAAAGAAAGGGGAAGATTAGACCTTTCATTGGAGCCAAGAAAATCATTGTTTGGTGAAGACTTTAGGTAAGTGGGTTTTAATCTTTTGGAGTTTTGAAAGATTTTTGTTCAAAGAGCTTAGGATATAGATGGGCATAAGTATTTTAGGATCAATTTCATGCATGGGGTTCTTTGGATTTGTCAATTTGAATTCTTTTGATTAGGGGTTTTTGTCATTATTGAAGAAGATCAAGAAGGACAAAAGGAGCAAGAGGAGAGGCATATTTGAATAAGCCATAGTCAAGGACTTCAAGGTGGGTTTCAATTTTATAGTTAGGCGATAAGCTAGCAAAAAGTTTCTATCCATAAATGATAGTAATTAATTTTGCAACTACCTCATTCATGTGCATTTAATGTTGTTAAGTGTGGCAACATTTTTCCTACATACTTGTATATGATTTCTAGGATGATACGTAAAAAGTTGGTTTATTACAATGATTCTTTAAAATGATGCATGATTTTGAAACCATACTTTTAGAAATGGTTTTAAAGATATAACAAGTTTATGAAAAGCAAGTTTTCAAGAACCATCACGTGCACGCTGACCCAAGTATAGGCTTCTCCTGCCTACCCGCTAGTAGCATGGAGCTCCCCCAAGGACTCCCTCAAGAATTCACGACTACACAGGACCATTTCTTTGGAAATGTGTAGTGCGTCATGTTTTGGACTTACCCAAACCAATTGATATGTTTATGTGTTCATGCTAAGTTGATAGGAGTAAGGCATTCTTGATTTTGTATACACATAAACTTCTGCATTGAAAATGTATGAAAATGTTTTTGCTTGTTGCAAACCGTAAAATTGTTATCCACGGGCTTCAAGCTCACCCCCACCTTTCCTCCACACAAGCAGGTGAAGAGCAAGAGATTTAGTAGTCAAGGGTCAAGGGCATCACTCCACTTTTGAAATGTTATTTTATTTCAAGCTACTTTTGAAACAAAGACTTTTGTTGTATTTTAAGTAGTTCAGTGTTCAAGTATCTTTTGTATCTAAGATTTTTGAGACATTAATGTTTGAGGCTTGAAATGCCCACTAAAGCTTTGTAATAACTATGATCTTGTGATGCTACTAGTATTTTTTTGTTTTCTACCCTGATTCACAAGGTTTCATAAAGGGGTAATTCATGTACTAACTTAAAGGCAAATTTCTGGGTTGATCTGGACTGATTTTGTAACACTCCGTCTCCATATTAAGGGTCAAGACTCGAAATTTTAGTACAAGCGAGTTTAAAGAGAATCTAAGACAATGCATTTTCTTGTTCATGCATCATGTTAGCATAAATGTATATAGATATGGAATATTTTCGCATAAACAGTAGTACATGCATTCATTGACAACTTCCGGGTGTAATTGTCATTAAATTGATTGTATTGAAGATGAGGAGTAGAAGGAGTGGAAAGAGTGATTTTGATATGAGTTGTGATAAGGAAAGATTTAGTAATAAAATTAGTAGTGATCTGGAAAATGTTCACTTAGTATGCTTTGGTCTGTTAGCCATAACTTCTCCTCTAGTTGTCCAAACGAGATGGCTCTTAATTTGGATTAAGCTAGAAATATATATGGCTACATTTTTTATGAAGACATTGATTTTCAATTCTGTCCCTATGAATCTCAAAAGTTGTCAAGAAGTGAAGAATTAGGTGCAGTGTTGGTGCATGAACGAAAGTTTTGTCTTCGGATTTTAGGGGTAAATTTGGGATTGATATAGATAGATTTTAGCAAAATTTCCTTATGAAAAGTTGTAGAACCTTCTTTTATCTTTCCAACGGTATATTATATGAAAATTTTGAATATCGGAGTCAAAAATTATGATTCTCATAAGTGAAAATGAGACGGAAGAAAAGCAGATGATAGAAATGAGACGAAAGGAAAAGCAAACAATAGAAATGAGACGGAAGGAAAAGCAGACGATAGAATTGAGACGGAAGAAAAGCAAATCATAGAAATGAGACGGAAGGAAAAGTAGACGATAGAAATGAGACGGAAGAAAAGTAGACGATAGAAATGAGACTGAAGAAAAGCTGATGATAGAAATAAGACGGAAGAAAAGCAGACGATAGAAATGAGATGGAAGAAAAGCAGACAATAGAAATGAGACGGAAGGAAAAGCAGATGATAGAAATGAGACGGAAGGAAAAGCAGACGATAGAAATGAGACGATGAAAATGAGACGATAAAATTGGGACGAAAGGAAAGTGAGACGATGCAAAAGTCAAACGATAGAATTGGCCTTCAAGGTCTTCATAAAAGTTATAGATCTGGAAGTCCTCATTCTAATGGTCTAAAAACAAAGTTAATCCGTAATCTATAACAAAAGTTATGACATTTGTTCCAAGAGAGGTACAAATTGATTGATGGTATAAACATGTTCAATTTTTTCGGGTATAATTTCCCCATCTGACCCCCAAATGAAGTGATACTTGAAGCAATAGATTTCTAACTTCTTGAATTGTCTCTCCATGAGAATTTGTGTCTTTTGGAGTGTTTTTGAGAAAGTTACATTAGAATAAGTGAGGGGCCAGTTGGGAGAGCATGCTTGGCGTATGATCACGTTAGCTCATTAAGTTTATCTTGAGTTGTAAAGTTCTAATTGAGATGATTCTTATTTCAACACAAATTAAATCCTTAAAGCTATCATTCCTTGATGAGTTCAAGTTGAGATTTTGGTGTTTGATCCATGTGGCACACCACCTTAGGGAAATATTGATTATGACCCTATAGGGTATGAAGCTCAAGGTTTAGGGCTTCGGAAATGGGGTTCCAACATGTTATGGTATCAAAGCGACTAGGTTTGGGTCTATGTTTGGGACTAGGTTTTGAAGTATCCTAAACATGAAATGGGTAGCTTAAGACATAAAAAGCTTTAATGTGTTTCTTATAATTTGAAATCGTTATATACGATTTGAACTATTTTATGTATTTTGAAATTTGTTTTGCATAAACTAAAATTTTTTCAATGGTTTAATATTCAACGAGTGACTATGCCACCTTGAAGTAGAACCCGAGGAGCTCTGCCTCAATCTAGCTCTCGCTAGGGGAGCATGGACGAGTCATATGTCCCACAAGATGCGGGAACACATTCTGCTCCTGGTTCGGAGGTACTTAGCGTGCAACACGAGGTGCCGCCTCCTCCTCCTCCTCCTATGCCTGCAATGGATCCACAGTTCTTTCAAGCCTTTTCCCAAGCTTTCATATATGTCATGGGAAAAGGGTCGCAGGCTCTGGTGCCAGCTCCAGTGGTTAGGGGCAGACAGTATGATAAGTTTCGCAAGTACAGAGCGGTGGATTTTAACGGTACCACCAATCCTGAAGATGCTGAAGCATGGCTGAAGAGGATAGAAAGGGTCCTAACTCAGATGAAGTGTAATGATGCAGAGAAACTGGATTATGCAGTTAGCTTACTGTAGGGGGATGCACTCCACTGGTGGGAATCAGTGCCCCATAGTCAGGTTATGCCTTCGGTATTGACTTGGAGAGAGTTTGTGGAAGTGTTCAAGAAGAAGTATCTCTATAGGGTGTATATCTAAGAGAAGGCCAGGGAGTTTCTGAATCTCACCCAGAGGGACATGAGTGTGAATGAATATGAGCTGAAGTTGACCCAGCTTTCCCGATATGCGACCAAAATTGTTGCAAATGAGGAGGATAAGTGTCGCAAGTTTGAGGGAGGATTGCATCTAGGGATCAAGGAGAAAGTCCTTATCCACAATTTCTGTGGCTACCACCAGTTGGTTGATGTTGCACTCCAGGTTGAGAAGCTGGAGAACCTAAAAAATGAAGTAAGCAAAAAAAGGAAGAACTAGGAGTAGTCTACTAAGAAGGGGATGAGTACTTCAAGGCATGAGAGGAGTACAAGGAGTTTCCATACCCAGAGTGAAGTAGGGAGTAGTGGTCCTATCAAGAACAAGCAGACGAAAGCAGTCTCGGGGTAAGCCTCGAGTGTGGGAGGCACTGGAAAGACAGGGAGGAGCAAATACACTAACCCTTAGTGTGAGCATTGTGGGAAGCTTCAAAAGGGAGAATGTTTTAAGCTAATTGGTGCATGTTTCTGATGCGGAGAGAAGGGACACTTGATCAAAGACTGTCCCTAAGCAACCAGGCAAGAGGGGTTCTAGGTGCTAGCCTCAAGGAGAACAGAAACAGTGAGAACCAGACCAGTCATAGAGGTGGGTAGTTCGAGAACTACAAAGAAGACTTTTCCTCTAGGGAGGCTAAGGGCTGACCACAGGCCAGAGTATTTACTATAACTAGATAGGAAGCTGCTACAGCACCTAATGTTGTCACGGGTATGGCTCGATTATTTAATTCTACTGTTTATGTATTGATTGACTCTGGCTCCACGCATTCATTCGTTTCTGCAAGCATGACATTACATGATGTTGTTTCAATGCCACTAAGAAGTCCTTTGATTGTTAACACTCCTCTAGGGATGGATGTGATTATAAGTAAAGTGTATAGAGATTGTGATTTTCTCATCGAGGGTACTCGACTGGTGGTGGACTTGCTACCCCTTGAGTTAAAGGGGTTAGATGTCATACTGGGAATGGATGTTATGGAGAAGTATCATGCAAAGCTGGATTGCAGCCTTAAGGAGGTGGGATTTGACTTGGGAAATGGTGAGAAGGTGATTTTCAAAGGGGACAGGAAAATACCATCACCAAGAATCATTTCTGCTTTGTTAGTTGATAGGATGATGGGAAGGGGGTGTGAAGCCTTCTTAGCGCATGTTGTGAAAACTGATGGGAATGAAGGGAAGATAGAACATTTTTCGATTATGAGGGGGTTTCCAGATGTGTTCCCAGAGGACTTACCTGGTTTGCCTCAGGTGAGAGAAATCGAGTTTGCAATTGATTTGATTTCTAGAATCGCACCTATCTCTATGCCACCCTATAGAATGGCTCCAGCAGAGATGAAAAAGCTTAAGGAACAGTTGGAAGAACTACTAGTGAAAGGGTTCATAAGGTCAAGTTTGTAATCATGGGGAGCGCCAGTACTATTTGTTAAAAAGAAGGATGGAACATGGCGCATGTGCATTGATTACCAAAGACTCAACAAGGTAACTATTTAGAATAAGTATCCTCTGACTCGGATTGATGATCTGTTTGACCAGTTTTAGGGGGCAAGGTCTTCTCCAAGATTGATTTCAGGTCAGGATATCATCAGCTCAGAATCAAGGAGTCTGATGTAAGTAAGACAACTTTCAGAACACGGTATAGACATTATGAATTCTTGGTCATGCCTTTTGGATTAACCAATGCTCCAGCTGCTTTCATGGATCTTATGAATCGGGTTTTCAAGGAGTATCTGGATCAGTTTGTCATAGTGTTTATCTATGACATCCTGGTGTATTCTAAGAATGAAAGGGAACATGAGAAACATCTCAGGATTGTGTTGCAGACTTTAAGGGAGAGAGATCTTTATGCCAAATTCAACAAATGTGAGTTTTGGCTTCATGAAGTGATATTCCTTGGACATGTGATTTCGAAGGATGGGGTACATGTTGATGCAAGGTAGATTGAAGCAGTGGTAAATTGGCCTACACCCAAGACAGTGACAGAGGTAAGGAGTTTTCTGGGTTTGTCAGGATATTATATGAGATTCGTTGAGGGATTCTCTATAATAGCTACTCTGATGAATAAGTTATTAAGGAAGAATCAGAAGTTTGCCTAGAATGACGAATGTCAGAAAAGCTTTGAGTAGCTCAAGCACAAATTGACAAGTGCTCCAGTTTTGACTTTGCCTACAGGAGAGGACAGTTATACATGTTTAGTGATGCTTCAAGAAAGGGGTTGGGTTGTGTACTGATGCAAGGAGATAAGGTAATAGCATATGCCTCGCGGCAGTTAAAGCCTTATGAGTTGAATTATCCGACCCATGATTTGGAATGGGCAGCTGTGATTTTTTCCTTGAAGATCTGGAGATATTATTTGTATCGAGTTCAGACGAAGATCTTTACTGATCATAAAAGTCTCAAGTACCTATTGAGTCAGAAGGAGCTGAATTTAAGACAAAGAAGGTGGATTGAATTGTTTAAAAATTATGATTTGTTGATTGAGTACCATCCAGGCAAGGCAAATGTTGTAGCAGATGCCTTGAGTAGGAAGTCTTCCATATCCCATGTTCAGACAATTTATCTACCGCTATTGGAAGAGATGGCTAAGCTTAGAATCAGTTTGAAATAGGAGGAGCCTGATTGTGTTGTTGCTACTTTTAGAGTGAGGCTGATAGTCAAAGAAAGGGTTAGGGAGTTACAAACACAGGATGCAGAATTGAGTAAGCTCCGAGAAGAGATTCAGAAGGGCAAGAAGTCTGAAGTGGTAGTGAGAGATGATGGACTCATGACTGTAGGTAATAGACTTTGTATTCCAAATGTCAAGGAGGTGAAGGGCTAGATAATGGATGAGGCACACAATGCGCCTTATGCTATGCACCCAGGTAGCACCAGGATGTACAGTGATCTAAAGGAGCATTTCTGGTGGAAAGGCATGAAGAAAGATGTGGTAGAGTATGCAAGTAAGTGCTAGTGTGTCAGCAAGTCAAGGCTGAACACCATGCACCTACAGGCAAATTAAGGTCATTGTCCATTCCTGAGTGGAAGTGGCAATGGGTGACTATGGACTTTTTGATGGGGTTGCCTAAGACCAGTAACAAGCATGATGCCATATAGGTCATTGTGGATAGATTGATAAAATCAGCCCATTTTTGTACATTGATGAGATTGTGAGACTGCATGGAATTCTAGATTCTATAGTTTCTGACAGGGATCCTCGATTCACTTCAAGATTTTAGGGAAGCTTGCAGGAAGCTTTAGGAACTAAACTGAATTTTAGCGCTGCTTTTCATCCTCAGACAGATGGACAATCTAAGAGGACCATACAGACCCTTGAGGGAATGCTCAGGACATGTGTGATGGATTTTAGAGGAGCTTGGGATGAACATTTTCCATTGATCGAATTTGCTTACAATAATTCGTATCATTCAAGCATTCAAATGGCTCCTTATGAAGCATTGTATGGGAGGAGATGTAAGACTCCGATATGTTGGGATGAAGAAGGAGAAAGAAAACTTTTGGGTCCAGAGTTACTTCAGATGACAGGTGACAAGGTCAAGTTAATTAAGCAAAAGCTTAAAACAGTATAGGACAGGATGAAAAGTTATGCAGATGCTCACCGAAAGGAAATGAAGTATGAGCTCAGCGAAAAAGTCTTCCTTAAGAGATCTCCTTGAAAAGGAGTTATGAGATTTGGCAAGATGGGTAAGTTGAGTCCAAGATATGTGGGGCCTTCTGAGATTCTAGAGAGGATTAGCCTGTTAACTTATAAGTTAGCACTGCCTCTTGAGCTATCACATATTCATGATGTCTTTCACGTTTCTATGTTGAGGAGATACAGATCAGATCCTTCTCATGTTATTCAAGCCACTGAGGTTCAGTCGAGTGATGATTTGAGTTATGAGAAGATTTCAGTGCAGATCTTGGATAATAAGGAAAAGGTTCTTAGGAACAAGACAGTTCAGCTAGTAAAAGTTTTGTAAAGAAACCATTCGGTGGAAGATGCCACGTCGGAGCCCTTGGAAGCCATGAAGGACAAGTACCCACACCTCTTCACGGTTTCAGGTAAGAATTTCGAGGACGAAATTCATTTAAAAGGGGGAGAAATGTTGGCCCCTGAATTTTTTTTAATTGAATAAGCATGTTTTTCAAATTTATCTTTGAGGTTTGTTTGATTAATTGTTTTGGTTAGAGTGTAATTAGAATGTCTATGGGTGGAGGAGTTTATTTCTTAGATTGATGG
>JANZLF010000221.1:22691063-22702891 GCA_026546835.1 Erythroxylum foetidum
AATTAGAGATGAAAATTTGGAAACCTATTAAAAGTAGTTTTCTAATTTCCTAGAAAATTGGAAAAATAGAAAACACGCTTTTCTTAAAAAATTGATCTTTTTTTATTAATAAACATATTTTCTATTTTATGAAAAAATTTTCTAGAAAACTAGAGAATTTTCAGAAAGTAAACGCACCCTAACATTTTGAAGCGTTTAAATTAAATATTAACTTCTTTGAAACATTTAAAATTAACTCTAAGTAGTGGGACAATTTAAGGACATTTATTAAGAATTTATGAATATAAATTTATCGTACTTTGTTAATAATTTAAAATACATTAATTAATTATATATGATAATAAACTAAATATTTGATCAAATTTTGTTTACTAGATAATACTAAGTATATAGTAAATCATATTGTTAAGATATATGTTATATATCTTATTATTAATTTTGACATTATTTGATAATTGAACTTTCAAGATAATATTAATTAGCTTCAAATTCTAATCAAGATGACATATAATATCTTAGATTTGATTAGGATAATATTTGATAAAAGATTGTACCAAAGATATAATTCCATCTTGTAAAGTCTCCTAATTATGATAGAACTCTATCTTTTATGGCCTACCTTTGCATCACGTGATAATTGGGCTGAAGAAACTGCTATTGTGATTTTTTTTCTAGGTGTGACTGTTAATGTATTTGGTGTGCAACTGGTTCTCCATTGGGGTTTCTATGTTTGCGTATGTGTGCTGCACTTTTCTTGGTTGTGCGTGGAGTGAAGGTTTCTATGTCTTGATTATTTTTTTACTGTTGCGTTAAAGAGTTCTTAGTGGAAGATATGTTAGCGTGATTTTAAGGTCTTGGTTTGACCACGATGATCATTGTGTTTTTCTCCTTTTTGCAACACACATGGTAATGATTTTGTGAGACTTTTTTCTTGGAGGCTTGCATGTAAAGTTGCTCTGTGTGTGAAGAAAATTTATTTATTTACTCTTTTTTTAGTATAAGATTGTTGAGAAAAATCTTCTGTTGAGGTTAGTTATAAGATTGTTGAGAAAAATCTTCTGTTGAGGTTAGTACGAGACGATCGTAATTTCTTTCACGGGTAGTAAAGACGAGGGATAGTATCAAATATTGAGTGGTGTCAGCTTAGTAAAGCCTTATATAAAATTACTATCGTTAGTGAAAAAATTAAGTTAAGTAAGGGGCCCGTAGACATAGGCAAGGTGTGCTGAACTGCATTAACAAATCTCAGTTTTGTTTATCTTTGGTGCTTTTAATTTTTCTAATTTTTGTATTTGTTACAAACGAATCGGAAAGTTTTTGAAATAATCACCCCTTCGATTTTTTTCAATTGGTATTAGAGTGAGGTCACTGAATCAGAACTTGGTACAACAAGTTGGTACAGATCCTTGTTTCGCAATTCTAGCTATAAGAGAAGGAGGATCAATCATCAGGCCACCGTTCTTTTAAGTTGAAAGACCATTTTTGTTTGTCTCTCATGATTGCCTATTGCTTTCTTCTTCTTCTCTATGTTAGTTTTCACTTTTACTTTACCTCCACCAACATTGAACCTAACTCACTCATCATCCACTTGCTACTATCAGTTTATTGTCTTCATCATTTCCATAAGAAAACCCAAACCTTCCAACCTTCAAGATAATGATTATGGGTTGTATGTGAAGATAGGGATCCTTGGTGTTCTTGAAGAGCTTGAAGAATTTGAAGTTAAATCAAGTAAGTTATTTTTAAATATCATGGGAATGGTTAAACGAAGCTAGAATGATGAGTAGATTAAGATTGATGACTTGATTATGCAATGTTTATGTATGTGTCGTGGGTGAAGAAAATTTGATATAAATGTCTTGCTTTTGTATATGTTTGATGAGTAAAAATTCATATATTATTATAGAGATATTTTGAGGTTGAATGATAATCAAGGTGGTGTTTAGATGAGTGCAGAAAATTATTTATGAATGGGTAAATCTATATACTCTATTTTTGGTTAATGATCAATTTTTTCATTTATTGCAGGAAAGTGATTGAATTGATGACTGGATTGTGACATGCATATCATTTCAATGCATGTAATATAAAGGCATTGTGATCGGAGTAGCTAGTATGGAAGCGCTTCCACGTAAAGCTTTGCTCCGTGATTACTGTTTCTACACGTAGAACTATGCTCTATGATTACTATTTCTGACTGAGCTCTATGGGCTAATATCTGTATCTGAAAGGCACTCGGTCATAACACTATAAAAATGCATGAGTATTTGTTAAAAGTTTGAGCTGATAGAAATAGTGTGAAAAATGATGATCTGTCAGAATGTGATGACAGATAAAGATTCAACGCATTTGTATTGGTGGATGTATTATGATATGCGACATCAATATTTTACTGTGGTGATGTATCCCCAAATGTGAAATAGATATGAATGTATTGTCAGGGATTGATTAAGGGAAGTAGTGATATAGATATGAGTGATGAGATTTAAAGTATACAAGCCAAGTCAAAAGAAAATAAAATTTTCTATGACTTTGAGAGTTTAAACTTGGACTTAAGATGATTATTGGTAAGTGTGCTCTATGAAATTGAGATTGGAATTTCAAGAGAATTATGCATCTAAAATTTTGATTTGATTGCCAATATACATATGTATGATGATATGATGGTAATTGGAAGGTTAGATAATCATAGTGACATACATTAAAGCTGTTAACGTTAAGTTGATTTGGTATTATGAGTACATATCTGAAATGGGATCACCATGAAAAGTGGGAATAATGAGCACATATGTATTATATATGTGGAAATGATGTAGGCAATAATATGTAACTTGTTAAATAATTGTTAGTTATGATTTCCATGTAAAGATGGCTTCGAATAATACATGAAAGTGCTTACAGTGATCAATCGGGGATAGATTAAGATCATTAATGATGTTATTATGGATGATAAATTTGAGTAAAATGAATCACGATCATGAACCTTTTTACCCCGATTGTGGCAGGCACAAAAATGGAAATGTTGTTTAGCATTAATTGGAATCCAGGTATCATTAGCGAATGTTAGTAATTGGAGAATTGCCATAACTACATCTTCAAATAAGATGAAATAATCTTGATGGTACAAAAATTGAACTTCTTGAGGTATTAGGAATGATTGATAAACAAGGATGAAAACAGTTGATTGATAAAGATTACATAAATAGTATAGATGTGGTAGCAAGAAATCTTCTTTTGAAGAAGAATTTCACTGAATTCTGTTAAGAAGACCAAATGGTTTACCTTAAGATTGGTTAAAGAAGAAACGAATCAGAAATGAATAAGGAATGAATCAAGAGTGAATATTAGAGTTCCGTTACTAATGGAGACTCAAGCATAATAGGTTGAATATGCTACAAAGAGTACATATAGCTTGGCGATGAAAGGTATCCAACTAAGGGGTTTGATTCTGGAATTTCATTTAACACTATTGTTAATGTGAGGGGAACTTAAATTCACACTATGTTCTATGTAAATATGTTTAGGAGATGCAAATTTTATTTGGTGAATATGTTATTAATTCAAAGAGTTAAGGCTAGAAATAAATTGAAATATGTGCAAAAACTAATATGAATGAACATACATTAGAATAAGCCAGTATTGAAAATAGTGGAAATTGAATGAATTGAGAAATCATTCGAGGAAAGAAGAAACCAAAATTATCATGAGATAGTTTGACCTCAATGAGGAAATAGTTAAGATAGTATGATATCTGAATAATCGACTAGAAAATCGAATGATTCCATTGACTATAGTCAAGTGGAAGAAATTAATCGAGTGATGAAGCAACGTGGGAAACTGAAAAGCATATGAAAAAGCAATGTTCTCACCTGTATCATCAATCAGGTAAGAATTTAGAGAACGAAATTTTTTAAAGAGGGGAGAATTGTAACATCCCATGTTTGAAGCTAGACCCCAGAATTATGAATTGCGTAATGTGAGAAATTAGAAGTGCACTGCATGCTCATGCATCATTGTATATTCACTCACATGTGAATATTTATTGTTGAATTTTAAAATAATTGTTCATGAATTCATTAACATTTTTTGGGTGTAATTCACTGATTAAGGTGATTGAAATGTTAATTGTGCATTATTTGCGTTAAAGATTTAATTGAAGACTAGTAATATTATTTTAGAATTTTTGGGTAGTGTGAAACGTGGATTGAATAAATTGATGACAAATAGCCTATGAATATGTGTGACACGTGGCAACATGAAATAGTGATAAGTGTAATTCATGTAAGAGTTCACGTGGATATGTGTTTTTAAACGTTGTCCTCCTGCTGCTCTCTCTTTCGTTGTTCTTCATCGAGAGTAATATTGTTATCAAACAGACTTCTAGTTTACCAAACACCGAGCATCAAGTTGTGGTGATTTACTCTCTTCGTTGACAATGAATCACGTAAGTAACTCGGATGATGTTTTACGGTGTTAATATATATATACATACATGTGAAGTTTACGCAGTGTTGTCTTGGTGAATGCATAAACTGAATGACTTAGATAAGGAATTGAGGTTGTGAATGTATGAAGATAGCAGTAATTGTATCTATATTTGAATATGAGTTTACAGAGTGTTGTGTAATTTGAGAAATGCAAAAATGTTAAAAACACAGTAGTGAGAGAAAGTTGTGTGAGGTTTCGATTTTTCATGCGTTACTATATAAGTTTGCATTTGATATGTTTAGAGGTTGTAATGGGTATGAAAAAATGCTGGAAAGTTGATATAGAAATATATATACTCTGTTTTGGTTTAGAGAAATCTGAATATGGTGGTTTAACTATTCAAGCGTGCATTTGTCAAGTATTTTTAGAAATGGATTTACATGAATTTAAATGAGTTTACAGATATGAAATGAAGTTTTAGTGAGATCGTGACATAGAGTTGATAAATGATAAGCTTTTGATGAAATGAAAGAGTAGAAAAGTGAAAAGTAAGGTATCAGATGAAGGTGGAGAGAGAAACAAAATGCAGAACTGAAATTTGCATATATGAAGTTTCAGATTTTTTATATTTGAAGAATAAGTTTGAATCTGATTTGTTTAGAAATTGTAGTGGGCATAGAAATGTATAATAGGTGATTTAAAAGTGATTAAGTTAAAAAATGGAAAGAAGAAGAAGTTGTTCAACACGGTGAAGAAGATCGCGAGTCACGATCGTGTATTTTTTTGAAAGTTATTTTCTGAACATCCTTTGATAGTTTTGTTATAACTTTTGGTCCTGATATCCAATGGAACTGATTATTAAATTAATATATTCCGAACACATTTTTCTACTTCTCCATAAAAATTGGTAGCTTTCTGAATTAATTTGAAAAAGATTAATTGAATGAAAGTGAGGGAATTTGTTGGGATAGTATGAACTAGAATATTTTACTGAACATACTTCGGTATTTTGATTATATCTTGATCTTTAGAGTTCCAAATGAGGTGATTCTTAATTTAAATGAAACTAGAGACATAAATATACCATTGTCCCGAAGAAGTAAAATTGCAATTCTGGTGTCAAGAATTCCAAAATCTGTTATGAAGTTGAAGTAAGAGTTATGTTATAGCTTAAGAATAGACTGACATATTTGGAGTATAATTTCCATTATATTGCACCAAATTGAATGATCTTGGTGTCATTAGAGACCTAAGACACAGTGGAACAATTGTTTAGAAGAAAGTTGACTTAAATCCTTCATTTTCTGGGTCTTATTGATCATATATAGTTGATTAGAATGGAATGTTTTTAGAAACAGTTGAAATGGAAAATGAATGATTGACTTTCGATACAATTGGAGTACAACTAATATGTACATCATTGTAATAGAGAAATATACTCAAGAATTTGTCAGTGAACATGTATGAGATATAAAATATTGATTAATGTATTTATTCTGTTATATAAGTGCTCTAGTAATATGCAATTATTTTTATGGCATATAAACAAGCAACTAGAGCGACCACTTCTAGATATTGCCAGAACATCAAGGCAATAGGCAAAAGGGAGCAACTGTGAGTAACCTAAGATGGTCTCACTTTATTTGTTTTGTTTTGTATATTACCAAACTGTATTGATATATATTACTGAACTGCATTGACTGATTGTGTACTAAATTTTGGACAACATATATCCGAGGCGTTTGATGCATGCAAACAATATTGGAAGTGCTACTTGTATATGAATGAGACTGCCTAATTGAATATTTTGATTCTTGTTTGAAAAGTTGAACATCAGACCTAGTCCGATTACTACTGATACTAAGACTATTATACTGTGATAATACATGCAAGTGAAAGTGATTGAATTGATGACTGAATTGTGACATGCATATCATTTCAATGCATGTAATATAAAGGCGTTGTGATCGGAGTAACCAGTATGAAAGCGTTTACACGTAGAGCTTTGCTTCGTGATTACTATTTCTGCACGTAGAGCTATGCTCCATGATTACTGTGTCTGACTAAGCCCTACGGGCTAATATCTATATCTGAAAGGCACTCGGTTATAACAATGTAAAAATGAATGAGTCTCATACATATAGCATTCATATATAATCAGAATTCATTAAATGATTTGCAAAACTATAATGAAATAATTGACTATATGAAATGTTTGATTATATAATAATTGAGTTTTGTTATATGAGTGAACCATCGAAGATGGTTACTCAACTGAGTTCACAAAACTCATCAAAAACTGTAATGCGGCTTTCAGGGTAAAGTAAATGACTCTAGAAAGGCTCCAAATAAGAGTTCCCAGTCGATATCAGTTTGCACCTACATATGTATTTCATTCTGTTATATCAAAAGTGTAGTCATAAGTGTTATTCAATGTGTATGAAATGATCTTCAAACATAATGTTACTGTGACTACAAGTGTTTTGTTTCTGTAATGGGCCTAAGTGTCTACTAAAACTCTGATGAGTTAAATAATGATTGTAATTCTTGTGACTAAAAATGTTTATTAATAAAAATTGAGCCAAAATTGATTATCAATTTTTCACATTTTACGAGTTGTTTTAAAATGAAAGTAATGAGTTTAATTTACCAACTATTTTAGCAAGCCGCTCTTGTGGGATTTACTCAAATATCACTCAGGATATCGAGTACATGTTTTGGAAGAGTGGGGGTATTACATTTTGGCATCAGAGCCTAGATTTAGTATCTTACATGGGCATTTATCAAAAAATGTGTCAAGTTATATGCATTTTAGACATGTCATAGCAGACAGTAGCAACTGATCCCCAGTATGAGTTGCATTTACATGAGTCAGATGTATGAGTATTTGTTAAAAGCTTTAGCTGATAGAAATGGTGAGGAGAATGATGATCTATCAGAATGTGATCAGAAATGAGAAATAGTATATGGTTAGATATGACAGATAAAGATTCAACAAATTTGAATTGGTCGATGTATTATGGTATACGACATCAATATTATACTGTGGTGATGTATCCTTGAATGTGAACTAGATATGAATGTACTATCAGGGATTGATTAAGGGAAGTAGTGATATAGATATGAGTGATGAGATTTAAAGTGTACAAGCCAAGTCAAAAGAAAATAAAATTTTCTATGACCTTGAGAGGTTAAACTTGGACTTAGATAAATTAAGATCATTAATGATGTTACTATGGATGATAAATTCGAGTAAAATGAATCACGATCATAAACCTTTTCACCCTGATCATGGGAAGCACAAAAATGGAAATGTTGTTAAGCCTTAATTAGAATCCAGGTATTATTAGCGAATGTTAGTAATTGGAGAATTGTCATAACTACATCTTCAAATAAGATGAAATGATCTTGATGGTACAAAAATTGAGCTTTTTAAGGTATTAAGAATGACTGATAAACAAGGATGAAAACAGTTGACTGATAAAGATTACATGGATAGTATAGATGTGATAGTAAGAAATCTTCTTTTGAAGAAGAATTTCACTAAATTCAGTTAAGTAGACCAAATGGTTTATTTAAAGATTGATCAATGAAGAAATGAATCATAAATGAATAAGGAATGAATTAAGAGCAAATATTAGAGTTCCATTACTAATGGAGACTCAAGTACAATAGGTTGAATATGCTACAGAGATTACATGTAGCTTGTCGATGTAAGGTATCCAACTAGTTGATTGGATTATGGAAGTTCAGGCAACACTATTGTTACTGTGAGGAGAACTTAAGTTCTCACTAAGATAGAAATTTCATTTAGTAAATGTGTTATCAATTCAGAGAGTTAAGGCTAGAAATAAATTGAAATATGTGGAGAAACTAATATGAATAAACAGATATTAGAATAAACCAGTATGAAAATAGTGGAAATTGAATGAATTGAGAAAATCATGTGAGGAAAGAAGAAACTAAAATTAGCATGAGATAGTATGACCTCATTGTGGAAATAGTTAAGATAGTATGATATCTGAATAAGTGATTGGACAATTGAATGATTTCATTGACTATAGTCAAGTGGAAGAAATTATTCGAGTGACGAAGTAACGTGGAAAACTAAAAAGCATATGAAACAGCAATACCCCCACCTATATCATCAATCAGGTAAGAATTTCAAGGACGGAATTTCTTAAACAAGGGAGAATTGTAACCTCCCATGTTCGGGGTTAGACTCTAGAATTGTGAACTGAGCATACTGTGAGAAATTATAAGTGCACTGCATGCTCATGCATTATTGTATATTTACACACATGTGAATATTTATTCTTGACTTTTAAAATAATTGTTTATGAATTCATTGACATTTTTTAGGTATAATTGATTGAATAAAGTGATTTAAAATGTGAATTATGACTTATTGGTAACAAAATTTATTCACAGAATGTTAGTATTATTTTGAAATTTTTAGTGTATTTTAGGAATTTCCGAATTGGAGTATTCTTGTTCAAGGAAAAATATTGACATATAAAACAGTAAATTAGGACACGTGGACTAATGATTCAATGAAAAATGTGTTACATGCAAGAGAAGATTTGGTTATGTGTTTTAGACAGAAAGTCTTCTGCAGCTCTCTCTCATTGTTATTTATCGAGATTAGCTTTTATCAAAACATTAAGCACCCAGTTGTTATTCTTATGGTGTTTTACTCTCTCCGTTGGCAATGAATCACGTAACTAACTCTAATGATGTTTTTTCGGTGTTAATACATATGTACTTGCAGCCAAAGTTTAAGCAGTATAGTTTTGGTGAATAAATGCACAGAATCACTTAGATGAGGAACTAAATTTGTTAAGTGTATCTGGAATGAAATCTAAGTTTATTGAGTGTTGTGAAGTTGTGAGCTACTAAAAAAATAAAAACACAGTTGAGAGAGAAAGGATGAACACAATAGTGAGAGAAAGCTTGTGTGAGGTTTCAGTTAGCATGCATATGACTTGTTTTGAATTGTATTGGACATAGCAAAGATGATTCATGCATAGATGTATTAGTTGGAAAGTTTAAGAAATGGAAAATTTGGTAATAAATGGAAGAAAAAGAGGAAGTTGCTCAGTGTAGGAAGCAAGTAGCGAGTCGTGATTGTGTTGAAGAAGATTGCAAGTCGTGATCATGTAAACCTATTAGTGAAACTCGCAATCGTGTAGACGCACAATCGCGACTTCCAACTTGTTCCAAACAATTTGTTTTTGAACATCCTTTGATATTTTTGTTATATCTCCTTCACTCGATGTACAAATGACATGATACTTAAACCAATAGACTCATAACACATTGTTCTACCTCTCCATAAAAATTGGTAGCTTTCTGAATTGATTTGAAAAAGATTGATTGAATGAAAGTGAGGGAATCTCTTGGAATAGTATGAACTGGAATATTCTGATTATATCTTGATTTGTAGAGTTCCAAATAAGGTGATTATTGATTCAAATGAAACTAGGGATATAAAGCTACAATTTTCCTGTAGAATTCAAATTGTAATTCTGGTTTTAAAATTTTCAAAATCTATTCCAAAGTTGAGTTATGAATTCTGTTATAGTTTAAGAATAGACTGACTTATTTGGAGTATAACTTTCAGTAAATTGAATCAAATTAAATGATCTTGGTGTCCTTAGAGACCTAATACATAGAGGAACAATTGGTTAGAAGGAAGTATTACTTAAATCCTTCATTTTCGGGATCTTATTGATCATATACAGTTGATCAGAATGGAATGTTTTCAGAAACAGTTGAGATGGAGAATGAGTGATTGAATTTTGATACAATTGGAGTACATTGATATGTACATCATTGCAATATAGAAATATACCAAAGAATTTGTCATTGAACATGCATGAGATATGAAACATTGATAAATGTGTTTATTCTATTACATAAGCGCTTTAGTAATATGAAATTGTTTTTATTGTAAATGGACGAGCGACTAGAGCAACTGCTTCAAGATATTGATGGAACATCAAGGCAATAGACTTAAGGGAGCAACTGTGAGTAACCTAAGATGGTCTCACTTTATTTGTTCTATTCTGTATATTACTGAACTGCATTGATATATTACTAAACTGCATTGACTGATTGTATACTAAATTTCGGACAATATGTGTCTGAGGCGTTTGATGCATGTAAACAATATTGGAAGTGCTACTTGTATGTGAATGAGACTACCTAATTGAATATTATGATTCTCAACTAAAAAGTTGAATGCCAGGCCTATTCCGATGATTACTGATACTGAGACTATTGTACTATGATAATATATGCAAGTGAAAGTGATTGAATTGATGACTGAATTATGACATGCATATCATTTCAATGCATATAATATAAAAGCGTTATGACCAGAGTAGCCAGTATGAAAACATTTACACATAGAGCTTTACTCCATGATTACTATTTCTGCATATAGAGCTATACTCCATGATTACTGTTTCTAACTGAGCCCCATGGGCTAATTTCTATATCTAAAAGGCACTTGGTTATAACACTATAAAAATGAATGTGAGTCTCATACATATAGTATTCATATATAATCGGAATTCATTGAATGATTTACAAAGCTGTAACAAAATGATTGACTATATGAACTGTGTGATTATATAATGATTGATTTTTGTTATATGAGTGAACCATCGAGGATAAGTCAAGGCTATAGGCTTAAAGGAGCAACTGTAAGTAACCTAACATGGTCTCACTTTATTTGTTATGTTCTGTATATTACTGAACTATATTGATATATTTCTGAACTGCATTGACTGATTGTGTATTGAATTTCGAACAATATATGTCTGAGGCATTTGATGCATGCAAACAATATTGGAAGTGCTACTTGTATATGAATGAGACTGCCTAATTGAATATTCTAATTCTCAACTGAAAAGTTGAATGCCAAACCTAATCCAATGACTATTGATACTGAGATTGTTATACTGTGATAATACATGCAAGTGAAAGTGATTGAATTGATGACTGAGTTGTGACATGCATATTATTTCAATGCATGTAATATAAAGGCGTTGTCACCGGAGTAGCCAGTATGAAAGCGCTTACACGTAGAGCTTTGCTTCATGATTAATGTTTCTGCACATAGAGCTATGCTCTGTGATTACTGTTTCTGACTGAGCCTTATGGGCTAATATCTATATCTGAAAGGCACTCATTCATAATACTGTAAAAAAAATATGAGTCTTATACATATAGCATTCATATATAATCGAAATTCATTGAACGATTTGCAAAGTTGTAATGAAATAATTGACTATATAAACTGTGTGATTATATAATTGTTGGACCCCGAACCTTGAAGCGAAATTTAGAAATAATAAATGAAATTAAATGAGTGTTTTGTATATGATTTGTGT
>JANZLF010000221.1:22723015-22735008 GCA_026546835.1 Erythroxylum foetidum
ACAAATAAAAATAAAAATGATCAGAATAATGAAAAAAGATAATAATAACAAAATAAAAAGAAAAATAAAAAAGGAAAAAATGAAAATAAAACAAAAATAAAATAAAAGATAATAATAATAATAATAGTAATAGTAATAGTAATAGTAGTAGTAAAAGTATATATAAATTTACTAAATTAGATTAAAATAATAATGATAATTAAAAAAAGTACCGATAAAAATACCCAGAACTCAAGGTATAGGAAAAATAAATGCCAACAGTACTACATTATTTATTTAAGTCTTCAATTTTATTTATTTCAGTCTTCCTACATTATTAAACAAAGTTATTCAAGTCTTTTTATTATTTAATCATATACAAAATCTTTGTTATTCATCTGTAGTAATAATGATATAGTAACAGTAGTTTATTTACTATTTACCATACTACAATAAGCTAATTGAGATTTCAAATTTTGTAGCAGTAATAAATAGTAAATAAATTATCATTAATATATATGAAAAAAGGGGTTTTGTATATAATAAATAATAAAGGATTTAAATTTTTTATAAGATAAGATAACTTAAATAATTTAAATTAAAATATTTATTTAAGTACGAGGTACTAATAGATAGTTTTAATCTGGGTCAACTTAGATTCATACATTTGTGAGGAATACAATAAAAGCTAACTCATATATATGTCACAGGATACAAAATTTCAGGAAAAAGTGACGGGTACAAAAATAAGGTTAAGACTAACTGCTTATTTTTCATAAGAGAGATAAAACTAAGACCATCATTCTTTAATCTTTAGTCGTATTTTACAAAGAGCTGTGTCTATATTGAGTAATCTGATCTTATGGTTATTCATTTGAAAATATTTTTATTATTTTAAAAGATAATTTATATTATAAAAAAATTAGAAGAGATCTTTTACTAATTTTTTCAAACTATTTTTAAAAAAATTGTTATTAAAATTAGTTTAAAGTATAATATATCAGTTTTATTAATAAATTCGTTAAAATAATTATGATGATGATGATGATAAGTGAATTACCGATGACACAAATAATGTATTTTAAGCCTTTCCATTATCTACAATCATATGATGCTTTAGATGATAGGCTATTTTGAAAGTAATAAGTTGCTGACATATATATAGTTGATGGCCCATAATCTACAATCCTGTATTATCAACTCCTTGAACAAAAAATCACCATCCATTAAAGAATTCTAAAAAACTCTTTTATTTCTTTTACACCAAATGGCATGTATTGTGTTTCCTATTGCTATTTTCTTATAAAATAAAGAATTGCATTAATAATTGGATGTCCCACATGTTAATACGTGAATAAACAAACAACTACAAAAGCAACGACAATGTTTAAACATACATCAATATCTTCACACAGATCAATGACAACGTTTAAACATAAAATAGAAAACGGGACATTTGACAGAAATGAGGTAAGCACAGATCACGTCTAACCCTATTCACATAACCTAAACAAATTAGAGATTAGGTGACTGGTGATTGCTAAGTTCCCAAAGAGGTGCTTCAGCCAATGGATGATCTTCAAAGTATCTTGTTGAACATCCTCTCGACTCATGGATTTGAAGCTCCTCTCATGTTGCATGAACTAGTGTTTGTGTTCATAGCCAGACGTGCACTACACTTTTTTTTTAAGCTAAAGACTAGACGTGCACTACATATCAAAAGGGGAAGAGCTTCAGATGATTAATGGTATCACACCTCTTTTCGAGGTACTTACTTGTAAAGTTTGCAAATTTACTCTTTCAAGAAATAGTTAGCCCCATCTGTACATTAATCGATTCTCCACGGTAAGGCTAAATTAGGACAAACTCTTTTTGACCTAATAGTATAAAGGAGTTTCTCTGATTCCATCAATTAGAGAGTAAAGAATGTCTTTTCTAGAATGAACAATGTTCAGAGTGCACATTTTGGTTAACTTTTTTTTCCCCTTTTTTGTGCTAAAACATCATATTTACGACTCTTATAAACTAGAACATGAGTTTTTCATATTGCTCAGCCATTGTATTATCTTCCATACTTGTTTAAAGAAAACTTATATTTGGAAAACATGAAAGTCATTGATTCAAGGTCTTTATTGTAGATAACACAAGTAGATGGGATGTCTAGGAACTTTTTTAATCATTGAAAATTGTTGTAAATGAAAATAGAATTATGATTGTTTTGTGATTGTTAGGATTGAAAATTGTTGGTTATTGTTGGAATGGAAATGAAATTATAAATATTTTGTGATTGTTGAAATTGGAAATTGTTGTAAATGGAAGGAAATGGAAATAAAATTATGATTGTTTTGAGATTGTTAAAATTGGAAATTCATGTAAATGAAAATGAAGTTATGATTATTTTGTGATTGTTAGGATTGGAAATTGTTGGTTATTGTTGGAATGGAAATAGAATTATGAATGTTTTGTGATTGTTGGAATTGAAAATTGTTGTAAATAGAAGGAAATGGAAATAAAATTATGATTGTTTTGTGATTATTATAATTGGAAATTGTTATAATTGGAAATGAAATTACGATTGTTTTGTGATTGTTGGGATAGAAATGGAATTATGAATGTTTTGTGATTATTGGAACTAGAAATTGTTTGGAATGGAAAAACAATATTGAATGTTTTATGATTGTTGGAATTGAAAATTGTTGGAAGTTGTTATGAATAGAAAAACAATAATGAATGTTTTGTGATTATTAGAATTGGAAATTATTGAAAATGGAAAGAAATGAAAATGACATTATGATTGTTTTGTAATTGTTGAAAATGTAAATTGTTGGAGTATGTTTTGTGTTACTTATTATATATGTTGAATGTTTTGAATTGTTAGCTTTTGATTTATACAGAATGAGTTATATTATATAAGATGGATATGCATATTGTCATTATATACTAAAATTATGTGTTATTTATTTTTGTGTATAGATAAATGGAAGGAAGTTCAAATACTCCGGATCAACCTACTTCAAGAAGATACAGTGTTCTAGCTTGGGCTCATGTTGGTACGGTTCCTGGTCAAAAGAATCATAGCATTTGCTTGTTTTGTAACAAGCATTTGAAAGGTGGAAGAATCACCTAATTAAAAAGGCATTTAGCTGGGGTTAAATGTGATGTAGAAGCGTATAAAAAAGTAAGTCATAATGTGAAGTGGCTGATGAAAACATTGCTTGATGAACATCAATTTGAGAAAGATAGAAGGGAAAGATTAAATTTTGAAATTAGTAGTGGAAGTTCATTTTCTAATTTTTGTGGTGATTATGGAAATGTTGAAGGTGGAAGTGGTAGTGATATTGGTACTGGTACTGGTATTGGTAGTGTTCCATCTCAGGATCATGAAGAATCTGATGTGAGGAGGAGAAGATGGCAGGTGACAAGTTTCTTTGCACCACGAACAACTCCTGGAGCCCAACCTTCAATTCGTAGTGTAATGCAATCAAAAGATGTAACTCACAATGTCGATATAGTAGTGGCTAGATGGTGGTATGATACAGGTTCATCATTCAATACTTCTCAGTCTTATTATTTAACCTATTATAGATGCAATGGCCTCTTATAGAGGATACAAAGGGCTATCAATTGATGACTTAAGAGGTAAACTTTTAAGTTGTGTTGTTTCTGAAATTAGAAAATATTTGGCTAAAAGAAGATTGAGTTAGGATACTGATGGATGTTCAATTATGTGTGATGATTGGACAAATAGGAGACAAGAGCCTATTATAAATTTTTTTGTTTATTCTTCAAATGGCTCTATATTTTAAAAATCTATTGATGCATCCGATCTTATTAAAAAACGTTGAGGCTTTGTTTGGGATATTTGATGAAGTTGTGAATGAAGTAGGGTCGGATGACATTGTTCAGTTTATTACTGACAATGATTCTGCTTATAAAGCGATAGGGAAAAGATTGCAGAATACCTATAATTCATTTTTTTGGACTCCTTGTGTTGCACATTGTATTGACTTAATACTGGAGAATATAGGGGATCCTAGGTATTAGCCTGTTATTAATGAGACTATAAGAAGGCTGAAAGAGTGACAAAATTTATTTATGATCGTGCATGGGTTTTGAATTTGATGAGAATGGAATTTACTAATGGTAGGAATTTGTTTTACCCTACTGTGACAAGATTTGTAACAAATTTCTTATCACTTTAGTCTTTTGTTTCAATGAAGAAGGAGTTAAGACAAATGTTTACAAGTGATAAGTGAGTTGCATATCAGTATGCTAGGTTTAATGCTGGAGTGGAGGTTTGTAGTATTATATTGGAAGATAGAGAATTTTGGTCGCAATGTCAATTTGTTATCCGAGTTTGTGAGCCTTTGGTCAGGGTACTTCGTTTGGCTGATAGTAAAGAAAAGCTAACAATGGGTTATATTTTTGATGCTATGGAGAGAGCGACGGAAGCAATCAAGCCAATCTGAAAAATAAGCCTTTTTTATACATACCATATCTCTCAATTTTTAATGAGATAAGGGAAAGACAACTTTTTTCTCCATTGTTTGCAACTGGGGCATTTTTGAATCCTAGTGTGTATTTTAGAATGGATTTTACAAAGCAAGCTGAAGTTAACAGAGGAATGCTTTTCACAATTACAACAATTGTTCCTCATGATTCGATGCAAGATCCTTTAAGCTCACAAATGGAGCTTTATAAGTTATCTTATGAGAATTTCGGAATGTCGATTGCTATTCGACAAAGAGGAAAACTTTCTCCAGGCATTACTTATTTCCTATTTCTTATTTGTTGAAAATTAATTATCACTTTATTTTGTTTATAATACTACTTTTGTTATCTTATAACTTGCAGTTTCTTAGCGGGATCAATTCGAAAATAGTGTTCCATAATTGAAAAGGTTTGTGATTTAAATTTTAAGTCAATGTGTAAGTGCAAGTGGGTGTGAATGAAACTGGAGTACAATTGAATTTATCCACTAAAAAAAAGAATAGATTGGAGCATAAGAGATTGAATGACTTAGTTTTTATTTGTTACAATTTAAAACTTTGGAAAATGTATGTTATTTTCATTATTATCATTATTAATTTCGATATATTTTCTTATAATTTGTTGATAATTAAATTTAATTGTTTACTGGAAGTCTTAATAATACAAGTAATTCAACTGATTCAATTGCCATTGATAATATTGATATTTTGGAGGATTGTGGTTGAAGAACCCAATTTGGTTGATGTGAATAATTTGGATTTAGAAGATAATCTTGGATGGGAAAGCATTAGCATGACATTTGATGTATTAAATTTGAATGATAATGATGATGAAACTCCTCTCAATGATGAGGATTTTGTACCAAATGATCACTAGGGTCAGTGCAGTTCTAGCAGGTATCCTCCTGCTGACAATTGAATTCCAGGTTTTTGTTTTTCCTCTTCTTTTAATTTTACTTGTATTTGATATTTATGTTAAATTCTATATCTGTAATATAACTGTAATGTTTTTGTTTCAGGTTTTACTTCTATTTGATTGTTTCTTTGTCATCAACTCTTTTTGTAAATTGTTTAAGGATATTTATTGTTCTTTTTATAAGATGTTTTGAATCTTTTGATGTAATATTATTTATTAAAATGATGAAATTGTTTTATTGTAATATTTTAAATACTTTATATTATTCTTAATTTTATAGTTGTATGATGATAATTGTCTTTATTTATATTAATTGTGGTTATTATTTATATGTGAAATATTTAAAAATTATTGTTACTTCATATTAATTGTCATTATTATTTATTATTAAGATTTTTGAAAATATGGTTAATGTAAACAATAAACTAGTAAAGTATACAATACAACTGTACAATTATTTTGCAAAATTTAAAAATTTTAGGGACTATTTCATAAATTTAAAAAATTACTCTAAACGGTACCTATTACTGATCGGTATCGGTACAGTACCGTTCCAGAACTTAATCTGGTACCGAGCCTGATACAGTATTCATAACTTTATTTTTATGACATAACTTATTTTTAAAATAGAGAATAAAATTTTTGAATGTCATTTTATTACATTAGTTAAAATGGGGTAAGAAACTGGTCAAATCATTTTATTGTCACCGTCAAATGTTGCTTGGTATTTTATCAAGATGTTTGATAAGGCTATGTAAAATTTTTCTACAACTCGCCGTTCTCGCTTTTTGATGGTTTCAATCCTCTTTTTTTTGCCAAAAACAAAATAGAGTGGTAAGAGAAAACGAGATGATTTCATAGGAACTAAAAAGGCGATTTCAATGGGACAAAGGTGTTTCTTTAATTATAAGTTAATGATAACATAATTTTACGACAATAAAGAATCTACAATTATAACGTGTAGCCCTAATTAATTATGAATATATTAAGCATTTGCTTGAATCAATTTCTTGATTTTTGAGAAGAATTATGATGGAAAATTGGTGGTATCAGAATGATGTAATTGGTGTACATTGATGTTGGACATTAGCGGACGGATCCAAAGTCCAACACAAATAAATACTATTCGACGCCAACCTCAAATAGGTATTATTAACGCACAAATTTTATTATTAAATAACATTTTATTGTCTCCACGTACAATAAAACCTCTATAAATGAATATTTTTGAATCCTAAAAAATTATGATCTTATCCGAAGTTATTAATTTATTGATAAATAAATATTTTATTAATTTATCGATAAATCAATATTTATTAATTTATAGAATAAATTTTATTTTGTACATTATATTTGTCAAATTAAACAATTATTTTTTTTCAGTATCTAAGAAAAGAAAATGAATAAACAATTAACTAATAATGGTGCATTGTATCTAAGTTTATTAATCTTGTCAAAAATAAGTTTATTAATCTTAGATATTATTATTATTATTATTGGCATCGTTTTTATTCTAGTATCTTATAAGACTATGAGATGAGAGCAATAAATCATGAAAAAATTAATGTCATGAATGCTATCTATTTTATTAATGCTGCTTGGAATATTGACGTGAATGTCACAACTATTACAAATTATTTTCGATATTGCAAAATTCGATCCGAGGAAGGTATGCTTTCAAAAGAAGAAATTGATGATGTTGAAGACATTTAAAGACTAGAGGAAGTTATTTCTAATTTACATTATAGAAATGCCATGAATGTAGAGCAGATTTTGAATTATTCTAGTAAAAATGAAACTTTAATGGAATAACCTACGGACAAAGAAATTATTCAAAACATGAATTAATAATATAACTTTTTATATTATTATAAAAATATAAAATATATCAAAACATCAAATTATAAAAATCAATTTATGTTGGAATTTAATAAAAAAAATAAAATCACCTTCATCAAAAAAAAAAAAGTAAAAAGATCACCATTTTTTTACGAATTGAAAACCAAGTTTATATAAATTGGCTGGTGGGTTTGTTGGGTTTGTGAAGTTGCTGTACGTGCGTGGGCGAAGAGACAGATTGGCTGCTGCTGTTGGTTGGATGGGTTTGTGAGAGAGTTTTCAATTCATTTTGTGGATGGGTAACGAAAGAGCAGCGGCGTGAATTCAACCCCTCAATAATGATGCATTTGAATCCTATGTGGAATTCAACCCATGATTGAATTCAATTCAAACCATTCCAATCAGGGTGTTAATTCTCTTTTCTTAAAATGTTTTCCAGGACATAACAGTGAGCATCAACAACGAAGGGATTAGTCACTAAGACAGCCGGTCGATACCCCGGGACACCCAAAAAAAAAAAAAAAAAAAACAGTGAGCATTTTTACTTCAAGTCTTATAACTTCCCGAACACTTGTCTTCTTTTTCACCTGTATCTGGAGTCACAATCGGAAAACCTGTGTCCTAAAACCATAATTAGGCTCTGACTAATCCGGTTTGCGTCGGATCCAGGAGGCCATAACATTTGTCGCTTGTACTTCCTTAGCATACCTTTTTTCGGCGTTAAGACGTTAGCGAACTCCCTTCCATCAATGACCACTCCTTTCCCAGATCCAGTTTCTCCCTCCAAAATACGCATAGGTTGGATTGGCGTTGGGGTTATGGGGGCCGCAATGGCCTCTCGCCTTCTTGCCGCTGGTTACTCACTCACCATTTACGCTCGAAACCCTTCTAAAGCCCTTTCTCTCCTATCAAAAGGAGCCCAACTGGCTACTTCTCCATTAGAGGTCGCCAAGTGCAGTGAAGTCGTCTTCACCATGGTAGGACATCCATCAGACGTTCAATCAGTTGTCCTCGACGGAACTCAAGGTGTTCTCGCCGGCCTTAATCCCGGCGGAGTCATTGTGGACACCACCAGCAGCCACCCTACTCTGGCTCGTCAGATTTTCACATCTTGTCGTCTCAAAGGTTGTTGGTCTGTTGATTCTCCTGTTTCTGGTGGCGATATTGGCGCTAGAGATGGGAAATTGGCTATATTTGCAGGAGGTGATGAGGGTGTTGTCAAGTGGTTGTATCCATTGTTTGATTTGTTGGGTAAAGTCAATTACATGGGTCCAGCAGGTTGTGGACAAAGTTGCAAGATTGCAAACCAAATAGTGGTGGGGGCTAATTTGTTGGGGTTGAGTGAAGGGTTATTGTTTGCTGAGAAAGCAGGGGTCGATACGAAGAAATTTATGGATGCGGTTAAAGTTGGGGCAGCGGGGTCGATGGCGATGGAATTGTTTGGGAATAGAATGATAGGAAGGGATTTTAGGCCAGGTGCGTTTGCTGAATATATGGTAAAAGATATGGGAATGGGTGTTGATGTTGTAGAGGAGAACGAGGATCATCGAGTTCCTGTGTTGCCAGGGGCTGCTTTATGTAAGCAGCTTTTCACATGTATGGTGGCAAATGGGGACGGGCACCTTGGAACTCAAGGTCTAATAACTGTTATTGAGAGGTTCAATGGCAAGTAACATCTCTCGTCTTCTCTTTGCCTGTTTTGCCTTTGTGGATTAAGATTTTTATATGCATTGATTCCATTTAATTTTAAAAAATGAGATATATTTATATAAATTTCCTTTTGCTTGATCTTAATGTATGTTTTAGTTATATTAGTGATTGTATCTAATTATAATTTACTTGGGAATGCTTTGAGAGAGCTTGTCTATGGTTAACCTATGGGTTTGGTAATAGGGGTTGAGCAAGAGAGACTTGCATTATATTTTTTGGTGTTAAGGTCAAATCTTTAACAGAATTTTATAAGAGGTAACCAACTTGAGAGTAGATATTTGTAACTCAGAGAGAGTGTAATACCAGTTCCTGGGAGATCTTGCCAATCTTGTTTAATATACCTAGTCTAGCTTAGTTAAATTATGAAATTAAAAGTAATACTAAAGGAATTATGTACTTGTTTAAACATTAGTATTAGATAAAATTCTCTCTGGATATTTTTTGTTGGTATTTATTTTCTTAGTTACCAGTTTAGGCTTTGTTTTATTTATTTATCTTTAATCAAAATTTATCAGCATCATTCTTTTATTACTTTAGCTTAGACTAATTAGTATTTTAGGTTTTCTAATCCACCCAACTTCCTTTAAGAATAACTCTTACCACTGTATTACTTGCTAATGAAAGATGAACTCACTGGTACTTGGGGTCATATGTTAACAGTATCAAAATTTATAACCAGATAAAAAATAAACCTATCAAGTTTCTACTACCGTTATTGAGGAAGCATCCAATTTTTAAAAGATCTGTTAAATAGTTTTTAGTCTTGTATATTTATTATTTATTTTTCTTTTTGCTTATTTCACTTTGAATTTAGGAGTGCTTGGTATATGATAAGAAATGACATTTTTGTTTTCTTAGAAAAAGCTTGAAAAAAACACTTTGTTAGAATCAAAGAGAATGGATTAAACAAGAAACTAAAGACACATTAGACATAATAACCTAAAACCAGTAAGTTATAAAACAAAACAATGATGGAGTAGGCCAATGACAAAAACTAATTGCTTCAAGGTTAAGCCTAATGTAATCTAGATAATGCAATTGAATGTAATAGATTATCAAACAAGGATCCCAACGCAAACATTGCCAATTTTTTTTTTTTTTTTTTGTGATTTGTGACACATTCAAGATCAATAGAGTAAGTAAAAATTTCATTAGAATGAGGTTATTCCCATTGACATTAAGGGATTAGGTGAAGCAATAACTAAAACACGCTGTTGGTCGCATCAATTACTATATGGGAGCGTATTATAGAGAAATTTCTTGCTAAATACTTCCCAACATTCATGGCAATAAATGAATGATACCTCTTTCTTCTAGCAATTTGATAATGATAGACGATACAAAACTTAGGAGAGACACAAAGATCTACTAAGGAAGTGCCTATATTATGGCCTTCCTGTGTGGATGTAAATCCAAATCTTTTATGATAGTCTAGTGAATTACATCAGGCAGATGATAAATGCTATAACGTGTGAAAATTTGAATAATAATACTTTAGATTCTGCCCTAAAATTAATGGAAGAGATGAAAATGAACAACTACAAGTTGTAGTTACGAAAGGCAAGAATAAATATATCAGTAAAATTCATAATATGGACGCCATGACTACCATGCCAAATCAAATGGAGGTGACAATGAGAAAATTAGACATCAACTCACCATTAAGAACAACATAAGTTTTAAATTGCAAATTAGGTGGGAGAGGACACCAAGGTTTGACATGACAAGTTAGAAATCCCACGTTTGAATTAGTAGAGAAATTTGATTTTGTGACAAGTTTCTAAAGGTAAAGCAATCCTTACAACAAGAAGTGTAATTCGATGTAAAGAATTCATCTAAATTTCTCTTCGAAAAATCAATAAGATAAAGAAAACCTCATCAAGGTTTTAACAATGTGTGCAAAAAGAGTAGTAGTTGAATCTATAAGAGATGATGAGATAATTCATATAAATGACTGCTTTTCAATTTCAAAATTATAAAGCTTCCATAAGGAATCTTGAAAAGTTTAAATTGGTCAATTTATAAAGACAATAACTAAGAAATCATAAGAATCATTTCCTAGAAATATGGTGTAACCTTAGGGAATAGGTGAAGGAAGTTGCCCTAAAAGATGAGGAGTTGACTGATAGTAACAAGGAAGAAGACAATATAGATACCAAAGAGTGAACATCAATTTAGAATTTCTTACCTTGTTAAATTAATATAGAAATCCATAAACTCTTAGTAGGAGTATAAGGAAGATATATAAGAGGAGAACCCATATGAGGAACTTCAAAGATAAAATCAGGTAAAGATAACATTAGGTTCCTTCAAGACACCTTACTACTAAAGTTGGGTGACTCAAGGGGGTCTAATATTTCTTGCATTGTTGGTGAATTTTATAGTAATAAAGTGAAAGAGAATTTAAGAGCAAGTATCTATCTAATGTCTTACGTCATACTAAAAGGATTGTGACTAAGTGAACCAAAACCTGCTAGGAGAGTAATATATGTTGATGATATCTACATAAAACGTCCTAGGGGTATTAAGGAGAATATCATATTAAAAATTAATAGGTTCATTTTCTCAACAAATTTTTGTATTCTTGATATATGAAAGGATGAGGAAAAACCCAAATCCTATGTAGATTTGTCCTTACTGTAATAAGTATAATAATAAATTGAAAAAAGGAGAACTCATATTTAGGGTTGGAGATGAAGAACTCTTGTTTTCAAATGATGAAACTTTGTTTATGCTAAGTAAGGTTTTTATGAATGCCATTACATTTTGTTTACCGAATGGTCCGGATCATGCCAGTAAAGAGTTCGAAGCAGAAGATCCAAGTCTAAGAAGAATATTTTGGGCCTAAAAGGCTTGTAATTATTTTTATGTTTCTGACAATCAAAAGTAGCTTAATTAGTTCATATGATGAATGGAGAAATGAAAGCAAATAAAATGTGATATTATGTGGATGCATGTCATTTAGAAAATTGCCAATCCTAAGCTTTGCCATGCATTCATTATGTATGAGATATATAATGAAACAATATAGGATGGATAATAAATTGCATCTAGACAAG
>JANZLF010000221.1:22739661-22754647 GCA_026546835.1 Erythroxylum foetidum
ATCTATGTCTCTAGTTTAATTAGAAATAAGAATCAGATCGATTGGAGCTCTATAGCTCAAGATATCTCCAAATTACTTAAGCATGTTCAGACTTTTTCAACCGGTCTGCTCACTTTGATCCGATCGACCTTTCTCAATTTGATCTCAAAAATCATAAATTTGATATGGAAAAATAGAGAAATGTCTTAGGAATTCAAAGCTTCAAAAATTAGATCGATCGGAGGTCGGACGAAAACGTCATGGCCAAAGGAGTGGAGAGAGGTCGGTCGGTCGAAAATCGACCGTGCAGGACACGCGGCAGACCCACACGGGCGCGCGAGCGCATTCTTGCCCAATCGGGCATGCGCTGGCGCTCGCTCGCTCGCTCGCCCGAGCGGTCGGCCACGCGATCTGAACTCCTAACTTCTACCCCTCATAAATTTTAACTCCGAACTCCAAATTTAACAAACTTGGTACCGATGGAAAGATAAAAAACAGCTCTTCCATTTTCATGAGGACTCAAAGATTAGATCGACCTCTAAAGGGGTCAAAAATTCACTCCAAGATGACCGATCGACAAGCTCCTCACAAACAGTACCAAAACTTGTACACATCATAACTTTTCATCCCTTTAGCCAAAAATTCCAAATTTTATATCAATCAAAATAGAAAAACAAATGCTACAACTTTCATGAACAACTTGGAAGCCAATTCCAGCTCTAACCAAATCAAATTCTCAAGCAAATCTTCTACCTACCTAAATTATTCTCAACAATAACCTAATCTTTCAAACTTCATAACTCCACCTCCCTTTGGCAAAAAATTCCATACCATATAGCAATAAAAAGTTCAGACAATATACTACAATTCTCAAGAAGAACTTCAAAGCAAATTCCAATTCTAATTAGGTCGAAACCAATTAGAAATCAATGTTTAACCTAAACCATAACAAAACTTTCCAAATTTATATCTTACAATCCTCGCATCCAAAATTCACATAAAATACCTCATTAGAAAGTTATAACAATCCTCTACAACTTTCCAGAATGTCATTTGAGTCAATTTCACCCTTAACAATCCCAAATAAATATCAAAACACAAAGATCACAAAATCTATGACTTTAGAGCATTTGCACACCAAAACACATTTTGGACTGAATTACCACCTGAGCATTATCAGATCATAACTTACAACCTACACATCGAAAAATATCATACTCAGTGGCGTTGGAAATATAACACATAAATCTTCAACTTTCAGTAATACCAATTTCATAAAATCTATCTCCTTTATCCTAAAATTTTTTTCAAAGTTTCAGGTCTTCAATAATGGAACCAAGATCCGGATACTATTCATCCAACGCACATATCTCAACTTCCGAGAAAAATTCAAAGCTTTTCAAGCCAAAATTGAGCAAAACTTCCTTCATAGGAATTCTACCCATACTTCTCAAGTTTAATCTAAAGTAAACCTCAACTCAATAGCATGATCACATCAAAAGTTATAAACAAATACCTGAAACATACACAAGTTCCATTTTCCAGATTTCATACTAAATCCTATTCCTTTCATGTAAACATCAATACCACATCAATAAACGTCCCATTTAGCCGAGAATTCAGCCACAAATTCATCAAGACAATTATTTGAGTAATAAGGCACAATTTGGTAGCACACAACATACACAACTTTCCTACTTCATTTCCACTCATCTAACATCATAAACTTCATTGAAAACACTAAAGTCACATTCTTTCATTACCATGTCATTTTCCCTCACACAAGCATACACTTATACCCATACAATTAATACACAAGCTTCATGAAATTAATGCACCAATAAGCACAATAAATGCTTCTACCTACTAAGGAAAGAACACAAAATAAATTCTTACCTAAACAAGCTTTAAGCTCTTTAATTATCCAAACCACTCAAATTCCTCTACCTCTCACCAACACCTACGGCTATCACTCCAATACACACACAATTCACCATCTTCATAAGGCTTAAGTTTGGTCTTGGTTGAGAATAAAGAAAGGCAAGCAAGTAGCAAGGAAAGCTTCTTGTATGGGATGGAAAAATAATCAAAGGAGGAAGGAAGGAAACACCTACGGATGAAGGAGTTAAACTTCCAAGGTGATTTTATTATGCATTTAAGGAGAAGAGCCGAGAATGAATGAAGGGAATAAGACAAAACCCTTAAATAAAGGAGGACACTTGTCAATTCATGGAGATAAAGACAAAAACCTCAATTAAGAACATTTAATCAAAGAACCCTAATTCCAATTAATCTTTAATCCATCTAATGCTAATGAACCTATAAAAATTCCTAATTAATGTACCCAATATTCTAGTTCTATTACAGTACCGGAAATCCAATCAGTCTGCCTCTTGGCAATTTTTTCGGTCCAAAAATTTTCTCGAAAAATTCCAGAAAAATTGCTGAAATTCCCTAAAAATATAAAACATACATAAACCACTCCAAATCAAATTTTCAAACACAATTATCACATCAATCACAAAAAATTACATTGATACCCATATGCCAGGAAATGTCATGAATGGATGTACAATCATGTGTATGTGCAAAAATTATCATTCATATAATTATAGAGGCTATATGATGCATGCTCATGTCGAGATATATGTACACTCGCCTAGCCCGTCCCAAATGACCAAATTACCCTTCCCATCGGTAATGGGATTTTACAATCAACTAGTTGAAAGAACCAAAATGAGACCCTCTCATTCCTAATTTCGGCTAGATCATGAAAGAAAGGAGTGGGCAGTCCAAGCAACCAATGCACCACTTCATTCTTTTAATCAAAATGAAAGAAAGGCTAATAAATGAGACATTCTCATTTTTTTTAATATAGCTAGATGAAAAGACAAAAAACAAAAATAAGACACTCTCATTTTCGGTTAAATGATTAAAGAAGGGAGAGAGAGCAACAACAAATGCACTACTTCCTTCTTTAATCAAATGAATGCTAAAAGGTTTATATGTTTTTCTACATGCCAACATTAAATGAAAACCATTAAACCATTTAATAAGGACATCATTAAACCATTTAATGATGATGAAGCATGATAAAAAGCCACCTTATATTTAGCAATTCAATGCTAAAAGTGTAGTTGTCCATTTAGCTATATAAAATTGAAATCTAAATCATTGTAGATTTTGGTTTTGCCCTACTTTTGTTTTTACAAATATTGTTTCAATTTAATTAATCCAACCCAATACTAAATATTCATTTTGGGCTTCTAATTAACAATTAATTAGTGTAATCCCAACATTTAATCATAGGCTTAAAATCCAATTTAATTAACTCTTAATTAAATTGTTTCGGTATTATTATTCCAAATCTAATTCGGTCCTTTACTTTTTTATTTTCTTCCCGGTAATCTCTATTTTTTTCTTACTTTGCTTGATAACTTTTCCTAGAAGCCAAGTGGGGAATCTAATTTAAGTGAATGTTCCCTGACAACTCTTTATTTAAGTGAATGTTCCCTGATACATGTTTCAAATCCATTATGATCATATCAAGAATTATAATGAAACACACATGAGTTCACCACTCATCAAGATTGTGGTTCGTAATAAAAGAATGCTGAAGTGTATGTTTTAAGACTAAAGAAACGACCTACTTTATTCTTTAAAAACATACATGATTCCAGATTCATTTAATATGGCCATTATCGATAGTCAACAACTATCATGATATGAAACTCATCATTCATTTGAAGTAAACTCCTTTACTTACACGAAGATAAATCGCAACACTACAATCTAAACCATAATTAAGCAACCAAATTCATTATTCAACTATTAATTTAGATTCTAATAATATACAAATTTCCCATACATCTCCATGTATATGTATACTACTTACAAAAGAATCTTGGTACTTTACGTGTTAGACCCCATTTCCAAAGCCCAACAATCAGGAGTCGTACGAAGCTCTGATACCACAAGATGTTGAGCCCTGTGTTCGAAGCCCAACAATCCGGAGCCATACGAGGCCCCTGATACCACAAGATGTGGAGTGCCCACAACAGTCAAACATCAAACAAGCTTATTACTTCAAAATCCCAACAATTTTATTTCCAAAACAAAAGAGTTTGAAAAACTTTATTTACATACCAAACGCCACAACACTGGCTTAATACAAAATACAAAATACACATGATACAATTGAATGCTTATGCTTAATATGATTCTAAATACCAAAAATTTCTAAACTAACTTAATTACAAAAGTCTCTATTCTTGGTGTTTGCCAAATTTTGCAAAGATCAATGTTATTCTGTTTTTTCTTCACCTGCAGAGCGGCAATCAAAAAATATCAATTGGCTGTAAATATAATTAACGAAATCTGAGTTTGGCTTATAGTAAAAGAAACACAGCAAGACTTATGAACAACTATGTGAACTGTAACTTAATTCACTTGCACTTGTATGCAATTTTCTGTTTTTTCCTTTGATAATGAAATATTTTGTTAAAGGCCTCAAAGAAGACTTTTGTAATGTTGTAAATAGTTTTCACCATATTTAATGACAATTTCTTCAATTTCCAAAGAAATTTAATTAACATAGAATCATTACATAGTTTATCCTTGGGTTCATCTAATCTAGATACCAGAAAGAAATGAGTTCATAATCATATCCAATATAAAATAAAAAATTAAATTGAAAAATTGGAAATTAAGGATAACATGATGAAATCACTTAGATATTCAATAACTTCACTTTAGATTGATTAAAATCAACTTTGAATAGGTCTCTTGGATATTCTTTACTCTTTTTACCATCTTAGATCTTTTCCAAGCTTCCTCTCCTTTTACACATAATCCTAGTTTTTAAAATTTAAAATTCAAATTATGGGATATACATAGGTATCAACACGAGCATGTTGATGGTTGTGTACTTCAAACATATGTGTGATGTTTTTTAGAGCCAACTTTTGCATAAACATAGACATGTATTGTTAACTTGGCCTAGTCATCACTCAACATGGGCTTATTCCTCATTATTATGGGTATGTTTTAGAAAAACCATTTAACACAACCCAAATTTCTGAAAAAATTATGTATTTTTCATACCCTTTATAACTATGACAAAACAACTCCAAATTGCTCCAAAGTTTTTGAATCCATTACTTTAAATAAATGAATCAAACCTTAAAAATAAAATATGAACAAAAGTACCAAAAATAATACAAATAAACAAAAAATGCACTAAATATGAGCCTAAAAATATGAGCAATTTAACACTTATCAGAGTTGCTCAAGCCTAATTCGATTTAAGCTCGAGTTGTATGCCTTGGGCTTGATCATGCCTTTAGGCTAGGCATTGGCTCAATCAAGATTCAACCTAAGCTTGGGATCAATCGAGTTTCTACTAATGAAAGCTTAATTATGGACCTCATCTAAATTTCTTTGCCTACTTGAGCATGTGAAAGAAAGATAGTTAATGATCCATTAATATAGAAAAGAAAACTAGATATGATGATTAGTCTTCTTGTCGATATTTGGGTGTCTTTAATATAGCACAAAGGTCTTACAGAGTGTATTGCATCTATTTTTTCAATTTAACCTTTATGTCTCAATTAGACACCATAAAGCGTAAAAATATTTATATAACACCCTAAGCACTCATTTTTAAAAGTTAAGCTTTAGTTTAAACTTATCAATTATTTCAAAGTAATCCTTTATATTTGCACTATAGTCCCTTCCTTTGGTCTTGACTATTATGTCTCAACACTTTTTCTTAACAAATTTCTAAACACCTATAACAAATCTCTAGTAAGTCTCCTTTGCATTCTTTAATCTAAATGATACTATTTTATAGTAGCAAGTTCCATTATGGGTTAAAAAATAAAGGTTTTTTCTATAGCTTGCCAACAAGAATCTGGCTATATCTTAAGTATGCATCTATGAAGTTGAGCAACTTATAGCTTCACACTACATCTAGTAGCTTGACAATTTTGGGAAAAGTGTAATGATCTTTCAAATAGACCTTATTGAGGATGATGAAATCCATTTATATGTGTTATTTCTTGTTTAAGTCCTTGACCATCACTATATTAAAGAACCACTATGAATATGAAAACTGTCTTATGTGGTCGATCCCATACTAATCTTTTCACTTCCTCTTTCATAACAAGTTACTTTTTCTAAGGCAAACGTCACTTTTCCTACTTTACGAAACTGAATTAATTATTAAAATTTAACTTATATACCACTACTTTGGGGTAGATTCCCTATATCTCTTCAAGTCATTAAGAAAAAGATGTGTATGTATTCCCGTATCAATGACTTTATAAGTGCCCTTTCAATACTAGACATATCTTTACTATCTTTACCATTAAGATTGCTCTACATCTAGATTACTACCTCACTAGAAGGCTCCCCTATCTACTCTCTGTAATCAATCTATTGGGATGTTAAATAACATTATCTGGCCATTGTCAAACCTTATGCACCTTTGCTACACCACTTTCAATGGGAGCTTTATTGATAAAAATTAGGTGAAAACATATCTGTAAAGGAATAGAAGAAGAGTCTCTCATAGATAAAATTGTAAATCGATAAGATATAGAATACTTAGCTAGAGTTTGTAGCTTCATTAAGAGCATTATTTTTTGCAAAGTGTGTGTCTTCCTCTCCCAAAGCCTACTAAAAATGATGAACCTAGTTTAAATAGTGAGTTGGTGAATCCTAAAGTGGTTAAGTCATTATAAAATAAAATATCAATGAAGTTATCGTATTTTTTAAGGGTTTTTTTTAACCTTATGATTGGATTAGCAAAGCCCTCAAAATTAATTTTGATTATTTGAACTCATATAGTAGTTGTGGAACCAAGTTGAATCCCAAGGGAACTAAAAATTATTTTCTTAATTTCAATTAACAAAATAAGGTGAGGGTTTATGATTAATTAACTAATAAACCAAAATTAATAAGGAATCAAAATAAATCAACTAAGTATTAAAGTGAGAAATTTAATGATATTTAACTCCGATTTAAGGGAAATATCTCTTCCAATTGCAAATTTGATCATTTTCATAAAAAAATAATTTTCACAATTTAAGTAGTTAATCTAAAACATATTAAGATAGTCATAATAAGTCTCAAATTTTTCTAAATTATTTTTTTCAAACCCATCATTCAAACCAAAACTTACCATCAGTTGAATAGGTGTGATAACATTTCATATCAATTAAATGATAGCAATAACCTTAACGAAAAGTACTAAACCCTAAATTAAATGATTTAGATAGATACAACTATTTAATTTAGTTTTCTTATTTCTCATAAGTTAAATATGAAAATTCACAAATAATTTATTTTCTAATTGTACCAATCATTCATGACAATTAAGGATCACTGAATTCATAGATAGCTATAGAATAATCATCGTTAAATTAACTTTTTATATCAAACAATATTAATTATTCATGAAACATGAGAACATAAAGCAAGAAATACTTCAAATAAAACATAAATCAAAGTTTAGAATATAACACCACAAGGTTACAACTAGAGTTTTGAATCCTCTTAAATTAAAATATTTGAATTTAGTCACACACCAACACTGAAAATAAAAGAAAAGACAAAAGATTAAAAAAAAACTACAGAGAAATGAAATAGATTGATGTAGAGAAGTTGTTATATGTGCTTTTGTCTTCTTTTCTTACTCAAAACCTAGCTTACTTCTATCTTACAAAGATTAATATCTAAAACAAATTAAAATCCTATATAATAAGGCTGGATATAAGTTTCCTAATTGTATTCAAATTCTTAGGTTAATGGCGTTATGTGTAATCTTGCCTTATTTGCTACAGTAATCTACCCAATTTTTTAAATTTTATGATTTTGACCAATAATGTCCAATTTGATGCAATCTTGTTAGATCCTAAAACAAAACAAATATTAATTATCCTATTAAGCATCAAAATATAAATAAAAAGGTGATAATTCCAATTAATATAAACAAATAACATCTTATCAAATTCCCCCATACCGTGCTCATGCTTGTCTTTAAGCATACATCAATTCAATACATCAATCATCCTTATATAATGGTTCACTTCTTTCATCAATCATCCTTATATATTGGTTCCTCTTCTTTTATGTTATACAAAAATATCCCAAATGCTAATTCACATTAAATGTTTAGGATAAAATAACAAATGAGAGAACAAGCACTCATAGGACACATTGTTAGAATGAAAATATAACATCCGATCAATTCCAATTAAATCAAATGAAACAAGACCTGACACCCTCTCATGGATTTCACTCTATACACTCAAAGTGTTTAGGATCTATTAAACTCTTAAATCAAAGCATACCAAATTATTTCCATAAACTTGCTCATGAATAATATCTCCACCATTTAATAAAAATGAACCTGATGCATAAGGTATGGAAAAAAAGTTCCTAAGTTAAATAAATTAAAGGAAATCTTACAAAGTGATCTACACATATTTAACTTAAATAAGTCCAAAACTCACTTGATTCAAATAACATTCTTTTCAATCACCTCATCATTTTTTTCTTTTTAAATTTTTATTTATTTTTAATTCTTGTTTCATATTTTAACCAAAAATCAATGAGAAAACAATTCAATTTGAATAAATTAATTTAATTTTCATTCTTTTTCAATTTATTAATTGTTTTTTGAGTTGTTTAAAGAAATTATTCAATTTAAGGGCTCAAAATTATTAAGGACATTAAAACAAGGGTAAATTTGGCTTATAACAAGGTTAGTATTAAAAAAATAAAGGTTAAGGCTCAAATTAGCTTTCTAGGATAAAAAGTAAGGTAGTTTGTTTAGGTCAAAAAAGGTTATACCTAAGTACCCTTATCATCTTTGTACACAAGTTCAAAAAAAATGTTATCTCAATATGTATTTAAAAGAAAATTCTAGCAAAAACAACCTATGTTTGATAACACAGAACAAAAATAAATGTAATGAATGCTCTTAGACTCAAAGTTCACATAGGTTTCAAAATGTATTAACTCTTGCACACTTTCATTTAGCAAAACTAATAAGATGCTTAAAGTAATTTAATAAAAACACTAATCATGCTTATCCCTCTCTTGCATTCATTCTTAACAAAAAATGTATCCTAAATTAAGGATTATTTCTAAATATCAATTAGAAAATTGTGAGGCTATCATGAGAAATAATCAATATAAGAATCACAATATTCACGAGTTCAAATGCAAATCATAAAGTTCATCATAATATATGCTTTTTCTCCCTAACACCTAAATCATACATTGTCCCCACCATTGTCCCCAATGTATACACAAGATCCTTAAATGCCATAAAAATAATCAACAAAACTAAAACACAAAGAAGATGACTTCCCTAAGTTATGAGCATCTAAAATGAGATGTTCTATGGTGTCGGTGGACATGGAGGTATCACCCTCATGAATTAGAAAAAGAATCCAATTTCTTCTCCATTTTAAATTTTTTACTTTCCAACCTTCACTGAAAACGATAATCATGTTAGATTAGTGGATTGGGAAGATACAGAGGTGGTGGACCTGATCATCTTATTGCGTTGATGATAAACTTCTCATATTGCTTGAGTAACCTCATCTTACTTAAATGAGCCCTAATAAATCTCACATGTTATATGCATATTAGTTTCAGTCATATCAAACAAATTGAGATTAATAACCAGATAAGTAATAAGGGAATATATATATATATTCATATATATATATATATATATATATGTAAAGCAAAAGGGAGGGCTTAGAATTGTAACCATTCAACTTATTCACACTAAGATAATAGCTAAGAGAACATGGGGATTGCTTAAGGACAAAGAGGCACTTTGGAGAAAATGAAACAATGAATTCTACCTAAAGAATATTAAATTTTGGCATATGAGAGAGATATAAGAGCACTTTTATCCTTTCATTCAAATGTCGAGATATAATTGACTGTTTGTCCCTTTATTAAAATTCAGATAAGCAATGAAGTCTTTTAACTCTGGTTTGAAAATTATCTAGCTCTGGTTTAAAAATTAGACTCTTTATAGTCCACTAAACGAAAGAGAAGATTTGACAACTCTCACTAGTAGACTTCTTATTGACTCAAAGGTCTCCAATGTTATTGTTCAAAATGCTTAGCTAATTACAATAACAGGAACAGATAGACTTCATCATTAGTTTCCCAGTTATCTCCCTAAATCCTCCATTAAAGACACAATTAGATGGGCTATAAGTAGCCATGGAGAGTACTCTAACTCGTCTTATTGATATTTTTATGTTGCATGATGTTTTAATAGGCATTTTAGTATGTATTTAGTGGTTAATTAATTGATTCATGTATGTTTAGGTTTAGAATTGCGTTCACTAGTTAGATATTTATGTTTTGAGTGTTATATGGGTTAGAGCATGCTATTGAGCTTTAATTTTTTGTATTTGAGGCGCCTTAATGTGTTTCTTAATGTTTGAGATCAGATATCAAATAATGGAGAAGATTTAGAGGAAGCCCGACGAAAGATCCAAGCCCATGATTTGGGATATATAGGCCATAATCGTTATAGAAGCAAAATGGACAAGCCACAAACGGGGCCTTATTAACCATGATCATGGTAGAAGCAAAATCCCAAGTGCCTATGTGATAGTAGACATGGACCAACTTCTAAAACTCAACTTTTCAAGGTCATTTTGGAAGAAGGAAGAGAGTGAAGAAGGTGGAGCTTCAGCTAGTTTAACCTCCAATCCTCCAAGTTACTTTCTTTCTTCAATCTTTTATTTCATGTATTTGATGTAAGAGATGGGATTGATGATGGTGAATGTTGGGTTAAAGATGTTCTAAATTTTCTTTATGGATTTGTTCTTAATTTAATGTTAATCTAGTTGCTTTTGTTGTCAATAATGATAGTTGTTGTGATTATTTTTTGTATGTGCATGCTTTGATAAAAATCTAGAGAGTGAATTGACAGAAAAATGATTAGATTAGGTAATGAAAATTAAACAATATAATAGATAATTCAAATAATCAATATTCGTAATTTATGCAAAGAGAGATCTCATGTAAGGACCTGATAGCCTATTAGAGCAATTAAGATCTAATTAGATGTGTAGGTTTGTTGTTAATTGAGAGATTAAAAATTCCATAATTCAATTAGGATTTATAATTTAGGTTTTAAAGATTATAACTCAAGAGAGAGTAAACCCCTTCAAAAGTCTAGGACCAACACCACATTAACTTGGAGAGAGTAATCCCCCTTTAAAAGTCTAGGACTGACACCACATTAACTCAAAAGTGACTAAGTTAGCATTAATGATAGGATGAATACCCTTTCTCATAATTTGTTAATCTTCCTTGTTTGAATTCTAATTGCCATTTGGTGGTGCTCAATTTTGATTTCTTGTGTTAATTTTACGAATTCATTTTCAATCAATACAATCCGAGTGTTTACTTTTTTGTTTCCATTTTAACTATCCTTTTAGACCTTAGACAATTTAGAATTCAATTAGTTCACTAACTCCTCGAGGGATCGACACTTCATATACTATATCGACGAACTGTGCACTTGTAGTATAATGAGGGTTTTATAAGATTAAAAATTGGTCAACACTTGCACAAAAGCATTAAGAACTAAGTTACGTTTTCTCCCTTGTTATAATATTGTGTGGAAAGGTACCTTGATGCCCAAATATTCCTTTTTTACTTAGTAGCAAGAGGAAGATTAAAGACTAAAGATAGAATAAAGGGACTAAGTGACCAGATTTGCGTTCTTTGTAACTATGTGACTAACATTGTAAACCACCTATTTTTTAAACATAACTTCTCAACTACATTTTGGTTTAGAGTGCTACACAATATGAACGTTGCTTATCCTATAATAGACTAGCAAAACATCTTAGTTTGGGTAGAACATTAATACAACAAAGCTGGGAAAGATAAGAATGTCTATGTCTTTGGTTGATCTGATCAGTATACTTAATTTGGAATGAAAGAAATCAAAGAATCCTTAAGAACATTCACTCTGGGAAGCATGCAATGGCACACATAACATGTTGTTGGATCAAAAAGTTTCTAGTTGCTCATCATACCAATGAGGACCTAAGCAATTCCATTAAAAGAAGATGGAGACTTGAGTGATATAACTTTAGATTGAAGTAGCAATTGTATAGAGCTAGGATGATTTCCTTTTTTTAACTTAATAAACTTGTACTTTTGACCTTGTTTGCCTTCATAGGCTTTTAATGAAATATTTTAATTTTTAGAAAAAAGTAATAAGGGAACCAAGACATGAATTCTTGTTAGAAGATATAATAGTATGAAATTGCATTTGCAACTCAAATTGCCATGTACCCTATGTACCATACACTAAATAAAACAAAACTTAGCTTTAGTACAAGTTGTGGCCTTCCTTCCAAAAATGTTGCACATTAATCCATTCAAGCCCATAAAGATCACTACCCTTAGATTTACTTGGAAGATAAATCATTGGGCCATAAAACATTAATTTCTACACTATAGAAGAATTAAAATCATCATAGTGCATAACAAATTATTTGTATTAAATCCAATTAGCATATTTCTCATCTATTAACCCTAAAAACAAATTAAATTCAATGATATACAAAGTAAAATTAATTCAAACTGTGCCATATTGGGACTATAAAAAGTAAAATTATCTAGTTTATCAGGTCCAAAGAAAGTATAAAACTCAATTATTAATTCAATAAATATAGGACAATGAATCAGTATAAAATATGTCCAGCTGTTATCAATAAGCAAACCATAAAATTTTTCTTTAGTATGCAATTCTTTTCAAGAAGGATAATGCACATACTTAATTACCCGCTTTAATGTCATATTTTGAGAGTAGTTTATCATTGTTTTCTTTCTTTAAAGTTGAAGATGAGATATTCATAAAGGTTTGACTCAACTAGTGGCAAGATAGACGTATTTTTAGCTATCTAAGCACGTTTCATTTGGGTACTTATGGTAAATCTGGTGTTGGATTGATTTTGCACAATTATATTCACCTTAGACATGCTTTTGATGTTATTCGATTAGTATCTTTTGAATGTCCCCTAATTATGAAAATTATAAACATGAAAACTAATCCTAAAAATATCTAAAACAACCTAGTAATAACTAAAATTAAAATGAAAGAAATTAAAAGTATTTAATAAAAATTAAGTAAAATAAAAAGGACGTTAATACAATAGTAGAGAGCTAAATTTCTCAGAATGGGGGTGGGCATGGTGGAAAAGTTGGCTGTTTGGTGCGTCTGCGCCTATGTGTGGAGTTAGCGTGCAACTGAGCTTTGTTATGGACGCTTGAGTTGTAGTGTTGGTGTGGCTGTGTGAAGTGTGTGATACATTAAAACTAGCCGTTGAGCGTGGGTCTGTCTGCTAGGTGTAGTTTGCTTGTGGTATGTCGGGGCTTTTGGGTTGCCTGTAAATGGGATGCTGTGGTGCGATTAGCGTGTTGAAGCTGGGTGACTGGATTACTAAGTGTGCTATGGTGCTGGCTTTTTTGCTTTAGTGGAACTGTGGTGCACCTGTTTGTGATACGCCTCTAGCTAGGATGCCATATGAATGCTTCGGTTAGGCATGGGTCTGGAGCGGTTTAGTGCTGCGTTAGGGAGACTATGGTTTCTGCTAAAAAAGAAAGAAATTAAATTATGTTTTTTTTCTTTTCCTAAATCATTTTTAATTTTTATTATTTATATATTTTTAAAAATTCATATTTGTTTTTATTATTTTATTTTTATTTTTAGTATTATTTTGAAATTTATATTTATTTGAAAAATTTACAATTATCTTTAATACAAAATAAACTACTAATGTATAAGGCATGAGAGTATGATCACACCATATACATTTTATTATTACTGACTTTTAAGGGTTCCATTCTAGAAAGGTAAATCTCATAATGTGTGATCTCACATTATAAGTTTTAATATTTTGGAATTTTGAGTCTTTGACCCTAACAACTAAATTACATACGACATGATCTCACCTTTTAAATTTTAGTATTCTAGAATTTTATAACCCAATCTCCCCTAAAACTAATAAACTAACTACTCCAAGATAAACAAATGAAAACTATATATATCTAAAACAAAAATAATAAAATTATCATATTTAAGGTTACCTCCTAAGAAGCACAATCGTTTAACATCTTTATGCTCCATGAGGCTTTTTCTTCTTAAACTTCTACATATTAGGAAAGTGTCAAATCAGTATTCACCACACCTGAAACTGGTATCTCCTCATGTTTAAGTATGTTCAAAACCTTTTTTTTTCCATTGCACCATAAGGAAATATAGTAGTGACAACAAAAAGGCCAAGACATTTAGAACATAAGTTACCTAGCATAAGCTTTAATAGAGAATTATATAATAACACTTTCAGTTCCACCTTAAATTGTTTCATCAAAATGACAATTTTTTGAACAATTTGGTTTCCTCTTTGTATATTCTCAAATTCTGGTAAGCATCCAACCACAGTTCCTCTAACTCTTACAACTGCAATTTCCTTTCCTCCATAGCTTTTAACAAATCTATGTTATAGCTTTGCTGTAACACCCCACTCTCGCACGACCCAAACCCGACATCGACGGTGATATCCGAGTCCGTGCCCCGCGAGGCGACGTGCTAAATCACTCAGTCAAAACTCAGTATAATTTTTTTTAACACATACGCACATACATACACATCACATATTATGCGGAAAACAATTTGCATAACGAATCAATGGCCTCCGGGCCCTTTTCATACACAATTTGTTCTAATATGTTAACTTTACAAATTGTCCAATTGAATCATACAACATTTAGAACAGCTAAAATACCCTAATGCAGACACGAACTGATCCCCGACCATCCCTCTAATGTATTAGCCAGCAGACGACATACTCCCGTTGCCCAACGGGGTATTCTTTTGCTTCCTGAAAAACAATTGCAAATTTTGGGTGAGTTTTGCGAACTCAGTGAGTGACCATCATTGATG
>JANZLF010000221.1:22759619-22775512 GCA_026546835.1 Erythroxylum foetidum
ATTGATTAGACACTTGCTCATCTTGATTTGCACAATCCTTTCATTGAATAATACCTGAAATAATTTCTTAACTATTTTTAGATATTTTATTATTATCAAAACATAAAGGGATTTAATTTGTCAACCACCATTGGTCCAACAGCTTAATCTAATGCAAAGTGTTTTGAATAAAATATTGAGAGGTTAAAAGGAATTTTTGGAACATGCTTTTGTTTATTTCCTTTCATAATTTATAAATGTTGCAATTGATTACTTACTTGAAGATAATTTATTCTCCCTAATGAGTGAATCTCACATTTTTGGTTTCATAGTAATTAATTAGATAGAGTATGAGAGCTTGGTCTAAAAATTTGTTAAGGAAGCTAACATAAGTAAGTAAGTGATTCAAGGTTTCTAAAACTAGATTTCATAAATTATAAATGTTATTTAATAGGTGGATTCCTTCCAATATGTCTATTATTTTCAAACTTTGCTTGATTGCTAGTTGATACATGTATATTTACATATATTGTATGTGTAACTATGGCATGGAAAGTATATGTGAACTAGGTTTTTCATTTTAATGTTGCATGATTTTGTATATTTTTTTTTGGTATTTTTACATTGCATATGGCCATGTTAGTGTTTAATTATGTTCTAGTATGTTTGTACATACATTTTGTGTAAGTTAGTGTGCTAACCTTACCATCGCATTCAATGTGTGCATGCATAAGTCTCATTGTGTGTGTTGTTATTTTGTATATTAATTAGAATGTGTCAAGGCATGATTAAATGCTTATTTTCATGGTTTATTGGTAGGTTAAATGGTGCAATTGAGTAAAGGAAGCATGGAATAAAAGCTAGGACATTATAATATGAATTTGGCATTGGTGGTCACAAATCTTGATTGGCACAAAAGTCGTGTGCCAACCATGTTTTAAGGACAATTAACTGCAAAAAAAATCAGGAGAGTAGGCTAGGACTAGAGAAGAAGCACGTGAGTGGTTAGGCATAAGGAGAAAAGGTGACAAAAAGGTAAGAAAGGGGAGCAAAAATGACAGCTATCCAGGTTTGGTGTACTAGCCATGTGATGAGTGATTTAGGGCTGCATATAAACAAGAAAGGGAGGCCAAAAATAGGGAATTTTCATGGGCAAACATAGCTGAAAAAAGGAGGGCTAGAAAGGAGGCATTTGAAGTTGCACATTGGAGGAGAACACTGAGGATTATTAGGCTACATTAAAGCTATTCAGATTCCTAGCTTGATTCCTTATGCAATAAACGTCTTTTTCCTATCTTTTCCTTATCTTTTACTTTAATTTATTTTTTTATTGTATGGGTAGAAGTTTGGAACCTATATTGATGATGATTGAGTTGTGTTTGATGGATTGCTAGGTTGTTTTAGGATTATTCTTACTCACCATGTAAGACTTCACTTTGTGCAATGTTATGATCATATATGTGTGTTTATTGTATCTGGATGCTCATACTTAATCTACATAGAGATATGGGGTTGAGAAATAAGTTATGAGTGTACCATGAGAGTGGGTATTCATGTAGCACATTCATTTATCAAGTTACTTCATCATTTACATAGAGATATGGGATGTGATGTAGTTGTCCAAAGTGGTAATCAAATCTAATTAACAATTAATTTAGGAATGGAGGTTAAGAGATCAAATACTAGAAATTAATCATTATTTTGGGATTATTCAGTCCAATTGTTTAGGCTGAGACATTAGAAAATACTTAGGACTAAACACGATCATGTTGACAAAAATTGAAAGATTATATGGGTAGTAACATTAATCTAAACTTTAGTAATTCAGTTTTTCCAATTTCAGCATCGATTCCACTTGTTTTTTGGCAACCTTAATTATGTGATTTTTTCTCCCAATTTCTAGATTGATTTTTTTAATTTTTTATTAATAATTATTCAAAAAAAGTTTAATTTAAATTATTAAGGTGACTAAACAATTTTTGTGGTATTTAATACCAAGTATATTACAAGACAATGTGCATTTGCGGTACTTAGGAAAACAAGTAGGATAGTAAAATGCCATTCAAGTTTTTGGTGTCGTTTGCAGGGAATTTGGTGTTAGAATCAATGTTAGTTTAAGTGGCTTTGATTTGAGATTTTCTTAATTTTCTTAGTTTAGTTCATTTAGCTAGTTTAAATTAGCTAGTTTTGTTCACTTAGTTAGTTTAGTTTAGTTGGAACTTTCTCCTTGTGTGTGGATGAGTGTATGAAAATGAGAAACTTTGGGGAGTTTTGTAGAGGAGAAAGTGTATATATCACCAAACTTGAGCATGAATTAAAGAAAGCATGTAAGGAAGATCAAATTAAAAGGATAATGGATGATCAAGAGGAACAATGAAAAGGAGATCAGAGGACATTAATGGATTTCATGCGGCTGAGATTCAATCCCAACCAGCAAGGAATTTTAGGCCTCCCGTTAATTCTAATAATTTTGAAATTAAGCCAGCCTTGTTAAGCATCCTTTAGCAAAATGTGCAATTCTATGGTCTACTCCACAAGACCCCAATGCGCACCTGGTGAATTTCTTAGAAATTTGTTGTGCATTCAAATACAACGGATTATTCGAGGATGCAATCAGGATGACATTGTTTCCTTTCACTTTAATAGATAGAGCAAAGGCATGGATAAATTCTTTGACCCTCGAATTTATGTGAACATAGGATTAGTTGGTCCAAACTTTCCTTTCTAAATATTTCTCATTGACTAAGACCACAATAATCATCAAGGAGATCACAACCTTCCAGGAGTATGATGGGGAGTCTCTTTATAAAGTCTGGGAGAGATTTAGAGAGTTACAGAGAAGTTTCCCCCATCATAACTTACCGAGAGAGTTTTTATTGCAAACTTTTTACAATGGAGTTACGATAATAACAAGGAGTACAATAGATGTTACAATGTGTTAATGCGGAAAACTATTGATTCCACATATGATCTTCTTAAAGAGATGGCAACTAATACCTATCTATAGTTAAATAAAAGAAGTCGACCATATCAAGTGAATGAGCAAAAAGGGGTTGTGTCAACTAAGTCACCATTAGTTGTACAAGCACATATTGTAGCATTGACATGGAAATTACATAACGTGAATGATCAATCAAGTTCTATAAGTGCGATGCAACAAGTCTACGAACTTTACAACCAATATGACCATATGCCAGTAGATTGTTACCTGTTAAACAATGAAGGAATGGAGCAGGCAAATTACATGGGTAGGCATAACAAAGTAACCAATCCATACTCCAGTATGTACAATCTAGGGTGGAAAAACCACTCAAAATTTTCTTAGAGTAATTTTGCTGGAAATAATGCAAGGTGGCCAGGCCCACTTGGATTCCAACAGGAGTCTAATAAGGCTTTGGAGTCCAAATTGGATAAGTTGATTAAGGTGGTGACCACTAGATTTAATAACTAGGGGGAAAATATGAAGAGGATGGAGGAAAAACAAAAGAAGGCTCAAGCGTGGAATGAGTCAATGTTCAAAAATCATGCATCATCTATTCACAATTTGTAGGTTCAAATGGGCCAGCTAGACACAACATTAGCAAGTAGACATCCAGGTAACCTTTCTAGCTCCTTAGAACCCAGTTAGAAGGAGCAGTTGAAAATGATGCAACTAAGAAGCAAGACATAAGTGGGAGAGTCATCTGGCATGGAAACTACATAAAGTCAACTAAGTAATCAATCTATGGTGACTGAAGAGAAGGAGAAGGAGGAATAAGAACAAGAAAGGAAAAACCATATGTACCACCTTCTCCTTACATGCAAAAAGTACCATACCCATAGAGACTATAGCGAAATCAAGTGGATGCCCAATTTTCAAAATTTTTGGACAAGCTAAAGAAACTATAGATCAACATTTCCTTGGTGGAGGCATTACAAAATATTCCCAAGTACGCTAAGTTCTTAAAGGATATCCTCACTAACAAGCATGCTTAGGAGGAAGATCACACAGTGTCTCTCAACGAGAGTTATAGTTTGGTGATCACAATTCAATTTCCATCAAAGTTGAAGGACCTAGGAAGCTTTACTATTCCATGCATTGTTGGCAATTTGGAATTTTCTAGGTGCTTGTGTGATCCGGGAGTAAGTATAAACCTGCTGTCCTTATCAATTTTCAAGAAGTTGAGATTGGGTTATATGAAGCCAACTTCCATGTTAATATAACTGGCAAACCGGTTGATCAAGAAACCCCTCGGAGTGGTGGAAGACGTGCTCGTAAAGGTCAATAAGTTCATCATCCCAGTTGATTTTGTGATCCTGGATGTAGAAGAAGATCATAATTATCTTTTGACACTAGGAAGGCCTTTCATGAATACTGGAAGGGCTCTGATAGATGTTCATGATAGGAAGTTTATCTTAAGGATTGATGATGATCAAGTGGAGTTGAGCATGAAAAAAAACCCTCAAGAATGTAAGAGAAGGAAATGTATATACGAGAGTTGATCTGATTGATGAATGTGTAGGGGGATTAGAAAAGGAAGAGGCAGTATACAAGAGGGAATCCCATGAATAGGACAAGGACGAGATTGAAGAAGGGAGTGAAGAAAAAGAGGAGGTAGGAGAGGACCCACAGTAGGAGTCATTAGAAAAAATAGACCTACCCACCCCACCCTCAACTGAAAAACCACCTATACTAGAATTAAAGCCCTTACCTGCACATTGAAGATATACATTTTTAAGTGTGGGAAACACACTTCCAATTATTATTTCAAATTCACTAAATAAAGATTAGGAGAAGTAGGTGGTCGATACAATTCGGAAAAGGATGAAAGCACTAGGATGGCAACTTTTAGATATCAGAGGTATTAGTCCTAGTGTAGTAATGCATCAGATAAACTTAGAAGAGGGATGCAAAACAGTAAAAGAGAGATAACGAAGATTAAATCGAAACATGAAGGAAATTGTTAAACTTCTATATGTAGGCATCTTCTTTCCCATTTTAGACAACTGATGCGTAAGTCCCATTCAATATGGTCCAAAGATAGGTGGGATGATGAAAAAAAAGAGAAGCAAGAAATGTTATCAATAAGAACTGTTACAGGTTGGTGGGTTTGTGTAGATTATCGAAAGCTCAATGTCGTAACAAAGAAGGATCATTTTCCCTTACCTTTTGTAAATCAAATGATAGAAAGAGTAATAGTTCATGCCTACTACTACTTTCTAGATGGATATTCAGGGTATAATCAAATATTTATATATCTAAAAGATTAGGAAAAAACCACTTTTACATGTCCCTATAATTCCTTGGCCTATAGACAGATTCCATTCGGATTGTGCAATACACCTACAACCTTTGAAAGGTGCATGATGGCTATTTTTGCAAACATTATTGAGGAAATAATAGAGGTGTTCATGGATGATTTTTCAATCTTTGGGGATACCTTTGAAGACTCCAATTTGATACTAAACTGGGAAAAATGTTACTTCATGGTTCAGGAAGGCATGTTCTGGGTCATTAAATTTCATACAAGGGACTTGAAGTTGATAGGGCCACCCTTCAGTATCCGCAGCATCCGAGCATTTTTAGGACATGCCAGCTTTTATCATTAGTTCATCAAGGATTTCTCCACAATAGCAAAACCTCTCACCCAATTGTTGGCCAACTATACGCCTTTCCACTTTGATAATAATTATCTGAATGCCTTTGACAAGTTGAAGAAGGCATTAATTTTAGCAGCTATTTTACAATCACTAGATTGATCATTATTTAAGCACATGTGTGATGCTAGTGATTATACTATAAGATGTTTGTTGGGCTAGAGAAAAGAGAAAAAAATTACACGCTATTTGTTATACAAGTAGGACATTGATTAGACCACAACTAAATTACACAACAATAGAGAAAGAATTTTTAGTTGTGGTGTTTGCATGTGACAAATTTCGATCATATTTGCTAGGCTCTAAAGTCATTACTTTTACTGATCACGTGGCATTAATATATTTATTTGCAAATAAAGACGTCAAGCATAGATTAATTCGGTGGATTTTGCTCCTAAAGAGTTTGATCTAAAAAATCGTGACAAAAAGGGAGCAAAAAATGTGGTGTCAAATCATTTATCTAGACTAGAAGGAAAGGAATTTGAAGTTGAATTGGAGATAAATGAACAATTCCCTGATAAGGCTTTAATATGGATAAATGCATCTAATTTACCATGGTTCATAGACATTATGAAGTACCTAGTGAGTGGTATCTAACCCTTTGATCTTAAGTACCAACAACGAAAGAAGTTTCATTTCAATTGTTTGCATTATATATGGGAAGAGCCACTTTTGTTTAAATTGTGCATTGAGGGCTTAGTACTCACTTTCACAGTTTTGCATATGTTGGACATTATGGGGCTAATAGAACAATTGCTAGAGTACTAGAGTGTGGGTTCTTTTGGCCAATGATATTTAAAGATGCATAAGAAAGGGTAAAAAATGTGACAAGTGTCAAAGGATAGGGAATATATATAAGAAGGATGAAATGTCGATGATAGCAATACTTGAAGTTGATTTATTTGATGTTTAGGGGTCAAATTTTATAGGACCGTTTCCATCTTCATAGGGAAACAAATATATTTTGGTTCGTATAGATTATGTCTTGAAATGGGTTGAGGAAATGACGACTACAAGAAATGATGGTTGAGTGGTGCAAAAGTTCCTTAAGAAGATAATCAATAGATTTGGAGTGCCAAGGGTCACCATCAGTGATGGAGATACCCATTTTCGCAATAATCCTTTTGAAACATTATTGAAAAAATATGAAGAGAAACATATAATAGTGACATCGTACTATCCACAAACAAGTGGCCAAGTTAAAGGTCATCAACTGAGAACTGATTTTTTTTTAAAAAAGATCATCAACTCTTTAAGAAAAGATTGGGCGAATAAATTGGATATTGCAATTCGGGCTTACTGGACAACATTTAAGACAAGCATTGGTACAACACTTTAGAGACTTATTTATAGAAAGGCTTATCACTTACCTGTAAAATTGGAGCATAAGACGTATTGGGCAATTAAGCCTTAAACTATGTTGAAGTAGCAATTGGGGAAAAAAAAGCTTCAATTGAAAGAGTTGAAAGAATTAAGGTTGCAAATGTTAAAAAATGTAAAATTGTATAATGAAAAGGTAAAATGGTGACATGATTCACATTTCAAGCAGAAGGACTTCCATGTAGGGGATATGGTTTTACTATTTAACTTGAGACTTCATCTATTCCCACGAAAATTAAAATCTTCATAGAGTGGCCCCTATATAATAGTTAATGTTTATCCATATGGAGTGTTAGAGTTAGAAAATGAGCATAGAGAGACCTTTGAAGTGAATGGCCTTTGCTGTAAGCCTTATTTCGACAACTAATTGCCCAAAGAACAAGAGAAGCTGTCTCTCCAACCCCTCTAGTGATCCAAGCATAAGCTAAAGTGTCTTGTTAGTGACTATAAAAACTAGCATCAAATTTTTTTTATATAGTTTAGTGTGTTTTGTTTTTTAATTTACTAATGTTTATAAATTTTATGTGTGACTGTAGGAAAGTGAAAGATGAGAACAAGGTAGCTATGCTAAGGGAGTACACTTTCTAACAATGCTATCTTTATCTTTTATTTTTGTTATTTCTACTTTTATATATGAATTGTGTGTTTAATTGTCTCATTGTGAACCACTTCTACACATTGAGGACAATGTGTTGATTAAGTGTGGGGGAGTGGTATGCAATTTTGCATTGCATATTGTATGCCTTATTTAACTCCCCAATTTTTTCCTATTTTGTATGATTTTGTGTCTATATGCATAATTGTTATTCAAGTCTAGTGTGCATTTTTCATTATATGTTACTATCGATAGTGAATCAATGAGATAGTTAAGTGAGGATGAAATTAATTTTAAGTGTGATTATTTAACATATGAAAGTATTTTAGCTTATGAATTTGTGTTTGATTGAGAATTGAGGCAAATCTGCGTGTGAATTAGGATATAGAACCTATTTTTATAGTTGATGGAAGTTATAAGTAGACTTTTTATGAAATTTGAAAAGCTACAAAGAATTGAAGTAGGTTTAAATATGAAAAAAGAGAGGTTTGTGTAAATAGGTAGTTATTTCATTGTGCCACTATCATATAGTTGCATGTTATACGAGTGTGCATGTTTGGTGTAATGTGTGCATTGTGTTATGAAGTGTTTTTAGTTTTGTGTTTTTTTTTCTTGAGTACAATCAAAAATTCAAGTGTGGGGTAGTTGATAAGTGTAAATTTAAATATATTTTGTGTGACTATTGCATATAAAGTACATGAGAACTAGGTTTTTCATTTTAATGTTGCATGATTATGTATATTTTACACTTGTTTTAGGTATTTTTACATTGTATATGGCCATGCTGGTGTTTAATTATGTTTTAGTATGTTTGTACATGCATTTTGTGTAAGTTGGTGTGTTAACCTTACCATTGCATTCAATGTGTGCATGCATAAGTTTCATTGTGTGTGTTCTTATTTTGTGTATCAATTGGCATGTGTCAAGGCATGATTAAATGTTGTCCAAGTTTCTTGTATCAACCACGTGATGAGTGATTTAGGGCTACATAAAAATAAGAAAATGAGGCCAAAAATATGGGATTTTTATGGCAGAACATAGCTAAACAAAGAAGGGCCAAAAAGGAGGCATTTGGGGTTGCACATTAGAGCAGAACACTAAGGATTCCAAGGATACACCAAAGTTGTCCAGATTTCTAGCTTACTTCCTCATGCAATAAGCTTCTTTTTCCTATCTTTCTCTCATATTTTTCTTTGATTTATTTTTTTATTATATGGCCAGAAGTTTGGAACCTATATTTATGATGATTGAGTTATGTTTGATGGATTGCTAGGCTATTTTAGGATTATTCTTACTCAACCTATATAAGACTTCACTTTGTGCAATGTTATGATCATTTATGTGTGTTTATGGTATTTGGATGCTCATGCTTAGTCTACATAGAGATATGGGGCTAAGAAATATATTATGAGTTTACCATAAGAGTGTGCATTCATGTAGCACATTCCATTTATCAAGTTACTTCATCATTTATATAGAGATATGGGATGTGAGGTAGTTGTCTAAAGTTGTAATCAAATCTAATTAACGATTAGTTTAGGAATGGAGGTTGAGAGATCACAAGCCAGATTTTAATCATTATTTTGGGATTATTTATTCCAAGTATTGCGAGATAAAAGGCGGAGATATTAGAATATACTTAGGACTAAGCACGATCATATTGACAAAAATTGAAAGGTTACATAGGGTAGTAATAGTAATCCTAACTTTAGTAATTCAGTTTTACCAATTTCAACATCAATTCCTCTTGTTTTTTGGCAACCTTAATTCTATGATTTTTTCTCCAAATTGCTATTTTTATTGTTTTTAATTTTTTGTTAAATAATTGTTAAAACAAAGTTTAATTTAAACTACTAAGGTGACTACACAATTCCTTTGGGATTCGATACCAAGTATAATACAAGACGATCCATATACTTGTAGTACTTGGGAAAACAAGTATGATAGTTAAATGTCTATCACTAATCAAAGGATGAAAGAGGCCTTGGGGAGCCTATAGAGGAACTAGACTAACATCCACTAATTAATTTTAAGAGATAGATCTCTAAGCAAGTTTAAGCAAGATTTTTTTCATAATGATACTAGAGGTATGATGCCATTAAATAAGCTTGTCTTTGGCATCTATATTAAGCATACAGTTTGGAACATGCTCCATTATTATTTAGAATCTTTTAAACCTACACACATATTCACCTTCAACTATAATCGAGCTTACTTTTACATTTAAAGGAATTAGAAGTTTTGAGCTTTCCACTAGCATGACATGCAAAGGGCCTAAGTCATTCCAGTTATGAAAACAAAATCTAAGTCCTTTTTTCATTTCTTACATTGTTTTTTATTTTATAAGAGTTAATGCTCCTAAATTTTAAATTTTGATTAAAGCTCCTAGAGTTAAATTGCTTGCATTAATGTTCTAGAATCTTTGGTCCTTTATAATGTAAATATTAATTAGATTGCTTGCATTTAATGCTCTAAAATCTTTGGTCCTTTATAATGTAAGTATTAATCCATATTGATTCTAAGGCCATAAAAAGCTTTTATATCCTCTTGACCAAAGCATCTGATTTATAGTTCTTATTAAATTGAGTCCCAATCCACCTTCTTCTTTGGGGGAACAAGTAACATACCATTTAACCTTGGATTTATGATGATTAATAGCTTAACCAATCCAAAAAATCCCTTTCTTATTTTCCCCAAAATCTTTGATTTGCTTTTGAGTAAAGAATAAATGACATCATTAATAACTACAAAGGCAATTAAGGACTAGTGTTATGAGTTGAAATTTTTCTACATATAATTGAAACCTATTATTCTAACAATTTATTCTTCTATTAATATAATCGAAAAGAGATAAGCAATCCAAGTAATTCAGTCTCTTATCTAACATTAGAATACTAATGTACTTAAATGGAAATTCTTAGTGTCTTATATTTGATATTAAAGATAATATATTGATAAGGTTTAATGAGTTAAATGAAGTCTAGAGATAATTCTTACTTTCATTTATTAAAAGACCTGAGAAACTGTTGAAGAAGCTAAGGGAGTACATTAAGGTTCTTATAAAGTCTTTATCTACCCTCTTTAAAAGTGAGAGATCTTTAGCAAAAAAAAAGGTATTGAATATCCTTTCCTTTTAAAATTTTTGTTGATATTTAAATACCTTCCCTTACTCATTATTATGAGAAATCAATTGAATGAGGACATTAATACATAATGTGAACATATATGGAGATGGGGGATCTCCCTTTCCTCAAACCCTTTTCCCTTTTGAAAGCCTTGATTAGGTCTCCATTAATTAGAATAATATAAAAAGGAGTAGGGAGATAGCTCTCAGTCCATTGGATAAAAGGAGATGGAAATCTAAAAGTAGCTAAAGATTCTATAATGAGTCTCTATGAAATAGAGCCAAATGTCTTATTGAAATATATCTTTAAATAATAGGTCCTCAATGATTTTTTGATTTCGAATCCTTTGAAAAAGGAGATCGTTTATAATACTTTTACCTTCTATGAAATCTTCATGAGTGGTATTGAATATATTCTTCAACATAATTAAAAATGATCATATAAATTTTATTGTAGTAAGAGGTTGGCCTGAATTCATTTAAGAATCTTAAGTTAGAAATTTTAGGAATTAAGCAAACAATAGTGTTAATTAACTCCTAAAGTATTCTTCATTTTTTTAAGAATTCTAAGGCAACATTGGCCACCATCTCTCCTGTCATCTTCCAAGATGTTTATGATTAAAAAAGAGACATTGAAGCCCTCTGTCGTTAGAGCTTTATTTGAGTTCATACTTAACAAGACTTATTTAACCTCTTCTTGAAATACATAATTACTTCTTGGAAGGTAGGAGTATATGGAAAGTGTAAAATATCTACTCACACTCTTGGTTTTCAACACAACTAATGCAGCTAAAGCTGATATCTTTTGTAAAGTAGGAAATGGTGAGAAAACTTCAATTTTAGTATGATAATTAGACTAGTTTTGGTTAGTTATTCAATATAATTAGTCCCTCAGTAATTAGCTCTCTTGTTTCCTTGGATGAAAAGGTCTCCAAACTGATTCAGAACAATAATTAGGTTCTTCCTGAATTTTTTCTAAGGAATAAATCGTATTATTTGCTAGATATACACAACTCTGAATACTTCTTTAGAAAGGCAAACCTATTGCTAACATTTCCAGCAAGCAAATCAGGAACCTTCTTCAACATCCAGGTACCAAGGTCTATTGGAACAAAATTGTTTGGAATTAGTTTCTAATTCCTAGAAACTCATTTCTGTTGTGGTAATTATGAAAATCATACTTAGTATAATAGATAGGTTGCATTTCTTGGATGTGGATAGGACTTGTATGTTATGCAGGAATGGTAGTGAATCTCGTCACCACTTGTTCTTTGAAGGTTCCTATGTTATTTATGCTTGATCAAAAGATGCTTCCAATAGGACCTCATAGGTAATTCGTTATCTGATGTCATTCAATGGTTAATGGATAAGATAAAGAACAATTATGATTCTTTAAAGATCTTCTTCATTGCTTTGGGGCGCTCTATATAATGACTATGGGAGGAAAGGAACAATAAGAGACTTAAAAACAAGTTTGCAACAGATAAGGAGATTATAGCTTTGATCCTACAAAGTATCTAGGAGACCCTCTATATGAGATCTAGTTAATCAATTATGAGGTAAGTTAGCTGCTAGCTTCTTGTCATTTATATTTCTTGTAATTCTAGTGGGAAGATCTTCCCTTTGGACTATTTGTAATCATTGCTATTGTTCTATAATACTATCTTTTTAACTTTTTATAGAAAAGGACTTATTTAACCTCTGTAAAGTTGAACACTTTATTAGATTAACTTAGGCTACTAATATAGAGTTTTTGGGATGAAATCTTTAAGTACTTGTGAATTAGAGTAAGTAAGTTAAGAAAGTTTTTAAAAATGGTTATATGTTAGCTCTTTATTGTCCTCTTGCTCCTAATCTATTTCACCATTGCTATTCTTTGGTGAACTTATCTTAATAATGTTCTTTTTTTTATTAAGCATGTCTCCTTCCCTCAATCAATTAGCTTTAGCTCTTTTTCTTTATAAGGAGTGGTGGTTCTTAGGCACCTAATTGTGAGGGCTTTGTTCCTTATTTCTCATTGTTGCATCAATAGGGAGGAGTGGTGGTTCTTAGGCACCTAATTGTGAGGCCTTTGTTCCTTATTTCTCATTGTTGCATCAATAGGGAAGAGCTCTAAGCTCTTTTTCTGGTTTTGGAGATGGCTAAATTGATGTTTTTTATTCTTTCATTAAAGAGATGTTTCAGTTTAATCTTCATTTCCCTTAGCTTTATTCCACAATTATAGCATTCAAAACCATATACATTATACTCTAAATCTCTCTTGACTACTTCCTTGAATCCCTCTAAAATTAGTAATAAAATTTTAAATCTAAAATGGTAGGGCAATGGTTTAAATAGAGCAAGGAACAAAATAAGCCATGCTTCTAAAGAGTTTTGAAAGTGATGCAACTCACCAAGGCAATGGAGAATTGAGGACGCCAATGGATCCAATTACAAGGTCACGCTCCAACAAGCTCAAAGTGTAATTTCATATTTATGTACAAGCTTTTATTTCATAAGAACTTCAAGAAGTTTTGTTGATCAAGCTTGGAGAAAAGCTTAGGAAGACGCCTAAGTGTCTGTGCACATTGGAGGCATCAAACCAAGAGGGCTAACACTTAACCAATTTTCACAAGCATAAGTCTAATCAATGGGCTTGGGCTTATTTTATCTTGAAAAGGGCGTGTGGACTTCTTTTAGGCTTTTTCATGGGCTTATTTGTGTTAAGTGTGCGTATGCTTCATTAAAAAAGTCATATCCATGTTTTACTTTAAGGAACCAAGCGTAAAAGTTGAATTCGCCAATATTAAGTTAGCCTTCTATTTTTGTTGTTTCCTTATCTTATTTGGACTAGGACTAGTCAATTTTAATTAGTTTTGAAGCCAAAATTCATATGGGATTTATTCTTGGGCAGATTTGTTTCAAAAAAGCCTTCTTGATGTTTTGGGCTTACTTTAGGGGTTTTTAGGTTATCTTTGTTAGGGTTTGTATTGTACAAGGGTATTTAAACCATTTTTATGTGTGAACATCATATTAGACATGAATAAAATTTGAAAGCATTCTTTAAGAGAAAATTCATATTCTTGCTTGTTTTACCTTAAGGATTGATTCAACTTTTCAAGTAAGTTCTAACTTGTGGCATTAATTCAATTCCTACAATGTTTATACTCTTTGTTACCAATTCCTTGTTGAAGGGTCTTGTTAGATTGATTGAATTTAGGTTTGGGAACAATCATTGAAACGAAGGTGATCTAGACATTGATTATAGGTTGTTGTCGTATCATCTTTGTTATCAGAGCTTAGGTTTTAAATTCAATCTTTATCTTTAATTTTCTATTTGTTCTTGATTATTATAGTTAGTTCATCATTCAAACTTGAAAAAAAAGAGAAAGAATGAAAGAAGAAGAGAAGAAAAAAAAGAAGAAGAAGAAAATCAAGATTGTGAATCTTTGTGTGTTTGAGCTGATTTGCTTGCAAGATTCATCAAGATTGCTAATTCTTGCATCAAGATTCATCTTTATAATTCAAGGTTCACTCTATTAATTCAAGATTCATCAAGAACGAATCTAATCATTCAAAAATTCTTTAATTTCGTTTCGTTATTATTCAAGATTCATCAAGAACGAATCTGATCATTTAAGAATCTCTAATTTCATTTCGTTATTATTCAAGATTCATCAAGAACGAATCTGATCATTCAAGAATCTTTAATTTCGTTTCGTTATTATTCAAGATTCATCAAGAACGAATCTATCGTTCAAAAATTCTTTAATTTCGTTTCGTTATTATTCAAGATTCATCAAGAACGAATATGATCATTCAAGAATCTTTAATTTCGTTTTGTTATTATTCAAGATTCATCAAGAACGAATCTATCGTTTCAAAATTCTTTAATTTCGTTTCTTTATTATTCAAGATTCTACAAGAACACATCCTTTATTCAAGAAATTCATCAAGACTTACTTTCTTGCATCAAAAACACTTTCTTGTTTCAAGATTTACTTTCTTGCCCTCAAACCATGTCTTTTATATAATTGCTTATCTTTCAATTCTTGAGTTATTGGGGTAGATTTGAATGTTCTTATCAATTTGGGTTTAGGGTCTAGGGTTAAGTTTAATTCCTAATTGTGTCTTTTCTTGCACTCTTTTCGTTGCTTTTTATTGTTTGTTGTCCTTTTTGTTTCCATTACACTTGAATTGAGTAATCTTGTTTCATATTGCTCAGTTGGCACCAAAAATCACTCATATACGTTTTCTCCATCTAGTATATGTTTATTTTCATCTTTCTTGTTTCCTTTACATTAAATTGCATCTAGTTTTGTGTATTCTTCCTTTCTTTAGGTATTCTGTGTTTTCTTTTAAATTAAGTTGCTGTTGTGCTTATTTAGTTGGTAGTGATTGATTTGGACAAGCAAAATTGTGCTAGAATCTGGAGTGGTAAAAGGCAAGAGTGTGTAAGCTCATTTGAGAGTAAAAGTCATCTTCTTGAGTGAAACACGAGAGTATCCATTCTAATTTAGAGAGAAACACATGAGGGAGTGTGTGAGGAGCTGTTATAATGTGTTTTTGCAGGTTTTACATCATGACCATTTCAAAGGATAGTAAAGGTAATGACAAGGATGAAAAGAATAGTGAGACTAATCAAAATACATTCTTTACTTTGGAGGCTATGCAACAGCAATTTCAAAGAATTGAGAACTTGTTTAGGGATGTTAGTAGGCCATTAGGAACGAAGAGAGGCTTCAACTAATGGCAAAACAAGGAGGCAAAATGCTAGGGAGCCAACTCCTGTACGATATGAGTATGAAAATGAATATGATGATGGGGAAGATGAAGAAGAATGGCATAGGGTCATAACTGGTGGAAGAGGGGGACAGAATGATAGAGGAAGAGGAAGAGGCTATAGAGGTCGAGACAATTCAAGGAAAGAAGACAGGGTTGAGCGTGTGGATAGAAACTTGGGTAGTATCAAGATGCAAATACCACCTTTTCAAGGTAAGAATGATATAAAAGCTTACGTAGAATGGGAAAGAAAGATGGAGATGATTTTTGAATGCCATAACTATTCAGAGGAGAAGAAGGTGAAGCTTGCTGCTATGGAATTTCATGATTATGCACTTATCTGGTAGGATCAGCTTGTGTTGAATAGAAGAAGGAATGGAGAGGATCCTATTGATACTTAGGCCAAAATGAAGAGGG
>JANZLF010000221.1:22816276-22826762 GCA_026546835.1 Erythroxylum foetidum
ACAAATGGAAAGGAGGATATTAAGGAACGGTCATATCAATTATACAACGGCTAGAATGGCTTCCAACAGCTATTTTCCTTCAATTATAAGAGTGGATGATCAAGGAAAAATAAAAGAGAAGTTCTACAAGCAAAAAGACTCCATTATTGCTCTATATTCTGCTCACTATTGCTCTTATCTTGTTACACCATAATATTAAGCTTTGTTCTTCAATCTTTATCTTATTTCTCTTACAATTTGAGTGACTAGTGAAAGGTCACGTGCGAGGTAGGATTTGTGCCAGAAAACAAATCGATTGTAAAAGTAGCTTGAGCCGAAAATCAAGTGGCATTGTAAGAAGTTCACACTCAACTAAAAAGTATGCAATAAAGTGGTTTGCAAAATCCTAAGTGGGAGCTTAGGTAGAGGACGTAGTCTTAACACCGAACCTCTATAAAAACAGTGTTTGCTCTTCTTCCTTACTCTTTACATTTAAATTTGATTAAATTGTTTTTGTGTGAATTAACTTCTAATTTTGTTGTATAAAATTACAAAAAGCTTTAAAGATCTATTCAACACCCCTTCTAGATCGCTTTCACTTAATACTCCACGCCTACCTCTCCTCACGTAAACCTCACTGAGCTGCAGCCACCAAGCCATTCGTAATTGGTGTGTCGTAGCCCTCTCTTCATGCCACTGTTGCCCTCCTCTCTATAGCTTCTCCATTATTCTACCTTCTCTCCTTTACTATAGCTAAAGGGACAATTTTATGTCCCATCACCTGGCCCACGATCCTCTCGCATAAATCCTCCCTTGATGCCTATTATTCTCTTCTGTTTGCGCTTAAACTTAGGCTTATATGCGTTCAATGCAAAACGCATGCATTGTGTTTTTTAAAATGTTCAAAACGCTTCATTTAACACAGACAGCTACTGCAGCGGCTGTCTACGTTACGTAGACATCGTCTGCAAGAAATGTTTGCATTTCGCAGACAGCATTCCTTGCTATTTTACTCTGTTGGCGCTGCCATTTTTTGTATTATTTACTGTCCTTTTGTACTGTTGACTTCCAAGGTTGGCCTCTTTTCTTCTCTTTTTCTTTTTTTTTCTCTTCCTACATGAAGACAAACAAAAATAAATCTTCGAAAAATGACCCAAATGTAATGCTTCCTACTCACTTTAATTTTTTGTTTCGAAATTATACATAAAATCATATATGAATTAAAGTGAGTATCTTAAGCATTTTCATGTCAATAATCGCTCAGTATGAATGATTAAATATATCAACAATTAACCACATATTAAATTCTCCCATACTTAGCTTTTGACCATCATTGAGAAAAACATCAAAAGTATGATCATTGACCCAAAACATTGACTCAATTTCTATATTTTTCCAAGACTTTATAATCATAAACAAAGATGAATGAATTTCAAAAATCATAGCAAGATGTCAACATTCCAAGCTTTTACTCATGATCAATCAACATTCATCATCTTCAAAAACTGAGCAATCTAATGGTAGACTCAGAAAATGTGTTTAACTAAAATATATTCATAGGTACACTTAACACCATTCATGATCATGACAATCCACAACTTTGCATATCATTTCATTTCTCCACCACTAAAATCCACATACAAAATCTTGAATCAAAGGACTTTTCAAGGTCATAATGTGGGCAAAGGTAAGGTAAGATGTGTTTAGGTCAAGTAGCATGCAAGCCATCAAAGCTAGTGAAACAAAGCAGCACTTATCAAAAACTAGGCAGCTATGACAAAAGCAACATTTATATTTCACAACCATATTCATCTCTCAAACACAAACCACATGAAGCATATATCAATTCGAAGGAATCACTCATCCAATTTATGCCAACAATACATTGAAATCACAAGAGTGAACCTTCCAAGCCAACATCTACCTCATATTCAATATACTCAAATAACAGATTCATTACAACTCTAGGAAAATGCATAAACCATAAACAAATTTTCAACATATATGCAATTCCTCCTTGATACATTTATTTAAATAATTTTTTCCTTCTTTTCTTTCTTTTTCATTTTATTTTCTTTTTTCTTTTTCATTTTTTATTTTCTTTTCTTTTCCTTTCTTTTTTTTCTCTTCTTTCTTTTTTTTCTCTTTTATCTTTTCTTCCTTTGTTTTCCTTACAAAGGTTTAAATAAACTATATCAGTATGGGAAATTCAATGATAAGACATAACAAAATATCCCAACATTAACCAACCCACACATATGTACACCCCCACACACTTATACTTTTTTACATCCACAAACTCACCAAATCACAAATGCTCTACTAACTTTATGGCTTGGGTAGGACATTTGGTTAAGTTTAAAAGCATAAAATGCGGTTTATAAAAAAAAAGACTAAAGCTCAAAGGAGTTTACCAAGGGAAAAATCATGTCAATAGGATAGGTTATTTGACTAAAAGAATGCCTAATCATATCCATGTTAATGCATGTGATAAAAATGTGGTCTCGAATAAAAATTCAATGCAAAATCAGGATGTACATATCATGAAGGTCACATATTATCAAAAGGTAATGAGACTAATATGGATGTGTCAATCAAATAAGGCTCAAAATCTCACCGGCTTTATCTATCATTAGTCACTACTCTTCTAAAGATAATGCCTATCGACCAATCACAAGATTGAAAATACATGCTAGAATTGTTATGAAATTCTCTAGTCAATCCACACACTAATCATGATTATATAATCCCAAAAGAAATAAAAAACAAGAAAATGTTTGTTTCATTTGTTTTGTTCTTTCTCTCATTTTGATTGAAAACTTAAAAACAAGTAACACAAACAAACTCAAAAACACAAGCGCATATAAAAAGTAATGCAGAAATATAAAGCAAAAGAAATTTACTTCCCTTAGGTTGCTTTTCAAGAAGCGTCTTTGTTTAGGGTCGCTAGATCAACTCCTTCTTCCTCCTCATATGACAAACTTGTGGCCTTCAAATGTAACATGCGGCTCCTCCACGTTTGGTAGTTCCAGATAGGGCCTTAGTTGATCATCATCCTCATTCAGTATCTTCCCTATCCTTATATTCTCAATCTCGACTAAGTCCATACACTCCATAAATATTTCAAATGTCTCTTCATGTTTTTTTCTAATCATTTAATTCCTCTAATTTGTTATGTAAAGGTAAAGAATTAGTTTCAAAAATAATCATAGACTCAGTACTTATCTCCGAGCTAAAAGATGTGTCCTTTTCAGCTTCTAACTCCTTCTTCACTTCTTTAACACAAGCAATTCAATGAGGGTTGACCTCATAATTCTCAAGCTCCTCATCACTTTGCAATATTTTTGCACAAATGTACATTGAGTACACCTCGAGTTGATATGGCTACTCCTCTTTGCTTTACGATTCTAGGCAATTGAGCCTTATTTCCATTTGAGCCATCTAGTGTTCATTCTCTGTTGGTTTGCTTTGGTCTCCTGTTGTAATTGCTACATATCATGTTGAAATTGTAAATTTTTAGTAGCAATATTCTTAACAAGTTCTTCTAAAGATGCACCTCAATCATTTTGGCTCTCTGAATCTTGGGCACTAGACCATGTGTTTCTTGGAAATTACCCTCCATCCTTCTAGAATTGTAGAGTATTCTGCTGCATTTCCAAAGTATTAGCTTTCAAAATATTATTCAACTTTTCCAGAGATGGACCAGAGTCGTGATAGGAAGCTTCTGGTCTGTATGAGAATTGTTGTGCATCCTACAAACTATCATGAAAGTAATTCTGATAATTATTACATCCATACAAAAATTGGGTTGATCAATCCAAACATTGTTATAGGATTGAGAATATGAGTTATAAAAGAAATTACTTCCATCCATATCGAAATTTTTTTCAAACACAAAAAAATGGAATTATCACAAAAAATAGGAAAGAAATCAATTATGAACAAATATATACAGACCATCAATTAAATCATAAACAAAAAGCTAAAACACTATTCTCCCTGACAACGACGCCAAAATTGATCACACGTCGTTACGCTAGTCAAAATAAAATAACTAGACTAGTATTATAGTAGTGGTGAGCTAGGTAAATCCTACAAAGAGTGTGTATAAAATTTATGGAATGAAATTAATTGGTGTTTAGGTTTAACGAGGGGATTGGATTTTAAGAGAAGAAAATAAAATGAAACTAACTAATAAAAACAAATTAAAGAAAACATGTAAAAAATGATAAAAGTGGGGAATTCAGTAGGAACCCGGTTCTTTGGTTCAATCTCGACCTACACCCTAATTAAGCATATTTCATCAATTTTTTGTTCTTAAACCTCTCCTAGCAACTATTAATCTTGAGTTAATAATTAACCAAAGTTTTCCCTTAGGTTTTTATTTAATCAAGATACGACTATTAATTAAACCTAACCACCGAATAATCTAGGATATGATCTCTAGACTTAATTAGGTAGTAGTATTACAAATTAGGAAAACAGATTAATCAAGGCAACAATCATATACAATGCATCATTTATCCTAGGTAATGTTATCCCTAATGATTACGAATCATTAGTCGCTATGTATGAATTTCAACATAATAATTACGGTTTATATCAAAATTCTAACAATGGTTTTGCAATTAACGATTCAATGAATGTGCTAAAATCATCATCTCACAATACCCAATGGGTTCATACACAAATAACCTAACAATAACAAAAATCCAATTATCCATACACAATACCCAAATAAATTAACACAGGATAACACAATCAATTCCTAATGAAAGAAAGAAACAACAAAATAATTAAACAATACTTAACCCGAGTCATCGGCTTTGATATCACGTCTGAACTGGCATCAAGATGTTACCCTTCCATGAGTCTCTACTAGAAAAATATTTTAGCCCCCATTAATAACCCTACTGAAACCCCTTAGTTTCTCGAGACAAGATCCTCTGTCCAGTATTACTCTGTCTTATTATGTCCAATGAAATCTCAATCATTTATTTTGTAGGACCCACGCGGGACCCACGCATAATTTACGCGGGACCCATATAAATAAATGGATGAGATTTATTAGACATAATAGGACACCATAATATTGGACAGGAGATCTAGACTCTAGTTTCTCCTTCACTACCCAAGCTTATACTCTTCTTTATTCATTGACGAGACAATTTATATTTTGGGTCCAACATATTATTCATGTCTGACCTCTCTATCCACACCACTTTATGTTCTCCTCACTGTTGCTTGGATTGGACAAACAAATTTGGAGTCTACTTAACTCCACTTAACTGTTCACTACCTCTCACCACCCTCGCAAGCCTCCTTATACGCACGCAACTCCTCGTCTATGTTTAACATAGAAAATCTGTATTAAATGCAAACCTTTATGCACACCCCTAGCCTCCGCTGTGACTGTAGCTCGATGGGACAATTTTATTGTGTCTCCTGGATCATGCCTCTGTTCACAATTCTAATCTCCACGGCTGCATTCCTTTAATGTTGCGTCCTTATGCATTTCGAGTACTTGCATCCTTATGCACACCTCTTCTATGCGTTTTTAATAAAATGCACAGCATGTTGCAATGCAGCTGTCTGCATTTCACAACCTTAGCTTTATGCATTTTGTTCTTTTGGAGCTGTAGTTTTAAATAACCAAGAAAGTTGTCCTTTTCTTGGTTAAATATTTGTACTCTAATTTGCTTCAGAATATTATCTTTTTGGTCTTAAATATATATCAACCTATCGAACCTAGCAGTAAACGCAAATTGAACACAAGATAAGCATTTTATCTTGAAAATAGGATTGAAATCACATAGAAATACATAAGAAAATATAAGATAATTCAATCCTATCAAGCTCATACATCTTGAAATCAAAATTCTTAGCATTAAATTACCCCTAGTTATATAAGTGATTTATGCCTTCAATCATGCTTATCAGATAATTCACTTATGGAATAAGCTTAAAAATATCCATCAAAGGATCAACTCTCCTTGGAAATTTCATAAATAGACCTTTATACAAAGACTTGAAAATTTGCATTAATGTTAGTGATCTACTAAGAGGTGGAAACTATTTTACTCTACTTTCCTGAGGAAAAAGCTAGATTGGGGTAGGTATAACTCGAAATGGGTATAAGTTTTTTCCTAATTCTGATGCTTTCTTTCCTAATCAAATGATATTTGATCATTCACCTATATTAATTTTCTTAGATTCTTTACTGCCAGCTATTAAACTTCCATTCATATTGAACAATTTGTTAATTATGATGGAAGGTTTCAAAGATGCTATCAGGAAAGGAATAAGCTATTTCCCCCCAAGGTCTATGCAATTTTAGTGTGCTAGAAAACACAGTAGTATCAGAGAGGAAATTAAAGTATTTCATAGAAAGAATATTAGTAGCATTCACTACTTATAAAATACCTCTCGAGAAGCCCCAGATAGGCCACATAATGAGCTAAAGTGGGATCCTTCCAATTACCTATTACAATAAATTAAAGTGCAAGCCTCTTTTAATTATATTAGAGTTGTTGAATTTGATTATTCATTGTGGAAACAAAGGTTTAGAAATAAATGGCTAGCAAAAGGTGATAGAAATTCAACTTTCTTTCATATATTTATCTAAGCAAGGAAATTAGCCAGTAGAATTGTATGATTGATGTCTAATGGTGCTCAACTACATTCACAAGCTGAATTTATTTCAAAGGCTATTAGGCACTTTAAGCAGTTGTTAAGCTCTTATTCTTCCACCTCCTTTTCTAGCAGACTCCTTGATTAAACAATTCAATATAAGATATCCTCCAGTGATACTAAATTGTTATCATCCACAATTACTCCTTCAAAGATTAAGTTGGCAATTAAATCTTAAGCTAAATGTAAAGCCCCTGTTCTAGATGGTTTTAATATTCTATTCTTTTTTAAGAATTGGAGCAATGTGAGTGGAGCTATTATAGATGTGATACATGAGTTCTTTAGCAATAAAGTCATATTGAAGGAGTTCAATAGAACTTTTATTACACTTGTTCACAAAAAAAGATAATCAATCCCTTAATGACTTTTAGCCAACCTCTTACTGCTCATCCATTTATAAGATCTTCTCTAAAATATTAGCAGAAAGGCTCAAAAGAGTACTACCTAGTTTGGTGGATGTCTCTTATTAAGCTCACATTCCTAATAGGCACATTGGAGATACCATAGTGACACACAAGAACTTTTTAAACATTACAATATAATGAATATTAGTAAGAATCAGTGCAATTAAGTTGGATTGTTAAAAGGCCTATGACTCGATGGATTGGAATTTCATTCTCAATTTGCTAAAAGCTTTAAGATTCCCTTGTATTTTATTGATTTGATTCATTATTGCATCTTAAATGTTTCTTACAAAATCTTAGTGAATGGTTAAGCTTCTCCTCCTATTGAAGCTTCCAAGGGTATTAGGCAAGGTGATCCTATCTCACCTTACCTGTTTCCATTAATTTTTGAAGTACTTCCTAGGTTAATCAAAATAATTGCTTTAAGGAACTCTTGATTTAAATTCCATACAAAATGAAAGAAACTCTACATGATCAGCCTCAGTTTTACTGATGATATTTTTATCTTCACCAAATCTGATATTAAATCCATCACTCTCATCTCTAAGGCATGCAGGATGTTCACTTCCTTATTTGGTATGTCCATAAACACTGGTAAGTCTAGCTTTTATCTCTCAACTAGTGCTTCTTATTTAGCCACAAGAATATCTGATATCACAAGTTTTATAATTGCTTACCTTCCTATTACATACCTTGGAGTTCCTATCTCTTCCATATAACCAACATTTATGAATTTCAAGCCCCTTCTTAGTAGTATAAAAAACATGCTTGAAAGCTCATGCTTCAAAGCTTTATCTTTTACAGGCAGATGTCAATTGGTCATTTCTGTTTTCATATTTGTATCTTATTATTGGGCCTCACATATCATTTTCATTATGCAATCTTTAAGGAAATTGAGAAACTATTTTGGAATTTCCTTTAAAACGTTAAAGGTAGTGGAAACTTTAAAGTAAAATAGGAAAAAGTTTGTTTATCTAGAAGTTGTCGTGGTCTGGGTATTTCATCCATCAAACTTCTCTGCTCAATACTTGTTACCAAGAGACTTTAGAGATCATTTATTAATAAAAGTTCAATATGTGTTAAATGGATCCACTTTTACAACATCAAGGATCAAAGTGTGTGGAATATCAGACAACCTTCCGACTATCTTGCTCTTCTCAATAACTTGCTCAAATTCAAAGAAGTGATAAAGAGCCACTATAAACACATAGTGTATAGTGGTAAATCCACATACTTCTAACATAATCCTTGGAATCCACTTATTCCTCTCTTCTTAAAGTTGGATTATAGCTTCTTTCCTATCAATCTACATAGTAAGATAAAAGTTGTTGATGTATTGAATATCTTAAATGGCTCATTGTTCAATAACGTATCAACTATAAACCTATTTTTGTCTTCTGTTGTACTTGATCTATCTCTGTAGGTTGAGAAGAAATGGATGCCAAATTCTTTAGAAAAATTTACAAATCCATGTTGCTGGAATATATTTAGAGGCTCTAACTCATAAGTTTCTTAGTACAAGTTAATTCGGTTCAAATTTAATTCACTTTGCAAATCCTTCATTATATGGATGTCAATCAAGAGCAAGTTCCAACTCTAAACAGGATAGCTACACTTACTTCACTAATTGGTGTTGTTTATGTAAATCCTCATATGAAAATATTGATCATTTGTACTTCCAATGTCAGTTTAGTAAATATCTTTAGAATCTCATAATTTAACTATTTCACTTGTGTCATCTCTTAACTTATGGTCAGAAATCATTAGTTAGAGTGTTAAGTTATAGCTGTAGCATCAAGGAGATTTATGGTTTTATAAAGTTGCCTTTTAATGTCTTGTAGTAGCTATTTGGGAAGAGAAAAGAAATTAAAGAATTAATATTCATGTCATGTTAAGGACTTTTGGAAATTCCACATCCACCAAAGAGGCTATTTTCATATATTATTGTTAATTATAAAAAAATTCAAAAAAGCTCAATTAGTTTTAAATTTATAGAAAAGGAAGTAAATATCAACCTAGTAGATTTTAAAAACTAAAACAAACTAAAATTCAATATATTCTTAACACATAAGGAAAGTAAATAAGGAAAATTAATGGCTAGAAAACAAAATTGCTTCATGTGGGGGACGAGGGAAGGATACTTTCTTATCATTTTCTTTAATTTAAAAAATAAAAGTTATCTAATCAAACTCAAATTGTGTTCTATCAAATTTGTAAGAAAAATTTTAGATGATGATTAGGATTGAGTTTAGTTCACTAGTAAGTTGTCTTTGAAAAATCTAAAACGTACACCTCCTTAAGACCAAAAGAAAATTAAATTAAAGAATTAAATAACAAAAGAGTGCAAGACAATATAAAAGAATTAATATTCATGTCATGTTAAGCATATAATCTACTCGTAACATATGAACACTGTAATCGTTATATTTGATAGATTTTAAGTAGGATACAATCTCTTCTGTTGTTCTCATCATTCCTAATGGCTTAGAGTAATGGATTCTTGTTTCCCTATGGACCTTCTTTGAAACCATACAGTAGGTTGGTTTTTTTAATTAGTTGCTTGGAAGACTAGGAACCCTTGCTATCAAATCAACCCAATCACCATATCATCCCTTCGTGATCAAAAACTCAGTTTCATATCCCTTTGACCAATTAATTCAACATGATTTTCACTTCACTTATTGAGGGAAGCTTTTGAATTCTGAAAGCCTAACTCAAGACTTTGAAGCGGAAATTTTGAGAAGGCTGATGAATTATAAATTATAAAACTTAGCCACCAAGAAAAATATTTGCATATCTCATCTGTCTCCTTCAATTCATGTCGTTGGTAAGTCCACATAAGAAAATGCTAAGTAATCATATAAAGCATGAACTTTTTATTGTCTTAATGACGAGATCTTGGCTGTACACAATATCAATACTACATTTTTAAGGAGTCACAAAAAATATTTTTTGGCACAGATATTGTTGGAAAAACGACGCAAGATCGAATCTAAGCGCAACGGAATGAATTTAAAATTTTCCACGAAATCGACTTTAACAGAATTAAATTCGAAACATAAAACCAGAAATTGAAAAAGTAGAACTAACCTTTTCTTGATTCCCGATACAAAATCTTGCTTCTCCGAAGTAGTCAAATCCATGAGCCGTTCAAACGTCCGGCCTCTAACGGTATCCACAGATCTTTTAGGAAAAAAAAAACTCAAATCGAATTTGAGAGGAAAAATCTTTAGAAGTGCTAGCTTTCTTTTGTTCTAATTTTTTCTTTTTATAAGAAAAATCATATTTTTCATATCCTTGAATTTTATTAAAATTACAACTAAAGTCATACTTTACTTATAATTATTAATAAATCCTTATAAGATCAAATATCACATATTGATCCTAAAGTTTCTAAAACTTCTCAATTAAGT
>JANZLF010000221.1:22841180-22855847 GCA_026546835.1 Erythroxylum foetidum
TCCTCTCTGCTTCACTGCTAGGGTTTTTACTTGAGGATAACTTAAAATTAACAAGAAGAGGGGTAGAGATTGACTTATAATCTTGCATATTGAAGAGTTGCAAGATTTTCTTTAAGTAATTCTTCTGAGAAAGCTAAATCTTCCTATTATTTTTGTCTTAGTAAATTTGCATTCCTAAAATCTTATTTGTTGGTCCTAAATCTTTCATTTCAAACTCCTCAGCTAAATGAGCCTTGAAGACTTGAATATGATCTTTGTTAGTGCTTGTAACCAACATATCGTCAACATATAATAATAATACAATGAAATCATTATTATTAAACCTCTGGAAATATGTACAAGGGTTTGAACTAAATCTATTGAATCCACGACTCATTATGAAGGAATCAAATCTTTTGTACTAACATCTTGGCACCTATTTTAAACCGTACAAATATTTGTTCAACCTATAAATCAAGTTCTCTTTCCCTAGTTCTTCAAAACCTTTTGTTTGATGTATGCAAATTTCTTCTTCAAGATCTCCATAAAGAAATGCAATCTTTACATCTAACTACTCTAAATATTGATCAAATGCTAAAGGTGAAAAAATTTCAATAAAGTCGATATAGAACTAAAGTTGAAAAAAATCAATAAAGTTGATACCTTCTTTCTGAGCATATCCCTTTACCACGAACCTTGCACGATATCACTCTACCTGATCATCACTGTTATGTTTGGTCTTGTACACCCATTTATTGCTAATGAGCTTTCTCCCTTGTGATAGTGGCACAAACTTCCATGTCCTATTCTTATGAAGAGCTTCTATTTCTTCTTGCATTGCTTCCATCCAAGGTGATGCATATGAGCTATTTGTTGCTTCTTGTAATGTTGATGGTTCCCTGTCTCTAACTTAATTTGTGCTTTAAATGTTATGAAGGTTGGAAATATATCTTCCTTTCTCTTGATAGGATACACCTAACATCTTCTAGAGTAATCATTAATAAAGGTCACAAAGTACCTTGCTCTACCTAGAGACATAATCGGTGCTTGTCATACAATCGAGAGAATCAATTGTAGAATATCTTTACTTCTAAAATTCCATGCATTAAATTTTATTCTATGCTGCTTACTTGTAACATAATGCACAAACAATGGAGTATGGAAACATGTCGTGCATGCCCTCGAACTGTGAATCATTTGCTACAAAAAGTTGTTGGTCCACCTTCTACCAAAAAATAATGCTTTTATAATATCTCATCACTTGACTTAATAGTTATTTTTTTCAGATATTAAATATTTTTCTTTAGAAAAAAGATTAGGGAAATTCAAATGATGACCTTCTACGTGAGTGGTAATGCCAAAAAGTGGGCTAACATGGCTTTTACTAAGGTCCATCACTTTTGCAATTAAGTGTCTGTTTAGATGAACTTTTGGGAGGTTAATAAGTACTTTTCTCCACCACAAAAATCCTTTTTAAGAAAAATAGATATTTGGCTGTAAAATAAAAAATACTTCTTTAACAGATATGACTTTTTTGGCAGTCAAAATATAACTTTTTAAGAAGCTCAAATATGGAACTTCTAAAAAATTACTTTTTTAGGTAGATTTTTCAAATCAATTAATAAACTTATTTTTAGTCCCTTTTGTTATTATATTTTACACATAATTCTCACAATACCTACAAACTCATCTTCTAGTTTATTTTGTATTTAACTATTTACTCAACTGGGATATTTTTTTGAGATTTATAAAATATTATTTAGCTTTTTATATATTTTAATATCTATTTTGATGTTAGTTTACTTATGATATAATCTATATAAAAGATTGTGTTAAATATATTTTCATTATGTTTCATATGGTTTAAAATTATACAATAATTAATATATTGTGCTTTACATGTTGTTTAATCTACTTTAAATAATACTTATATGCATAAATAAATTTTTATTACAAAATAAAATATAGTTAAAATTAAAAGTACTTTTTATTTTTATGTTGCCAAACAGTTTACTGTATAAAGCTCTTTCAAAAAAACTTTTTTTAAATGACAACAAAATAATCAACTAGCATATTAGAAAAATTATTCTAAGAAAAGATCTACAGAAAAGACTCTATTAACAAAAGCTCTACTAGTATAATTCCAACTATCACTACTTCATTATTTGGTATTTTTCTAAGGAATCTAAAATGAGCTTTTGGTCTTTTTCAGTTTTATCTACAGTGTTGTCTTTACGATCAAGATCCTTGGTTGCCTTGTACATGTGAATAATATGTCCTAAAATTTTTGATGTTATTTTATTTACTAGTTAGTGTAAAAAGACTTGACATTTGTAATGACAATTCATTGCAAAAACGCTGTCACATGTTTTGATCAGTTGGCCAATAAACTAGAAATATCTTTTTAATGACAATGGTTCAAACTTTCAAGAGAGTTTATGAATAATTTTAAATTTTACTGCCAAAATACCGCATCACTTTCAAATAAATGGGCATTATTGCTTTTTAATTATAAAGGTAGACTTCTTTTAACGTATTGTTATAAGAGAGATATTCAGACCATCTAAAAAATCAATGAAGGAGTATATTTAAATAACGTGTCTTGGGATGATATGGATCATTTGATCCTAATATAATTTTATAATACATGTGCCAAAAGTAATGAAGTTTGATTTTCGACCATAAAGAGGAGTATAATTTTCTTTAAAAATGTAATTTTGTTTCAAATGATGTTTTAGTTATATAGATGACATCATCACATGAAACAATAATCTGGATAACTACAGTTAGAGATCATGCATGGCCTTATACTCAAGCTGCCACCATCTATGCTAATCTTTGTGATCGACATTATATGTGGAACTGATATCCCTACCTTATAAATCACAAAGGCATGTGTACCTTTTGAGCTATAATATAGTGATGGTGCATATCCAGTGTCGATCACACAAGTGCCATTAATTATCTCTTTTCTATGATCTAATTGGTAAAATAAGATGGTGATTTAAATTAAACACAAAATTGAACTAAGTCTGGCACAAATGATAACTAAGAATGCAAATCCCTCAAAGATTAAACTAAGGACGATAAATGGGCCCAAGCTCGGCCTAGCCTGTCCTGACCTGACTCAGCCTAAAATCAATGAGTCAGACCTCACTTAAGACCTAACTGTTATAAGCAAAACAATATCGTTTTACTGAAAATGATTTCGTTTCACACTTATAATTAAAAATATGTCAGCTACCATTTCCATCTATAGGTTAAACAAATCAAATAGAATATTTAGGTCGTGAATCCTCTTAAGAATTCTTAAGCTAATAATTCTTTATTATGCAATTTAATTAGAGATTATTAGATTGTTAAAATTTTTATCTTGTATTAATATCTTTCCCAAAAATATCAATTCATAATCCTAAGTTAATTATCTAAAATCTCCTTCTATTTAAAACTTCTAAGATTGTTTTAATCGATTTGTGAAATTTACTATTAAGTTTGACCAAAATTTGGAAAATTTATGTCGACCTATCTTAAGTTTGCATACAACTCTTTTCACTTATGCTAGATCCATTCATATAATGAATTACGAAATCTCACTTGCATAAAATCATAAATGAAATACTATCCCAGAAATATTAATACAAGAAATAATCAAAACACATAATTGAATCCAATAAATCAACAATCAAATTGCATTAAATGTAGAGTCCACTAACAAAGTTTATCCTACCTAGGAAGTAAACAACTTTAGTTTATAAAAATGGAAAACATAATTAAGGATTCAAAAGAACAATTAAAAAAATAAGAGAATTCAATACATATCCCCTTTTTTCTTATAAAATCCCCTGAAACTTTGAAGGAAAAATGCTCTCAATTCAAATCTCTAAGTTAATCTTTTCTTCTCTGCTACTCTAAAACTTATAATTGTGTCTAAAACTTGGACCCCTATAATTGCCCTTCTTAAGTATTATACTTTGAAATTAGGGTTTCTGCACTAGGCACAATCACCCATACGGTCATGAGCAGTGATTGTGTCAGTATCATTTTAATTCTTTAACAATCACTACAAGAAAATTATAAATTACCAAATGACAAAATTTTGTAGTAAATTAGTAATAGAATTTAATTTCATCGATAAACTTGTCGTGAAAAATGATATTTTACCATAGAAAAAAAACCATGGGTAAATGTGAAGAGAATTTATCCACGAAACTTTACTGACAAAATTTAATGATGGAATGGTAAAAGTCATCATAAAAATAGGCACAATGTTTGGAGGTAGAAATGAGCGACGAATTTTACTGACGGAAATAACTCCTTTGGTAAAATCAAATGACATCGATACTGTTGTTTAAATTTATAGTAAAACGGTGTTGTTTTATTATTAATAAAAACATAAAACCCCTCCCCCGATCGTCTTCTTCAATTTTTTGGTGGTCTTCATATTTTCCTTTACGCATCTTCTTCCATCTACTCATCTTCTTTCATTCTTCCACTACTTACATTGTGTTGGTTATTCGTGTGGAGGTTGGTTGTCCATTTATTACTTTTGTGTTTTTTTGTCTTCAATTTTTGTTTGTGAACGGCTATGTTGGATATGTTGATTTTAGTGTGGATTAAGTTGTAAGGGACATTTATTTGGGTTGGTAATGAGTCATTTTTTGTTGTTTTGTGGTTGTGTTGGTGAATAATGCATCATAATCAGTAAGTTTGAAACAAAGTAATGTTGTTTTTCAATAGCGTACCAAGTGTTTGATGAAAGTTCTGTAAGAGGATGATAGTCATGATTTGTAATACGGAATTTTTATAATGTTTATAGGATTTCATACCTATATATTAAGAAACTTTCTACATTTTTTTTGTTATATTAGATAATGGTTTGGCTTCCACCTCATTGTAAAGTAATCAATGTCCACAACGATGAGGAATTTGAGTTATTGTATATAAACTTAAATTGATCCAAAGACTTCCATTTCTTACTGAGTGAAGGGGATATCATTATATAATGTGGTATAATCAACCATTTGTGACTAATGCAGGTTGGAATACCTATGGCATTTTCTTTTTCTTTTTCTTTTTTGTAAATTCTTGAACATCCTTCCAAATTATAAACCAAAAGTACCTATGTTTTAAAATTTTATATTCAAAGGATGATCTTCCTTAATGGACTCTACATTCTTTTCCAAGTATTAATATAAGAACATGTCCTAGTTCCTCATTTTGAATAAATCTTATACATAACAAGGTAAAAGATCTCCTAAAAAGTTGGGAGTTTATAAACTAAATACCATGGAGCCTATTCTAAGAGTCTTTTCAACTGTTTTCAATCATCTAGCAATTTTCCCTCTTATAGATATTTTTCAACGGATATGTCTAATATGTTTCATTTTCCTTAGTAATACTAACTTGATTTATTTAAGTTTCATTAGTTTTGTCTATTTCTCGTAAAAATTTTCCTTTTGAATTTAAGTTTCATTAGTTTTGTCTATTTCTCGTAAAAAATTTCCTTTTGACACAATACCACTATTACTCCTAATTTGGGTAAGCTCCTTTTCATGTAATTCATTCATCTACATCTCATAGGTTAGTGATTAGATTAGCTTTTCCAATGGCATGGTCCTTAATTTTTATATTTTTGTTTATTTTCTTTCTTGCAGGTTGTGTTTTTTTTATTGAAGAGCGTCGATAATTGCCCAACCTTAATTATCTTATTTGTAGTTTGTGATTGTCCATTTATCAAGGTAAGTCGTTCAACTAAACAATGTCAACAATGTGATCAATTTTGGGTTATTCTTTGCAATTTTACCTAAAACAATGATTGAAGAGATTTTAGGCTAGGGTTTAATAGTCTAAGTATTTATATTTGGGCATTGCTTAAATTGAAACATAAATACTTGAACTTGTGGATGACTAATTCAAACTTAGTATTAACATAAGAAATTCACGTAGTTAATATGACAATTCTTTGCATAATAAACTCCTAAGATATTATATAGGCTAGAAACTCGTGATGCAACTCCCAAAAGGCTTATCGATGAAAAATTTCATGAGCCTAGGAGAACTTACTTTCTTGATTCATTAGGTCTAACAATGCCACGTACTATATTGCATTTTTAATTTCCACTGATTTTATTTATTTTAAACCAATTTCCACTTTTTTATTTTAAGATGTAAGTGCTTTTTTTTCCTTCTTAATGTCACTTCTTATAGGATATTGGTTGGAAAATTACTTTATTTGACTAAAACTCACATATGTTGTCCATTAATTAAGTAAGCCAATATATCAATAAGCCAATTATAGTTCATTTGTAGGTTGCTTATACGATATTAAGATATATTAAGGATTATAAAGATGAAAGCCTTATCTTTCCTAAAATAATTCTTCTATGATTGTGAGGTTCTTATGACTTAGAATGTGATGATTGCCCAATCACTAAGGTGGAATTGGTTATGATTAAGTTATCTAATTGTGAAATCATATGGTAGGACATTTTGGATTCAATTTAGAGGGCAAATAGTTAGGCACTTGTGAAAACTTAGGGGAAATAATAGATCTAATGATGTGTAAAATAAAGATTAAATATTTTGTAAGATTAATATGGATACTACCGTAATGATTATTGTATCTTACTACAGTCACTTTTTTAAATAACAGTTTTATAGAAATGAGTAATGTTGATAGATATTGAATGTATAGACGATTAACACGCGATAGTTTCATTAATCCTTAGTTTGTTGAGGGAGTTGAAGCTTTTATTCACGATGCATGTTCTCAACTTGCATATATGGATGGTCCAAAGATTAGATGTCCATGTAAAAAGTGCAAGCATATTCACTTTCTTCCTATTGATGAACTGAATCTCTATTTGTTAAGAAAAGGGTTTTTTCTAAATTATTTTGAAAGGACATGACATGGACAACCATTAGTTTGTAGCTCTTCAAGGTAAACTCATCAATAAATGTGGATGGGTTTGAAGAAGGAACTAGATTTATAACAAATAATAATGGTGCAACTGAAAATCCTTACATCTAAAGATGCAGTCGATTATGCCTTTCAGGAAAATATAGAAAATCTTAAAGAAGAACCAAACTTACATACAAAAAAGTTCTTTGACTTAAATCATTTGACCAGGAATTATGGTAAAATTATGAGACGATGACTCCATTACCTTCAATTGCTTGAATATTGAACACAGAGTCTGAAGAACATATTTCTAATCAAAGTTTTGATAAAAATCTTGCTTGGTGTAATGAATCATTACTTCCTAATCATACAATGGTTGATAATTTTTACAATATGAAGAAACTTATTATGGGTCTAGGTTTGTCAGTTGAAAAAATTGATTATTACAAATTGGGTTGCATGTTGCTTTAGGGAGATAAAGTGAAAATACAAGAGTGAAAATTTTGTGATCTATCTAGGTTCAAACCTAGTAAGCGTACTATAAAACAAAATTTAGTACCTGGGATGCTGATGTATTATTTCTCACAAAATTCGAGACTTCAAAGACTGTATGCCTCTGATGTTATTGCATCTCACATAAGATGGCATAATGAACATGAACAGGAAGATGGAATAATGAGTCATCCATTCGATGCACTCACATGGAAACATTTCAATAACACTCATTCTGAGTTTGCAACTGAAAGTTGAAATGTTAGGTTGGGATTGTCAACAGATGGATTCCAACCTTTTAGTCAATTTGTCCAACAATATTAATCACGATAAATTATAATTACTCCTTATAATTTACCTCCATGGATGTGTATGAATGAGGCATATATGTTCTTAATGGTGATTGTGCCAGGGCCTAGGAATCCAAAGCATAAATTGATGTATTCTTATAACCATTGGTATCTAAATTGCATCATCTTTGGGAATTTGGTGTGGATACATAATATATGTCTCTTAAACAAAATGTTTTGTTGAGAGCAACTTTGATGTGGACTATTGGTGATTTCCCTACATATGTTATATTGTCTGGATCGAGCATAGTAGGAAAATTGGCTTGTCCTTACTGTGGCAATAATTATGATGTGTTTTATTTTTCTAACGGAGTCAAAACATCTTGATTTGATAACTATAAGAATTTCTTCCTCCAGATCATCAATTTAAATTCAGTAAACAAACGTTTATTAAGAATAGAATGGTACAAACACCTCCTCCCCCTCACAAAGCTGATGAAATGATATTACAGGAGATTGATGAATCTGGATCGAGAACAGTGGGGAAATTGGCTTGTTCTTACTGTGGCAATAATTCTGATGTGTTTTATTTTCCTAACGGGGCCAAAACATGATTTGATAACTACAAGAAATTTCTTCCTCCAAATCATCAATTTAGATGCAATAAACAAATGTTCATTAAGATTAGGATGGTACAAACACCTCCTCCCCCTCACAAAGTTGATGAAGTGATATTACAAGAGATTGATGAATTAGGGTTACTAAAAGTTACGAAACTTAAAGTTGAAGAAGTAAATAACAACATTAGTAAAAACTTTGGTTGGAGAAAACAAAGTATCTTTCGGGATTCGTCATATTAGAAAACTAATTTGATACTTCATAATCTAGATATGATGCATATTAAAATTGAAAAAATATTTTTGACAATTTGTTTAACATCATATTGAATATTGAAGGGAGGACAAAGGACAATGCAAAATCATAAGCTAATTTGAAACTTTTTTTGTAGAACGAATAAGTTAGATAAAGATCTTCGCACTAGTAAATATCCAAAAGCATGTTACACTTTGGACAAAAAATAAAAGAAAATTTTGTATGATAGTTGAAAAGTGTAAATTTTCTTAAAGTTTATGCTTCTAACTTGGCAAGGTGTGTGGACATGAGCAAGTAAAAATTATTTAAGATTAAAATTCATGATTGCCATGTGTTTAAGCAAAGGCTATCTAATTGCATTTCGGGAGTTGTTACCGGATAAGGTTTGGGAAGCTATAACAACATTAAGTTTGTTTTTCAAAAGCTTAACATTATCTGAAATAAAGTTGGCTAAAATGGAAAACTAAAAAGGGAAATTCCAATCATCTTATGAAAATTGGATGAGATTTTCCTTCCAAGCTTCCTTGATTGTATGGAGCTTCTACCCGTACATTTAGCACAGGAGGCTAAACTTGCTAGTTTAGTTCAATATCGATGTATGTATCTATTTGAGATGTAATTATAACTAATATTTAAATAAAAATTATAGCATGTTTTAATAACAAAATTGTAATAAATCTATTTGTAATGTAGGCTTTAGCATCACTTGAAGAAAAATGTAAAAAAGCTAGAGCTGAAGGATCGATATGTAATGCTTATTTAGTGGAAGAAGTAAGTACATTTTGTTCGCATTATTTTGAGCTACATGTGGACACAAGAGAAAGAAAAATTCGTTGTAATGACGATGGAGGCGAAAGAAGTGATATTGATGGTAACTTATCAATTTTCACATATCTAGGATGAACATGTGGACGTTTAATAGGAAGAATGTTAATAGAAGAAGAAATAGAGCTAGCCATGGTTACATATTATTGAATTGTCAAGAGGTTTAACCTTTCGTGTAGTAAGTTTAAGTTTAAGTTTAAGTTGAATTTGAAATTGAACTTGATTTTTTTAGTTTTCGAAGTTAGCATTGTTCAAAACTAAAATACCTAATAATATTTTAAGATTATATGAGGAATGATTATGCGAGCTAATGCCCGAAACAACATAGGATAATATTAATAAAGAAGTTGAAAGACACTTTCCTTGATGGTTTGAGAAATATATAAGTTTTCACTTGCAATAATTGAAATGGTTAAGTTATGAGATCAAAGTGCTTAAATGAAATTATATTATTTAATATGAGGACTTTTTATGTAGGCCTCATAAAACCCAATAAGAACAAGTTCATATATGATATTGCAAAAGGATCTTTGCGAACTGTTAAATTGTATCTGGTACATTTTGTTAATGAATACAAATTTCGTACAGAATATCATGGTTATAGCATGACAATAGTAAATAGTGGGGTTTGAATACAAGGAGAATTGATGGATTACTATAGTAAAATTATTAAGATACTAGAAATTGAGTAGCCTGCATTGCCAATAAAACGAAGTGTGATATTTAAGTGTGACTAGATGGATCCTACTCCTAATGTTGGAATAAAAGTGCACAGTTGATACAATCTAGTTGAAATCAAATAGCGAAGAAGATTTAGATAATTTGAACCCTTTGTGTTGACGATGCACACAATTCAGGTGCATTATGTCCCTTTTCCTAGCTTACGACAAGAAAGTTACACTAGTTGGCCATTTGCAAAGTAAAAACTTGAAGAATTTTTGACTTATATGGAAAAAGAGAAAATAAGATAATTGAAAGTGAAGCATTTTAAGAAGATGTTTATGAAATAAATGCATTTGTAACATATGACGAGAATGAACCTTTGAACGATCCAAATAATGAATATGCTGAAATTTCATCTTGAGAGCATGAGGAGGGTGAGAAATCTGAAGAGGAGCTTGAGTTTGATTCTAATTCTTTATAAAAAGAAGATGATGATGATTTTGATTTATAACTAAATGATGATATCGATTAATTTGTGATTGTAATAGAATATTATATGAATAAATCTATTACTGCATCAATAATATAATGTTATTTATGTTTAATTTATATTGTTATATTACTAGATTATTTAATAAAATGTGAATTTTAGGTTAAAATATGCCACAAAAGAGAAAACATGATATATTGTCACCAAGGTTCAAGTTACCACAATTTCCAAGTAAAGCATCATATTTTACAAATGCTACAAAATTAGGTGTTGTATGTCCAGCTACTGTACATCTAAATGAGGCATCACCTTCCTGACTTACAATCACTATACAATCACCTTTTGTACTTGTTGCTACATCATCTAGCAACCCTGCTACACCATCTAGCAGCCTTGTAACATCCACCACCCCTACACCAACAAAGATATCAGGGGTAAACATTGAGGATGACAGAGGTAACCTCCAACCTGGAGCTAAGGTAGTTACTAGAAGAACTTACATCACAATTATCAACATTATGTGAGTGAAGTTCCAAAAATTTTGTAATTCATGCATGATAACACCATAGGTCTATACTTAAGTTATATGTTTTAGTTTGAAAATGATCTAAAAATGCTTATATATTAGGTTGGTTCCATCTAGAACGTGTTCCAGAAATATCTCATACAAGTTCAAGGAGAGGATAGATCTTGGGGATTATACATGGAAGAATGTCTCCAAGGCGAAAAAGGATTTTTATTATCAAGAGTTTAAAGTACAAAAATATATTCTTTAATATTTTTCATTTTATCTAATTTTATGCATTAATTAGATTAATATTATCATTTATAAGAACTTATAATATGTTTTTATTTTTTTTAGAAAGAATTTTTTTGGGATTCAAAATTTGATGATTTAATTTATAATGTATGGGAGAGGCGAGTTCATATACGTTATAGAGACTTTCTTGGTTCAATACACAAGAATGGTGTATGACACCAAATATATCTAAAAAATATAGAGTTGTTGGTAGTAGTATTGCGCATCACCTGAGACAATGTCTATTTTAGAGCGCAATTCTGCCAACAGACATAGAGGACCAGATAGCGAGAGCTGCTCGTACACATTGAAGGATCTATGATCCACTAGGAGCATACACAAAAACTTGTAAGTTTGAAAACTTTAAACTTATATTCTTGTTTTTGTATTTTGATGTATGAATTTTGATTTCAATGTAATTTGATGTATGAATTTTAGAATGAAAACATATGTTTATTATAAAGAATAATAATGTAATCAATATTTGGTACCATTAATGGTTATCTTGTTGAGATAATTTTTGTATTTAACAAGGGGTAAATATCATTAAAATAGAGGAAACTCTATCGAATTTTTTGTAAATTGTAGTTCACTTATAACAATTTATTCTAATGTAGGAAAAGTTTATAGGCAAGAAGCCTACACCACACTAACTTTTTTTACACACTCACACCAAGAAATATGATGGTGTGACCTTCGTCAATAGCCGATGCAACAACTTTATGTATGTAAAATCTATTCTTTAACATTAATTCTTAGAAATTATCATTTATTAATATAAACAACTATAATGATAGGACCAAATATAAGAAAGCATTGAACATAAGTCTCAGAACTATGAAACTGTTGATGATAGTCAGGCATATCTTGATGCAGTGGGTGGTAGGGACTGTCATGGAAGGATATTTGGCTTAGGTTTATTTTCAAATACATACTATGCGTAATCCTCCACATCCTCTATGGTTGGATCTAGTAAGCAGTTCGTATCAAATGAGAGAGTCGTTCAGTTTGAGAGCATAATAGAGAGATTGATAGAGTGCATAACCTAACTCTATAATGAGGTGGATGAGTTGAAAGGGAGGGACATGACCTTATTGCAGTAGTTAGAGCATCTGGCTTCACCACCTGCGTGGATTAAATGGATAAGTGAATGTATTTGATAGTCTGCTATTTTTAAGTTTTTGTATGACTTCTTAATTTACAATTATTTTCAAGATACTTATTCATGTACATTATAATATTTTTATTATATTACCAATCAGCATAATCTTTACTTTATATTTATCAATCAATGTTATATTATTTAAAGAAATTAAATGTAGAAAAAATCAAAACATTATCAATAGAAAACTTGGATAGGAAGTGAGAAATGGCAGTCGAAATTTTTCATAGCTATATTTTCTAATGGAATTAAAACATTATTTCATTAAAAATTTAGCAACAGATAATGTTGTTCTTCGGTAAATTTAGCGAGGGAATGCTATATATTTGTTAATAAATTTAGCAACGAACTTCCAATTTACTGTCGGTAAATTCACAGAAAAAATATTAGGAATCTGTCACAAATTTAGTGACGGAATATTGTATATCTATTGGTAAATTTATCTAGTTCTACTAACAGAAATACAAAATTTTGTCACTAAATTTTCTGATGGATTCCTAATATCCGTCGCTAAAATTTACCTATGGCTGTTTCTCCAATGACTTTTTCCGTCGATAATTTTCGTCACCAAATTTGTTTCCCCTTAGAAATCTTGATCCTCCATTACCTTAACATAGGTGAAACAAAATCTTTAAGCTTGTACACATTTACATGGACTTATATGGTCCTCCATAAAGCCATGTCTATGTCCTACACGGGCGTGTCCTTTACTAGCATTAATGTGTCCTTTTTTTTGGTAGAAAAAGGGAGCTAAACTCACAAATCAAAAACTAGAGTAAATACATAACACCAACTAAATCATAATGAATCCAAGAAGTCATTCCATAAGGAATGCTCGGAAGAGAATGAAATCCAGGAGCATTATCATTAGCCAAATGAGATAAGAAGTCTGCCGCAAAATTAGCTTCTCTATGAATGTGAGCGAAAGAGAGGGTTGCAAACTCCCTGGTAGCAAAACGGATCATCTTAATTAAAGAGGCGCAACAAGAATTGACAGCACAATTTCCAATGATCATATCCACCGCCACCTTATTATCACACTCCACGATAAGGTGAGAGAACCCCAACGCTTTAGCCTATCGAAGACCATAAAGAACTCCCCAAATTTCAGCCATCAAAATGGGGCAAAGGCCGATATTAGCAACATATCCCCCGCACCACCTACCTAAATGATCCCTAAAAACTCCCCCACAAGTTGCTGCCGACTTAGAAAACAAAACTGAGGCATCAGAATTTAAGTTAATGAATTTACTAGGAGGACAAGACCAAGAAACCTGATGATTTCTTTCCTGAATAAAATTAGACCCACAAGTGCCCAAGATAGTGGAACAAGAAGACCCATGAGAGATCGCTTCATTAATGATCGACAGTGCAGATTTGTGTTTATGCTTGAAAACAAAGTCATTCCGGCTCTTCCAAAGAAACCAACAGCAGGACACAAACAACTTAGGCCAGCTAACTTCATGAACAACAAGATCCCGCAGATTTAAATTGAAGTTTAACCAAGAACGAAGATCAGTACAGCTCATAAAATCTTGATAATAAGCATAAGGAAAAACTAAACACCAGACTTGAGTTGCTAGAAGACACCCCCGCAACACATGAAGACCATCTTCTAACTCATCGTTGCAAAAAGGACAAACAGTCGAAGAACACAAATGGCATCTTCTTCTTTCCGCATTAGTCTTAGTTCTTCAATTTTTTATGTTAATTATACCTAACTTCCTCTTCTATTGATCCATGAAGGTAATTGAGACCTAAAAACATCCTAGAAATGAATTAAGTACCAAAATAATTAAAAAATCTAAATAAACAAATAAAATGCATTAATCAAGCTCACATTGTCTGAGGAATCATCCTGATGCTCAACCTTTCTTGTTTGCTTCTTAGAGGATCCAATCTCAGCTACTGCTCCTGTATATTGAGATAATCCTCATATGCTCCAACATCTACTTACTCATCCTAAGCTCTAACCAATCTATAGACACTGCAAAAAAAGTATACATTCTGCGACGTTTGAGTGGAAGACGTCGCAGAAAAGTATGACCTTTCCTGATGTTTAAAAAACGTCAGGAAAAGTATCACTATTTATCGACGTTGTTATCAGACGACGTGAAATTGGAGAATTATATGAGACATTTAATTATTAAAACGTGGGCAAAGAATTATGTCGACGTTGTTAGGAAGTAAACG
>JANZLF010000221.1:22932878-22943099 GCA_026546835.1 Erythroxylum foetidum
TGAACTTTTGATCTCTCATAAACATATTCTTATGCTAAATCATAACTCTCATCACTTTTAACCAATATTCCTCTCATATCCATATTTGACCTCTCCAGGCTATCGCAAATTTCGTTTTCTTTCAACTCGATTTATACACTTTAAGTCTCATTATTCATTTTGATATCACTTCTTTCCTAAATCAGCCCATGCCAATGTCTTCACATTCATATCACATTCGAGGGTTTATAACCACAGTACAATATGAATATCATTATCCATTTTTCTTTTCCCATTCCTAATTGCCCATAAACCTTCATTGGCTCATATTCTGACATATCATCACTTTTCTCACACTTAAACACTTAACACATGTTCATACGTATGACTCATACTCATGCGACTCAAACTAGAGATCAGTTGTCACAGTCTACTATGACATGACTTTAATGTATGTGACTTGACCTATGTTTCAGAAAATGCCCATATAAGCTCATACTTCTGGGCTCTGATACTACCTAAATGTAACACCTCACACCCGTATGACCCGAACCCGACATCGATGGTGATATTCGAGTCCGTGCCCTGCGAGAGTGGCGTGCTACATCACTCAGTCAAAACTCAGTATAAGTTTTGTTTTTAAAACACAACATACACTATGCAGAAATCAAATAACATACACAATCACCAGTAAGTACAATGATCGACCCCTTTATAAATACAAATTAATTCAGTCCGGTGACTTTATAAATTGACCAAATCATTTCTACAAAAATTTAGAAAATACAATTTTATACATAATTTATCAGACACTAATGCGGACGCGAACTGATCCCAGACCTCTTCTCTCACTCTCATGCGGTTGCTATACTTCCGTTGCCTAACGGGGTATTCTTCTGGGTCCTGAAAAAATTTGCAAATTTTGGGTGAGTTTTGCGAACTCAGTGAATGACCATCATCGATGGTTCACTCCAATCACATAACACAATTTTTGTACATCTCACATTATTTCATAGTGCACATATTCACAAAATTTCACATTCACACATTCAAAGAATTCCACGTTCACATTATTCATAATCGATACATGCCCATGAGACTCACTTTCCAGTTCTTATTTTGCTGTGACCGAGTGCCTAAACTGTCCCTTGTACGGCTCATTAATAATTGTCCCTTATCCATTAGTGGATACAGGGATCATTAAACGTTGAGCCTAAGCCTCTGAATCCCTTATGAGCTAGAAGCTCATTTTCACTCGTTGAGCTTAAAGATCTGATCGGTGGCGACTCTGGTCACAACAGCCATTATATTTCATGCATTTATGCCATGTGGCACAGCAGTCACTTCCACTCACTTTCATATATTATCGGACCGTAGTCCGACACGTATCAATCACATCACCCGAATTTCATAATTTCACATTGCTAAAAAAACCATATGATCACAATCAAACACATGTGTCACAAATTATTACATCTCAAGCAAGTAGTTCACAAAGTCACAAACAAGTAGAACTTCTATGTCATAGCTCCCCAATACATCGGACCTTCTGTCCAGAATCCACAATCAAAAGCACAATCCCACTATTATTCTCCACAGAATTATAAACACAAAATTATAAGCAAATAATAATTGAGAAATCATCTAGGTCACTCACAAATAGCTTCTGAGCTAATGCCTGGAAGCATCGACAATGTCGGTGGGTTGACATTTCAAAAGCGCCTCTATAACAGTCAAAATATACAAACATTACTAAATGTATCATCAGAAATATTTAAAAATGCACATGTAGTAATATAATATGTGTACAATGCATGTTCATGACATTCCTGGCACTATTTCAAAATTCTCATCACAAAATGTTCCTCTAAATTTTAGAAACTCGTTGACACTAAAATCACTCAATTTGGACCTCTATAGGTCCAATTATTGAGAAAATACAGACCAGAAAAATAATTAATTGGTCCTCTAACTTTGACCTAATCGATCCACGTCAATTTCATCTCTAAAAATTCCGAAATTCTCATGGGGAGTAATTAAATGAATTACGAATCCGACGTCTCAAAAATTGAGATAATCGAAGGTCGGATGAAAAAGTTATAAGAAAAAGAGTGGAGAGAGGTCGGGTCAGGGGATACATGACAATAGTTGACTAGCTGACTATTAGTGAAAATATAACAATAGTCGACTGGTCAAAGATTATTAGTCGACTAGCCTATATTATCAGACCAACTAGAAACTCTTAGTCTTTCTTCTACCAATGTCCTAACTTCCATAACTCATAACTTTTGACCCAAAACTCCAAAAATTACAAATTTTATATCAATGGAAATTTAAAAGGAAGATCTAAAACTTCCAAGAAGGACTCACATACAAACTCCAACTATAAAGGAGTCAAAATGCACTTCGTAAATATCTGTTATGGAAATTTCATCCTAACAGTACCACAATCTTCTCAAACTCATAACTTCCTATCCCCTTGTCCAAAAATTCCATGTTTTAGATCAATAAAAATATCGAAAAATATGCTACAATTCTCATGAAGGACTTAGAAGCAAATTCCTCCTCTAACTAGGTCAAATTCCTCCATGATTGTGGTTGCCCTGTTAAAGACTGTTAAATCAATGTATCACCTAAACCATATCCAAACTTTCAAATTCCTTAACTTACAAGTCTTACATCCAAAAATAGCATATGATAAATCATTACAAAGCTAAGACATTCCTATACAACTTTCCCTAAGACCACTTGAGCAAATTTAAACAATAACAATTCTGAAGTGGCTTCAGAACACAGGAATCAAAAAGCCTATACACTTAAGCCTAGAAAAATTCCATGAAGACCACGAAGATATTCAACTTCCATGAAGACCAATTTCACAAAATATGTCTACTTTAGCCTAGAAAAATTCCCCAAAGTTTCAGGTCACAAATCTCTAAATGCTAAAATTACCACTATTCACCCTGCACATATATCTCACTTTCAAAGCAAAATTCGAAACCCTACAAGCCACAATTGGACCGAACTTCCTTCATAAGAATTTTAGACAAACTCCTCAAGTTTAATTCAATCTAAACCTCATCTCAATAGAATAACCATATCAAAAGTTATGACCCAAACATTGAAACATACTCACATTCCATTTTCCAGCTTTTATACCTAACTCTACTCCTATCATTCCAAAACCATTTCTACACCCATAAGTATCCAATTTAATCACTAATTCAGCCAAAACTTAATCAAGACTTTCACTTGAACACTTAGCCACAAAATGGCAGCACACTTACACAATTGTCTTTCTTTACTAAACACTCATCTAATATCATCAAACTTAATCTTAAGCACTTCATTCACACTTAATTCACATAATACACATGCTATAACATTCATCTTCAATCAATCTTAAATCAACCAAGAAAATAACCTACTCATATACACCAAACACAAGTTCATGCAATTAATGCACAATAAATCACAATTAATGCATCTAACTACCAATTTATGCATAAAGCACAATTCTTACCTATTAAAACCCTCAAATATGCAAAAACCACAAACTCTCAAATTTCCTCCACCACACCCACGATCATCATCTTCATCTTGAGGGGGTGAGGTTTAGGTTAGGATTTTAAGTGAATTAAAAGAAGGGAAAACAAGGTGAAAGGAAGAGAGAAAGATGAGCAAACTTGTCAAAGTAGCAAGGAGGAAAAAAGGGTTTTAATTAAAACAAGTAGTGGACATAAGGCCATGTTTGGCAAGTGACTTATGTCACTTGCCACTTGTCCACTTTTTATGACCTAAATCTATTTTTTATTCAAATTTTCTCCCAAATTCCAATGGTTCAAAAATTATTAAATCCTTAAATCATGTATCTAACTTTCCAATGCCATTGGACAGTCATTTTCAGTACCGGGATTCCAATCAGTCTGCCACTTTGCAATTTTCCGATTTTCCCCAAAAAATTTCAGAAAAAATGTCTAAAATTCCCCCAAAATATAAAACACACAAAAATCCTCTCCAATTCAATTTCCAAGCACAAAATCATATTTTTTCACAATAATCACATTTATAAACACATATGCCGGGAAATGTCATGAATGCATGTACAGTCATGTGCATGTGCAAAAATTTCTATTCATATATATATGGAGGCCATATTATGCATGATCATGCCAAGATAAGTTTACATACTCATAACCCGTTCCAAATTACTATTTTACCCTTCCCATCAGTGATGGGATGTTACACCTCTCGTAAAATTTCTTCAAACACCATTGCTTCAGCATGATCATAAAACAACTTCAGCCTATGTCCATTCACCTTAAAACTTTTTCCAATTTGTAGGCTTTTAATTTCCATAGCACCATTCTCAAAGACGTTAGTAACACGAAAGGGACCTAACCATCTAGATTGAAGTTTACAAGGGAAACTTTAGCTTAGAATTAAATAAAAGAAATTTTTATCCGATAGTAAATTATTTCATGTCTAACTTCATATCATGTAAACTTTTAGTCTTTTCTTTATAGATCCTAGCATTATCAAACGCCTCTAGCCTATGTTCCTCAATTTCTTGTACCTATAATTTCCTTTCTTTTCTTGCTTTTGCATAATCTAAATTTCATTATTTCATCACGTAATATGATTTATGTTCAACTTCTACTAGTAAGTGACAAGCTTTACCATAAGTTAGTCTATAAGGAGACATAGTTATTGGAGTTTTGTAAGAATTTCTGTAAGCCAATAGAGTATCATCCAATCTTATGCTATAATCCTTTCTATTTGCCTTTACCATCTTCTCCAAAATTGTTTTAATCTCCTTGTTTGATATTTCAGCTTGTCAACTTCTCTAAGGGTTGTATGTAGTAGCAAGATGGTGCATTAAATGATAATTTTCCAAAAGAACCCTCAAAGTTTGTTTGCAAAAATGAGTACCACAATCAGTAATTATAGGCTTAGGTACACCAAATCGATTAAAGATATAAGTTTTTAGAAAATTAATGACTATCTTAGCATTATCCAATCTAGTGGCCTTTGCTTTTAACCATTTTGAAACATAGTCTACAACAAGTAAAATATATATGTTATTAAAATATGAAGGGAACTGACTCATGAAATCAATTATCCGCACATCAAAAATTTCACAAACCATAATATTGTGTTAAGGCATCTCCTATTTCTTAGATAAGTTCCCTGTCTTCCGACATTTCTCATATGACCTGCAGAATAAGTATGCATCTTTTTGTATGGTTGGCTAATAGAATTCACTCTCTAAAACCTTGTGAGTTGTCCTCTTTAGCCTAAAATGACCACCTCCTTCTAAAGAATCAAAAAAGTTAAGAATAAACATATGTTTTATTTCTAGAAAACACTTGTGAAAATTTTGGATAGAACATGCTTTCCATAAATAAGGATTATCCTAGAAATAATATTTGGATTCAGCATTTATTTTATCCTTTTATGCTCAATTAAATAAAAAAGTTCATCACGCATCTTTGAAAAGTACTTGAAGCATTATAAAGTATAAATAGCATTCTCTTAAATGCCAATGTACCAAAAGGGTAGTGAAATATGGTTTTATCTTGATCTTCAGATGATATAGCAACCTATACATACCCTGAGTATCCTTTTAAAAAACAAAAGTAAGATTGTCCCACTAATTTTTCCAACATTTGATCAATAAAGGGTAAGGGGTAATGATCTTTGCTTAGTTAAGTTTTCAGTAATCAATGCACACTCTTTAACCATTTGATATCTTAATAGGAACAAGTTTACCTTGGCTATTTTCTACTACAATTATGTAAGTTTTGTTAGGTACTACATGTATGGGGCTTACCTAATTAGAATCTTAAATGGGGTATATTATGTCTGCATCTAACCACTTTAGCATATCCTTGTTTACTATTTCGATCATGGGGGTTTCAACCTACATTGGGATTCTCTGATGGGTTTAGCAATTTCTTCTAGAACGATCCTATACACACTCAATGTTGGGTTAATCCCTTTTATATCAGCTATGGTATATCCTATGGCATCCTTATGGTCTTTTAATACTTGTAAATATTTCTCTTCTTGTGGAAAAGTAGCATTCTCACTCAGTTAAGATTTGTGGGAAGACATTTGAACTCTAATTCAGGTGCTTGAACAACAGATGGTACTAAATTAGAAGCGGTAAGAGGTAAACTATTAAAAAGTACTGACTGATCCTTTTGTGTGTAGTTATCTATCTATATTGCTTCCTTAATGCTCTTGATATGCTCTAATTGTTCCGTATCGTCACCTATGCTCATATTAGACTCAAATAACATATATATAGTCTCATCAATAATATCTATATTGCAAATAAAGCATAAATAATTGATGTAATCAAGGTATCACATAACATAAAAAATGTTAAACCTAATAACCTTGTTGTCGAATTCTATGTAAGGGACATCTATCTTTGTTCTTGTATTAAGAAACAATCTTACTAATAGTAGCAGTACTACTTTTGATGGATCAAAAGTTTCTCCCATATCTAGCACATAAAAATCAATTGGAAAAACTAACCCGTTAACCTGCACTAAAACATATTCAAGTAAACCATCAAGATATGCATTTGACCTATCAGTAGCTAAATTACTAACCCCATCTTTCTTAAGGACCTAACTTAAGAGATTCATAAATATATCTGGGCATATCATTTATAGAGGCCCCTAAATCTAGCATACACCTTTCAAAACTAATATTACCTATCTTACAAAGGATGGTGAACATACCAGGGTCCTTACATTTTGTAGTAATTTTCTTTTGAATCACGAATGATACATTCTCTCTCATACTTACCTTTTTCATTTTCCTTGAAATGCCTTTTGTTATTGCATAACTATTTCAAGAACTTCTCATATCATGGAACTTGTTTTGATTTTGCATCTAAAAGAGGAATATTAACTTCAACTTTCCTGAAGGTTTCAAGAATTTCTTGATCAATACCTCCTTTCTCAATTTTGCTAACCTGTAAGGAAAAGGAAGAACACTTTTAAACTTGTCAATTGATAATTTGTTAGTAGTATCTATTTTTTATGTTCTTTTATTTTCTTCTTTCTTATTTTCCTTTTCAGAGTTAGGTGTAACTTCTAACTCTTTTTCCACTTCACAACTTTTTTTTTTCACTTTCTTTAGGTTCTCTCAATTCTTTCCTAGATAATTGGGTTTTTACATTACTTAGACTATTGCAAATTTATCCTATTTGGGTCTCTAAGTATTATAAATATGCATCTTTCATTGTGTGATATTCTAGCCCTTGTATATATACTTGCCTAATCTACTTAACTAATTGTTTTACTATATCTTCTAAGGATTAATCGGTGGGTTAGGTATAAAAGATGACTTTGGATTGTTTTGGTTACTAGCAAAAGTAGGTAGGTTTGTCCTAGGTCCATATTTAAAGTTTGGATTATCTTTCCAATCCTTATTATATGTGCTTGAAAAAGGGTCATATTTCCTATATATTTGTTCAGGATAACTACCCACAACATTCACATCTTGAACCAACAAAGAAGGACATGCATCAATAATGTGAGTAAAATTAGTTCAAATTCCACACGCACGAGCTTAGGTAATAACACTAGCTACAAGTTTCAACACTAAAGTAGTCAAATGAGCTACTTGTTTAGAATTTTCCATTAGTTGATCCTGAATGGCATGCACATCTATTTCGTTAACTCTCTTAACTTGATTAATCTCATTTTGGTTTCAAATTGTTGTGAAATTTCAGCCATGTTAGAGAATGATTGTCTAGTATGTTCCGCCACTAACTGCATCTATCATGCTCCTATCATTGGGTAAAATTCCCTCATAGAAATATTGTATTAATAATTGGTCACTAATATGATGATTAGGGTAATATTCATATAGTAACTCATTCATGTTTTGTCTAATTCCACACATTTCTTTCCTAATAGATCCTGCTTTACTAACAGGAAAATATTTTTCAAGAAAAGATCTATGTAATTTTGCCCATGTATTTATGGATCTACGAGGAAAATAATATATCCAATTTTTAGCAAAATCATGTAATAAAAATGAAAAAGCACATAAATTCTTTTAGATGCCTATAAGGATTCTCACTTACGTGCCTACAAAATTTAGGTAATAAATTTAAGAAAACTGAATTCAGCTTCAAGAGTCTTTCCAAGATTAGGAAGACAATACATAAAGGTTTATCTTCTCAGTTTGGTTCTGAAGGTTGCTTCAAGTTAGCTGCGACCATTTTTATCCTTTTGTCTTCCTTCTCCAATTGGATTTGTATTTCAATTTCTTTTCCATCTCTTAATTTCATAAAAATGACCTTCTCTCTCCTTAACCTTTTTTTTAAACAACATAATTATTAGTTATGATTCAAAAATAAATAAATAAACTAAGCAAATAAAACTTTCCCAAATAATGGCGCCAAAATTTGATACATGTCGTTAGATAAATACAAATTGAGTCCTTATTTTACTTCCAATTTGTTAAACAAATTACCATATGGAAAATAAGGGTCAATCCCATGAAGAAAACTATTTTACTAATTTAGTTTTTATTATAATAATTTTAATTAAAAAATGGTCAACGAATCAATCTATTTTGTTTAAAGAGACAATTATATCCTAATAATTTTGCTCATATGAAAAGAATTCCATAACAAAATATAAACATCATCAACGCTCATGTAATGCCCTCTTTAACCATAATAGTAAGATATACCATCAAAACTTAACAAAATGAACGTATGACACATTCAAAAGCAATAATTCATCCAATATTCAAAAAGCTGATAAATTATTTTATAACTCAAATAAAAATCAAGGTAGAACTCAAAATAGCTAGCATTAACCATAAAGCATGAAATATGAATTTTCCTTACTTCGACATAAAAAATCACAATTTAATTTAATCAGCAATTAAATTATTAATTCATCATTTAACTGCTAGTGAATTTTGTTATGTCATGCACATAATCTTAAAAATTTAAATAAAGAAAAATATGAAAAATAAAAAAATTACAACTTCCAATGTACGTCCAAACTCAATCAAATTTGGTTAGATAGTTTACAACTTAAATAGTTTACAGGACAAGTCAAATCATAGGTAAAACAAGAAGTATGTATTTAAACATTTAATATGCTTTACAACTTAAGTAGTTTATAAGACAAGTCAAATCATAGGTAAAACAAGAAGTATGTATTTAAACATTTAATTTGCTTTCTTAAACTTAAAATACATCTTAACAATAATCTAGAATATTCTTCGCAACTTGGAAAACAATTAGAAAAGTCATCGTTCTTCATCTAAATTCTTCACTTTGTTGTGAATCAATTACTTTGTTCCATTTTAAACTTCAATGCAAGCCATTTGCAACAAGTTTAAAACCTATAAATTAATCCGAAATAGATGCACGTATCTCTAAAAAAAGGGTTTGCAAATTTTGAATTGAATATAATGAAAATAAATTAACAACTTCTAAATTTATTCTAACTTAATCTAATATGTACGAAGGTACAAACTGTGTTTTAATTTCAGTTTAGCCATGCAATTTGATATACTTGGATCATTCGAGTTATTTAATAGGTTAAGCATAGAAAATTGACTAGCTAGCTCCTACTTGTCTCCCTTCAATTTCTAGAATCGAACCAATTTAATCCCAACTCAAAGCGCATTATGAACTAAGAGATAGATTCAACCACCAATAAATTATTTGAAGACCAAATAAATTCTAGCTTATACAATGCAAATTAATGATTTAAGTTTCACATTCACATAATCAAGGACGTCTCCAATCATATAAAGAACATGAATCAGACATCAAAGAATTCATACATTGTATAAGTATTAAATTAACTCAGCAATAAATTAATTAATTCAGAAAATTAATAATCCAAATATTCAAAGTGCATCTCTAAACTAAATTCAACAATTAGAATTAACTAAGGATAGGAAATCATAAACAAAGAGTGGAGAAGTCTTACCCTGCGTATGGTTAGTGTCTCCGAGCATGGGGACAGTGAACAAGACAGAAAAATATCTGTCTTCGTGGGTGTTTGCTTCTTGTTTCTACATCTTTGTCCCATGTTTCCGAGAGACAGGGACATAAATTTCTGTTTACTCCAAAAAGGGATGACAGGGATGTCCCTGTCTCCCGTCGCCAATGTTATTATTATATAATATTAGTTATTATGTTTACTATTATATTTATTAATGTTTAGCTATTATTATTATTATTAT
>JANZLF010000221.1:22943199-22954769 GCA_026546835.1 Erythroxylum foetidum
TTTATATGTAAAATATTTAAAAATTATTGTTATTTCAAATTAATTGTCATTATTATTTATTATTAAGATTTTTTAAAACATGGTTGATGTAAACAGTAAACTAGTAAAGTATACAGTACAGTTGCATAATATATCAATATGGACTATTTTGCAATTTTTAAAGAGTTTAGGGACTATTTTATAAATTTACAAAATACCCCGAAATGGTACCCGGTACCGACCGGTACCGGTACAGTTCCGTTCCAGAGCTCAATCCGATACCAAAGCCGGTACGGTATTCATAACATTGGGTATTACCCAAAAATAAGTAATGAAAATAATAACTCTATAATGATACATCCTTACCAAACTTAATTTTTCATTCCATACTCATTCCCTTTTTTTCATACCCACCAAACAAGCACCCTGGAAAAATTCATTCCATTTTTTTATGCCTTCACGAACCTCAAACCAGCCTTAAAGGTTTGGAATTTCTTCCTCCACCAGTCACAAGCGAACTCAATCTTGGTGGTTTGTGGCTTTCTGAACACTCCCACACTTCCTCGTGCAAGCTGCTTTCTTTAATCGCCTTTGATAGATGAAAATCCTCTTTGAAATTTCATATGTGCATGCACTGCTTGTTGCTTTCTCCTCCCAAGCTGTTGCCCTTTTATGGGCTCATGAAAAACACCCCAATTGTCACATATTGCTAAAATATCCCTGATTTCCCTCTTATCTCTTCCATTCTGAAGAGGTTTGATGCGGATATCACCGGGTTTCTATTGATTTGTGTATGGCATTTTGTTCCTTCCACTGCATTTTGGATAGTCTCCCGTTTTTGCGTTGCATTTCCTTTTCTGTTTATTTCTACTGCGGTTTTGGAGACTGGAGTGCTTGCTATTCTGTGTGTTTTCTTTTTTCTTTGCCTCTGGTTGCTGTGTTTTGCAACTGTTTGGGCATTTTATCCAGATTATTTCTACCAGTGAAGTGAGCTGGTTTTGGCCTTTTTTTTTATTTTAAGTCCATTAAACCTATCAAAAAAATATCTTATACAAATTATAAATATATATTTTCAGAAATAAAATATAAATTTAAATAACTAGCATAATTAATAAAAATCTAATAATTTAACCCCAATGTTATGTAAATAACATAAAATAAGGATGTAAAATATACTATAATTTCTATTATCAAATTTCCTTACACTTAACTTTTGGTGGTCTTCCATCAAAACAACACTATAATGTAAAATTTATTTACGAATATCACAATGTTTTAACATATTTGCAATTTTTTTAATCATCCACATAACAACTTTTAAAACATTTTCAAAATTTTAACTTTAACCTCAAACTTTAGAGACATTCATACCTCATCTTAATAAATTTAGCTATAATTAATTCTGAATACAAAGCAACCTGGCTGTTTTTGTGCGTTTTACACATGAAAATTAAAAATTGAAAAACAGGATGAAAATAAAACTTGATCCGACGAAGAAAGTTAAGTTACTAATAAGAGGACTGAGATGCTGACAGGAAATTGTTTGTTTCTACTTATTAAGTCTATATTTTTTATTCGAAGGAGAAGGATGATAATCTGGGGCTGGAAAAAAAAGTATAGTCTTCAAATTCCACGCAATCTTTTAATGTGAATAATAGTTACCAAGAGAAAGTTGATGAAATTCTTCCGTAAACTTTTATCATCCCAAGTTGTTTGTGCAAGATCATATCTGAACACAAACATGAAAGAGCTGACTTTATAGATGACACGTACATCGGTCATGAACAGCAATGATACCATTGAAGAGTAAGTCCCCCATATTTCAATCTGTAACAGGGGCTGAGGGAAAAATCAAGATTCTAAATACTACCTAAGCAATTTATTGATAAGAAAATTGAAATTCATTACCCTTATTGTCTATAGAATCTTCACTTTCCTTTGTACTTATTCCTCCTCTCACTGCACGCCCTCAAAGCTTGAACCTCTGGTTAGCATTTTAGCAAACACTTAATATACATATCCAAAAGCAAATTATATCTTTTATTACAAAAGCCCGTTACCTTCCTGGCAAGCTTTCCAGTTCCTGTTGTTATTAACTAGACAATCCTGAAAATTCAAACCCATTAGAACTCTATCTCAATCAGTGATTTTCAATATTTTAGTTTTCGAGAACCACCTGTAGGGAAATATAGAGAGAAGAACATTGCCCGAGTTGCTTAACGTTGTCGTCGTCGTCACCAACGTCGCTTTGGTGAAGTGGGAGTGGTTGCGGGGACGGCTTTGGCTGTCCCATTTTCTTAGCTTCGCCGTCTTCGCCGTGTGATGGCAGCTCCGTTTGGGAGTTAAAATTTCCCATTGACCCAACCAGGTTTTCTTTCTTTGCTGTCCTGTCCACGTAGAAATTATCTTTGATTTATTTTAATGATAGAGGAACGCATCTTCATTTATATAGTAATAAAAACCATAAAACTCTACTTCATATTATTTACATAACCTTACAAGAAAAATCTTATAAAAATTTAATCTTCTAACTTTGTGGTAAGGTTATAAGTCTTGAAAATTTTATTTTTATTAATTTAACTTCAAACTGAGTTAATTTATGCAATATGCTTTTCCAGTTGTAGAAATAAAGTTATTATTGACAAAAGTAAGTAATGAAAGGCTTAGATAAGCATAAGTGAACTTCCAACCTCATCAAACCCTTTCGTTTCTCTTCATCCCTTTCTTTTGTACAATTTCCCTCTTATCTTAAGAAAACTCTCTTTAATAAAATGGAAACCTTGTAGAAGTCACTCATTTACCTGAAGACACTAAAATCCATGATGTCCAACTACCTTTGTTAAGCCCATATAATCTATATCCTAGATCCAGATCTTTTACGAGGAGTATCTGTTCCTTAATTTTCACACATACACCACAACCTAAAGAATTGATTCAAAGATATAGTGTAGGCTAATGTGGCATAAACTCCACTTCTATACAACAACACGTAACCTTAGAGTTTCCCTCTGAATTGATCTCGTTATGGCTAGATCAGGGTTACATACATCTTCATGTGGGTGCTATTAGTATGATCTTAACATTAAATAGAAGAAAAGGAATTCTAGCAATAGCTAGATTTTCTCTCCTTGATATGGCGTACACATCTTACCATAATGCCTTGATTGACACTCTTTTGACCACTTTTAATAATGAAAGTATCATCATAACTATTGCTTCAAACTCCAACATCAAGCTTAATGATCCGACTTTACCCACAAGAATAAAAGTCCAAATTCAAATTGTTAGAGCTGACCAAGACCCTACTGCATCACGGCCACACTTCATTTACAGATTACAAAACTATGCTCTAGATCTGAACTTTCCAAACTCTACATGAGATACTCTTTATATGGTAGTAGATAGGTCTCAAATAAGACAACAATCATCTAGTTTCCACGAAAATTGTCTTCACAATGATTGGCAGAGTTAATGCCTATAGAGTGGATTAGAAATTACAAAAAAAGAATTTCATACTCCTTATCTACACTCCATTCATACCACCACTCCTCCCATCTTGAGAAGTTTGAAAGAGGGAACTGTAAAATTCATTTTCAGCAAGCCTGGAGAAGAAACCTAGAATCATCTAGAGCCTCTTCTAGCCCAAAAATGATAATTAGTCTAGCCTTTTCTTATTAAGAAGGCGTTAGTGACCCTCCAATCGATTATGTCTACCTCGATGGACATAAGGTGTATGTTAACCATGTCAATGGCCATTTCATCTAGGATGTAGATCCATTTATGTGTGATTTAGATTGTGAATGTTAGATGGATGAAGGTTCTGATAGTGATGATGAAGTTTATATCCCTCAATAGAGAGAAGAGCCCAGAAGAAAGTCAAAATCTAAGTGCCAACCATAAAAATTCCAACGCAAGCATATGAAGACGATGACTTGAGACTTTGGATTGGTCCTACCTAAACCTGGACTAAAGGATCTATCTGAACTAGTAGGAGCAGTATGAAAAGAACATTTGTTTCAATTAAGATGCTCTTTGCCAATAATTTCTTTAATCCCTAAAGATATCCCCAAACCATTACCTTGTATGATTATGGGATCATATACGGAAGATTTTCCACCTTTGGAAGCTCAAACTAATAAAACCACTTAGGTACCTGTAAGACTAATAAAACCACTTAGGTACCTGTAAGGCTATACTTAATATCCATAGGTATAAATCGACACGACAATTATGTACCTGTTTCTCTAGTAGAAGAACTACTAAATTGGTAAACACAAAATGTTGTAAGACAAAATGTTTTCCTTCATAGAATTTATTCAAAGCTTGATGGTCTATCCCAACAGACACAAGGACTAAATTCAAAGGTTGATGTTATATCTCTTCAAGTGCGATAATTAATGACCACTTAGTCAAGTTGCCTAACTTGATTTAGACCTGAGGTGATATATTAACCAACATTATTGTGGACAAAAGTTCTCTAAGAAGGACAGAGAACTTCAAAAAGTTTGAGAAGAGCTCATAAGAATTGATTCAGATATGGCTAAAAAATAATGTAGGTCTATATATGAATCATACACCTCGACAATTCCAACTATAAGAGCTACTTATAACACTCTATCCTATCTTGATGCTACTAATTATGTAAAAGTCTATCTTGATGATACTAACTATGTAAAAGTCTTTAAAATTTCACATCCAATGTTCAGACATTACAAAACCATCAAAACCTTCCAAGATATTCTTTCAACTTCTAACTTTTACAAATTGATACATTACCATCTTCTCCACCAAATGAAAGAGCTCCCCTAGACACAACAAAAGAACCCATGCCCAACCAAGAATTCATAGCTACGCCTCAACCAATACCAGATAGCTTTGAAAAGTCACACTGACAACCAAGACTCTAATTCTTTACATAAAATTCAGAAAGCTCATAACAACTTATAGATCTCACTCAGATATCTCAAACAATGATCGATGTTCCAGTCTCTTCTCAACCACACACAGAAGTTAAACTTGAGGTTGAAGATGATGAGTCAGTGATTGAACTAGTTAAACCATAAGTAACTCCTGTTTACAAATCTACTTTAGGTCCTTGGTGACAATGTTCCACTACTAAAATGGAGAGATCGAATGCATGAATTCAATGCTTAGATAGATCTTCAAAGGATATATCTTTTAAATACATTTTAATACAATTTGTCTCCAGAATGATAAGAACTTTAAGAGAATAGTTCTAAAGCCTTGGTGAATACAGACGCATGCAAGTCTTACATTTTTCAGAACTAGCTCCTTCTTAGGAATGATTAACAAATAATTCATTAGAGATTTCTAACCCATTGATCAACAAAACAAATATGAATACTTTGAAATGAAGTATTATTATATGAATAGAAAAGATTTATAAAAGCATTTACAAAGAATGTTTGAAAAATATTATATGCTCAATGACTTCAATGATTTCAATCCTCAGTACACATTCATTGCTTCCTTTCCTGATAAGTTACAACCTGAATTATAAAGAATAATTAATTCTCTTCACAAAAATATGTCTAAAATCTCTCTCTAAGAAATCTAATTAGCATTGGTGATGTTGGAAAAATTACACAAACATTAGAAGTTCTTCAAAGCTATTATAAAAGGTGGACCTCAACTAAACAAGTTTGTAAAAAATTCATACTTAAAGATCAAATGCAAAGAAATGGATAAATGTGCATACATCATAAAGAAGGAAAAACACTTTAGAAGAAAATCGTTAAGATTTCACCTTTTCAACAAAAGGAAGAAAAAGATATTAAGATTCTTCAAAGGGCACACTTTTGAAACTAGAAAACTAGACCTATGTTACTTTTATGGAAGATGAATGTTTACTAGAAGTAGCTTGGGCATTGGAAGTACCTTTTTGTTCATATCTCCCAAATTAGTTTCTTAGGTACTTCCTTGAAGTCCACTCCTTTTTCCTTGGACTTCTCCTCCTTTCTAGACCATTTGGAGTTCAATGAGTAGCTAGAGCTTGCTCCACTCCTCACTGTTATTCTAGCTTTGGGATGTCTCTCCACCTTCATAGCCATGTTCATCATGTTCTCAATCTTTAATAGTGCTGCAACTCTACAACATTGACTATCTCCCTATTGAGTCCACTTAAAAATCTAGCCATTGTAACCTTTGGGTCCTCCTCTATGTTGGCTCGGATCATAGCCACCTCCATCTTCTTGTAGTAGTCCTCCACTAACTTAGACTTCTGATTGAATCTCTGAAGTTTCTGGTGCATCTCCCTGTAATAGTAAGAAGGCACAAACTGATTTCTCATGTATGCCTTCATATAATCCCAAGTAGCAATTGGAATCTCTCCATTTCTCCTCCTAGATGTCACCAACAGATCCCACCATGTTAGTCCATAATTTGTAAATTCAATAGCAGCTAGCTCGATCTTTTATCTTCAGAAAAATTTTGGCACTCAAAAACCAAGTCCACCTTCCTTTCCTGCTCTAGGTAAGCCTTTGCATCATTCCTTCCTTGGAGGCTAGGATCTGCATTTTAATGGATTTGAAATCTCCATCTCTCTTGTTAAGTGGGTCAACTCTCTCAGCTCTCCTAGGTCTACGTACCTTAAACTCCTCCTTTAACTCATATTAAAGTGGTGGTCTATGGGGTGATGGTTGCTGCTAGCATACATTTACACACCTCCCCTGAAGTTCCTCACGTCTCCCTTGTCTAAACTCACCCATCAGTCCCCTAATCTCAGTTAAGGCTAGATTGAACCTCTCAAATTGTTACTGCATGGCTCTCAAAGTGGAAGCGATATTTACATCTCCCCCTTGGTTGTCATCATTATTGCCTCCCTGTGACAATGTGGATAAAATGATATACCTATAAAACAAGGATAGTAATAAACAACCTCACACACTCCCCCACGCGTTTCACTTAAATGATGTCACTCCCCTGTGTTTAAGTCACGGCAATGACACCCTCAAATAAGCTCACACACTCTTGCCTTTTACCACTTAATCCCTTTTGAATTCAAATCACCACGCGGAACCAATTTTCAACCGATCAAAAGAATCAAAAGCATGTGAAAATTTCGAACCAACTAGTAAGAATAAACAACCCCCAACTAATCACAATCAATCAACAATTCGAAACCAATAATATGTAACAAGTTAGCAATTTTCAGAAAAATTTTGAAACTGCATACCACAGATGATTCAAAATGAACCAAAAAGCAAGTACGATTATGACGAAACAAATTTTGTGGTGTTTCTATATTTTTTTTGGTTTCGGATTTGATTTCTTTTCCTTTTTTTTCTTTTTTTCCACATAAATTCTTTTTTTAATATGGGCCAAAAGTTTCAACAATAAAACCAACAAGAATAATTGAAAACCTTAGCCGAAATAAGAAACAAGAAGGAAGATTGAAATCCTAGGTTAAAAGTTAATTCACACCTGAATTGATGAATCAACGATAATTGGATGGTGATGAGCAGCGGTTTCTTGAATTTCGTTAGAGTTGAATAAGAATTATTCTCCATACCAAAGCTTTAATACCAAATAACGCACATATATGGAAGGAGAGAAGGGATTGTTCGAAACTCTTTAAAGTGATAATGGAAGCATTAGCTTTGATGGAAAACCACGGAATTGAACGATTGAAAAGTTCGAATTCAAAGAAACAAGAAGAGGGTAGATTCGAATTAACCAAATTAAATCCGATATATAGGGTTTCAAATTTACCTACTAGACCTCACGAGGAACTTGTCTCGAGCAACCTAGATAGTGGGTAAAGAACAAACCAAGAAAGTTGTTTAAGGTCAAAATCATGTCACAATCTAATTCGTTTGATAAGTGATATTTAATTCCCACGTTGAAAAGAACAAAAGGGGTTTCTCCTCTTAATATGGCCGGTCGCACACAAGAAAATAATATGATCAAAGTTATATTCCAAACTAAAACATAAGTATTTGTATCTAGGCTTAATGATAAAATACTTGGGCTTAAAATATATGGAAGCCCAAAATATAAATAAGTCCAAAATAGATCATAAGCATGCGCCTAAAAGTCTAATGCCATTGACGCGCCAAGTCTAATCATAAGCGTGCCTACTATTGGGCTTCAAATGATGAAGAATAGCCTAACACAATGGTCTTTAAGTCCTAAGTGAATCCGGTCCAAGGATTTGAGATAAGTGGATCAATTTAGGCTGTGATCTAACTAGCTCTCCTCCAATAGGCTTGGCTAGCTCCATCCTCTCCATAAGTTGGCCCACATGTGCATATAAGGCCTTCTTAAGCCTCTTGGCCCCAGCTCTAGTCATGGGCCCAGTTGGCATAGCTCGCTCTCTCCCTTGGGCTGCCTCTAATACACCCCCATCGTGGTGATCCATGGCCCTACTCACATCAGTAATACTCAAGGAATAGTTTGTGAAGAAGAAGTTAAGGAGGAGCTCGAAGCATAATATGAGATATCTTTTAGGTCGAAGGTGACTACTGAGTACATAATTACTTTTGAGACTAACTCTTCACCTTTACATAGCAAATTGGAGGAATTAAACAAGGAAGAAAAAGGTGAAGAGTCATTCAAAATATTTCCTAAGAGCATAGACTCAATAGAGATCAAGATTCTGAAGATAGGGAAGATGTTGAACAAGAATGATCAATTGAGGCCCAATCCTGAACAATCTCACGTAGAGGAGCCGCAAGTGACACCAGAAGATCACAAATTTTTCATGTGAGGAAGAAATATGGAGTTAAGCCAGTAACCCTAAATAATGGCACTTCTTGGGAGGCAACCCAAGGGAAGTATCTTTTCTTTTACTTTTTCACGTTAGTTAGATATGCATATGTGCTTTTAGTTGTTTGTTTCTTACTTGTTTTTAAGTTTTTAACAAAATAAAAGAAAGAATAGAACAAACAAGCAAACATTTGTTCGTTTTCTATTGCTTCTGGGACTATATAGTCATGAGTAGATATTGAATTGAAGAATTTCATGGCAACCTTAGTATATACTTTTACTTTTGTGAATGATCAATGTGTATTATCTTTAGAAGAGTGGTGACTAGTGGTAGGCAATGCTAGTGAGATTTTGAGCCTTATTAGTCTGACACGTCTATATTAGTCTCATTATCCTTTGACAAGGTATGACCTTCATGATATATACATCCTAACTTTGCTTTGATTTTCTATTCAAGACCACTTTCTTATCACGTGCATTAACATGAAAATGATTAGACATTCCCACCTTTGCTTTGATTTTTTTATTCAAGACCACATTCTTATCACATGCATTAACATGAAAATAATTAGGCATTCTTTGTTTTTCCAAGTTACATTAGCCAAATAGCGTACCCATTATGTGATTTTCCCTTGTTAAGCCCCCTTGAGCTTTATACCTTTTCTTTTTGTATAAACCACATTACATGCTTTTAACTTAGCCAAATGTCCTACCTAAGCCATAAAGTTAGTGAAGCATTTGTGATTATTGAGTTGTGGATGTACAAAAGTATAAGTGCAGAGGTGTACATATATGTGGATTGGTTATCATATTGTGATGCTATGTTATGTCATATCATTGAAATTGCCGTGTAGATGTATTTTCTTTGAAATATAAAAAAAAGCGAAAAACAAAAGAAAAGAGAAAAAAAGAAAAGAGAAAGAAAGAAAAAGAAAAGGAAAAAAGTTTAAATAAATGTATCAAGGAGGAAGTGCATATTAAAAAGTTGTTTATGATTAATGCATCATCTAAAGCTGTTTTAAATGGCTTATTTGAGTACGTTGAATATGAGATAGATGTTATCTTGGAATGTTCACTCATTGTAGTTCAATGTATTGTTATCATCTTTCTTTATGAGTGATCCCTTTTGATTAGTTATGCTTCATATGGTTTGTGTGAGAGAGCTTGAGTTTGAGTTGTGAAACATCATTTTTGCATTCATCATAGTTGATGCATATAATTGTGAGGGAATGTTGGTTTTTGCATTTGATGTCACATTGAGTGTTACTTTTACTTCACTAACTTTGACGACTTTCATGGTAATTGACCCAAATACATCTCACCTTACCTTTACCCACATTATAGCTTTGAAAAGTCCTTTGATTCATGATTATGCATGTAAATTTTAGTAGTGAAAAAATGATATGATATGAAAAGTTAGGGAATGTCTTGATTGTGAATGATGTTGAGTGTACCTATGAATATATCTTATTTAAACACATCTTCCAAATCTACCATTAGATTACTCAATTTTTGAAGATGATGAATGCTGATTGATCATGAGTAAAAGCTTAGAATGTTGATTTCTTGCTATGATTTTTTAAACTCATTCATCTTTGCTTATGATTATGTAGCGTCGAAAAATATGAGAATTGTGCACCTTATTCCTCCACATCCCCATGTGCACCTAGTTCCTCCATACTTAGACCTTGTTCATCTCCTCCCGTTATATATATTATGTCTGGAGACTGGAACAATGTATCTAAATGGTGAGTTACATACACATCAACAATCTCATGTATTTGCATAAGGTTTGTTAGCCTAATATAACTTTGGTTTGACTACAAACCTCTTAGTGACTCTTTAAACTTAAACGAAGTTCTCCATAATATGCCTTATCAATTTTATTATATTATATATCCTTCCTCATCTTATATATTTGTTTATTATTAATACAGTCAACGTCAACATTCTCAGCTGTAGCAATATCCCAACCAATATATCTAAATTCAAGCTCTAACATGAAAAATCCACCATAAAAAAGCCTTATACTACCATATTGAGCCATTAAAACTTGTAAAGCAACCATTAAAAATAGTTCACAAGCAAATTCAAATCATAAAGAGTAAGAATCCATACTTAATACGCAATTAACAAGTTTGGTTTATATAAATTCCAAACATTAATTCAATTTGTAGATAAAAAAGATCAATTTGATTTAAAACCAGTGATTAGAATAAAGACTATATCTGAAGCTTAATTTACTAATTTTGATCATATAGAAAAAAAAGCCTATATAAAACAATATTTGATCATGTAAAACAAAAATCTTCTCCTCTTAATTAAGGTACTAAGATGGAGCAATAAAAGGAAGTTGGAGCAATAGAGGAAGTTGGAGCAGGTCAATGGATAAAGAAAAAAGGAAATTGTAGCAGCAGGGCTTCTTTTTTCTAGCATCATACTTAAAAGTGTTATTTTTCCATATACATAAGCCTAATAAACATAAATATTTGGACGTAACCATATAAGATACAAGCCAAAACACCAGGGTCGTTTTTATAGTGTTATAGGCCCTGGGCGAAGTTTAAAAAAAGGACCCCAATAAATTGATAATATGCTTAAGTTTACATATTTGTATGAAACATTAATGACTTAATTTATAAGTTTACATAACCAACAAAATATTAAATGATCATAACACTAACAAATACACAGAGAATCATGATTTATGAAAAGCAATTTCTCCATGCATTTCTAGATGCAAAATCATTAATAATATTATCAAAATCAATATTGTCCAACATATCATTCTCAATACATAACATAGCTAAACCATTTAACCTTTCTTGTGACATTGATGACCTCAAGTAGGTTTTTAATAATTT